>LPNX010583690.1:240673-260243 GCA_001517045.1 Pseudotsuga menziesii | reverse complement strand
GCACAACATAGACACTACAAAGTTTTTATCCGCGATGAACAGCATTACTGAATAAAATGCATGGAACAGAACTGCATTATAAGTGCAAAAAGTGCAGAAGGCGTGTAAAGTTAAGCCCGTACACCCTAAAATGTACTCTGGAGGAGACTCGATTTAACGAACCCCGGTTCACACAAATCAAAGGAGCAGAACCCCGAAACCAGATCGCATTCGATCAAAGGAAAGTTTAAAAACTCTGCTATGATACCAATGTTAGTAGCTTTAAGGATCTGAAACTTTCCTTTCATTAGCAATAAATAAACAGCGGAATATAAACAACAAGATTCGTAATACCTTGCTCCATCTGTGCAGCTTCAGACTGAATCCAGACACCTCTGCCCCTGCTGCGTTTTTCCATAAACGTATTGAAGAAACTTTTCCAAGCACAGAACAGAAAACGGTTTCTCTCTCTTACCCTGCACCAATGCGTTCCTTCAGCTTGTCTAATGGGTATTCTGAAAGGATCATTTATAGGCAGAGAGAGGACCGGTTTCCCCATGACACTTATTCTCCACCTGTCCATCGGAGTAGGAGAAATAGAAACGTCTGCCAAAAACTCGTCTCTTCATATGGACAACGTAAAATTGAATTTCTAAATTTAGTCTTACATTATCTTCTCAGGATCATTGGACCATCAAGATACAAAGAGTGCAGTTGTGGGTAAATACAATCATATTCCATTCTGGGTTTATCTTCTCTCTGCCTTGAAGTAGCAGTCATTTACAAAGTGTTGGGTTAGCAAAAGAGGGCGCATCGGTAGCCATAGTCATAAGGAAAAACATGGGACAACTCCCTTCATCATGCTGGGCATAAATCTGAGTTTGGCAAATCTGAGAAATCTCATCTTTCTGTTGCACGAATTTGAGAGAAATCTATAATGTTGATCAATACCTCTTCTTTCCATTGTTGCTCAAAGTGTGATACTCAGAGGAAAATGAAGGACGTGTTGGCAGCTTGGTTACCCACTAGAGTAAGACATTAATCGACCTTACTTCTACAGCCAAGTCGCAGTTACTTCTAGGCATCTTCAACTACAACAACACTGTGAGACTTGCTAAGGTTCGGGTCATATTCATTGTTCATATTTAGCGGGCCTGTTATGCATGAGAAAGGTGCTAGTTCAGCCTTAAAACACTGATATATTTCTTATTGTAGCTGATGTATTATTCAGTCTTTGCTGGTAATTACCCACAATAATTTATGTTGTTAATTCAAATGCTAAATTTTGATGTTTTGAGCCTGTGTTGTTTGGGAAGAGCATTAGTATAAATTACTATCTCCAAACTTGCTTTTCCCCAGTCTGTTTGCATAAGAAAAATTCAGAATTCTTTAGAAGGACAACGTACAGGAAAAACATCAGCAGCATGCAAAGTGTTGGTGAAATCTACGATAGTTTCTATAGTTATATAGTGAACCTTCCTGGTGTTAGTGCTTGTGAAACCCATATATGCATAATCTGAATTATTATGTAAAAATCCAAGGCTTGAAGCATATATATACAACTGCAGTAAACAAGAAATCAGACGATTAGCAATTGAAACACCTACAGGAAGAATACTGTGAAGTGTTTGACGAAATGTAAGCTTAAATCTTCCTAAATAGTGAACACCAAAACATTGAAACTTACATTGAAAGCTACAACAGAATACAAATTGGTATTCAGAAGGGAAAAACACTGTCATGTATCTAGTTATTTGAAGGCACTTCCACTCATTTTGGTGTTGGGGATCTTACATGATAAAGTGGTTGCCTTGTTGAAGAGAGGGGAGAACTATACCTATATGTTCAATCATTTTTGCTATAAACCATAATGGAAAATCATATGAAAAAATTGGAAAAATAGATTGTTAAGATCCTTTGTCTGTAGTTTTTTTTTTTTTTTTTTTCATATGAAAATATGCACGGGAAGCCCAACAATACTTCCCCACATTAGTGGATGGTAGAGGTGGTAAACCGTCGACCATCCTCGCAGAAGGCCTAACCCCAAAGGACTTAAGGCTCGAACCTGTGACCTCTCCCCGAACCGAGAGAGTGTGCGCACATCTTACCAATTGAGCTAACCCTTGGGGCTATAAAATATTGAATTATCCCATATTATTTCATTATTTTAACATATTATTTAAGCTCATTATTATTCAGGGAGAGCCGGTTATTTCCTCCATACAGTTAGGTAATGATTGGGTGCTACTAAAAGAGTAAATTCAATGAGTAATCTTTTTATGAAATATGGGAGAACATTCTACAAGATTCAATTGTTTTTGCTAAGATAGACGGTTAAGTTCTATGTTTGTAGAAATTCGATAGTGCAAAATTAGCTAAAAGTTTTGTATAAACAAATATTTGAACACTAAATTGCTAGAAGAATATGTAAAATATCAGTATGTTGTAAGTTTTGGTAGGTGAATTACAATGCAACTAGCCCCTAAAGACTGTACACTTTTTTCAATATAAGAAATGAAATATAAGTTTTTTTTTACTAAAAAAAGAAAGAAAGTAAATGTGCAGATAATAAACCAAAAGTCATAATATTAAATATGTAATGGATATTTACACTAATACCTTTTAAAAGGTTGAAATTAAATTTCACCTAAAGGATTTATCAAATTTCTATTATCTAAATAAAATAAAATAAAATAAATTTTCTAACAATTTTATTTTATAAATAAAAATAATTAATTAATTTCAACTAAACAATTTTGTAATATTTTTTAGTTGCGAAGTAACAACATGTAATTTTTTTTTATTAATGTGACATGAATACATGTAGACATTATAAATTTTAAAATTTATTTAAAAGAAATCGTATTTTTTTAATATTATTATTATTTTATTTATTAATTTAAAAAATATTTAAAATAATTTATTTATATATTTAATATAGTTATTATTATAAACACTTAATTTATTTTATATAAAAAATAATTTCTAAATTTTTAACATTCCATTTAAATTAATATAAATTTATTGCGCGGAGAGGCCCTCTACAGCCCAGTATCTTGTAACTTTACTTACGAAACATTATGTTTATTAATAAGTTTTTTAATTATATGCCAAAATAAATGTCGGCCACAAAAACAATTTAATATGGGGGAGATGTTGTAATCTTCCTACCTAACAAAACCATAAAAAAGTAAAAATTTAATTATCCATAAAAAAAAATGTGGGTCACGAAAAAAAACACAATATGGGGGAGATGTTGTAATGTTCCTACCTAATAAAATAATAAAATATAACAAATTGAATTATCCTCAAAAAAATGTTGGCCTCGCAGAAACCATGTGCACGGCCTTCTAAACAACCCATGGTTTTATTGTACATGGTTTAGGAGAGCCTTGCAAATGGTTTTAAGACCATTGTGCAAGGCCTCCTAAACAACACATGGTTGTAGGAGGGCCTTGCATATGGTTTTAAAACCATGTATGGGGAAATGTTGTAATGTTTGTTCCTAACAAAATAAAAAATATTATATGTCCACCATAAATAATATTAAATATTAATAATAAAAATATTATATGTGGACCTTAAATAAAAAGATGTATCTTTTGGTTTGAATCAAATCAATGGATATCTAAGAAGAGGTTTGCATTTCGAGAGATTTGATCCCTCTCGGTGCTTGATAGAGCCTAGGATTTGGATCTACGCTGGTATAAAACATTGAAGACAATCTGAGAAGATAATGGTTTGAAATTTATGTGCTACTTTACTGAATATTCGAATGCATTATAGTATATATACCCATTATAATTTAAAAAACATAAATTAAAATAAAATAAGAGTTAGTTATATATATATATAAATAAATTATATTTTCTATAATATTAATTTGTTTTATATATTATATTTATAAATTGAAAATTTATTAAAATATTTATTAATATTTTATATTATTAATGTTATTTTCTTACTACTTCTTATTTAGTATTTATTTATTTTAATTATATAAAAAGCATGTATAAATAATAAATGGTTATAAATCTCAAATATTTTATAGAGTTTTAACTTTAAATTTTATATAACTATTATTGCATTAAAACATTTTTAAAATGTATATAAATATAAGTAGCTTTAAGTTCAATCCATGTATATATATATTTACAAAAAAATAAATCTTTTTTCTCAGCAGAAAAAATGCGAGTCTTTGTTATTCATATAAAATCAAAAGTCATCTTATACATGACAGCCTCACTAATGCAGGCTTCTTTGCTGTGAATAGACCAAAGAGGACCCCACAACACACCAAAAATGACACAGCAATCTCGATGAGATACATAGAGATCTGAGCATGCGATCATGAGGCATATATAGGTGCCCTTAAAGAGCCGGCACCAAGACTAATACCAAAGGATATTCCACCAATGAACTGATCCAAAGACAAGAAGGATAGACAAGCAGTCTAATAAATCTGTGAGCATAGTCAGAAAGCCAAAAGTCTCGACCCAAGAATGCTCGAGATCCGATAAGACATAAAAACTGAATAAGTGCCAAAAAGATAAAGGGACAGAGTCCCGACACATAGCTCAAAAGAGCTTGAAATTTCCATGATCAAAGATCAAATGTCCATCAATAGATTCCAAGAAGAAACCACAACCAGAATCCAATACAAGAGCCTTCTTGGAGAGATTGTCGGCCTGCTGATTGTGCTCACGATAAATATGACTGAGAGTCATCTGTGGGAAATAGTGAGAAAGAGATCTAGTATCCTCACACCAGTGCTTCAGTCCAGGTGTATCCAGAGAGGACTGTCTGTTTGCTCAGTTGATAACGACGAGTGAGTCACCAAAGGTAGAATGAAGTGGGATCCCCATCAGTTTAGACACAGCAAGGACATCCCATAGAGCTAGTAGTTCAGCTCTAGTATTTGTACTTTTTCTGCATCCAAGTGAGAAGCTGATGAAATGAGATACTGAAATATGCAGCACTGAACTAGCTCCTCCACGGTCATTGTAGCTGCCCCATTAAAGAATCCACATGGGAAAGTGAGCTTGGGGCAATGTCCATAGTTTATGACCTTGATCTTTTGTGATGGTACATGATAGAGAGTACAGAGATCTTGTACCTGGTGAATAATAGCAGAAAAGGAGAGCGCCTTATTTAAAAAAAGACAAAGGTTCCTATACCTCCATAAACTCCAAAATATAAAGAGAGGTAAGTATCTATATTTAGAGTGTGACGTGGTAGATTCAAACCATAGTTCCAAGAAAGATTTGACTGAACAATAAATTAGGCGAGGAAGACCCTTCTATTCAATGAAGAAATGAAAAACATTAGCAGATACCGGGCATTCTAGGAAAAGATGATGTACTGTATCTTCATTCCTCTTGCAGAGAGAGCAGAATCCTGGACCCTGCCAGCCATGCCTTTGAAGGTTATCCCATGTAGGTACATGGTTCATAATTACAAGCCAAGAAAAGCATTGTATCTTAGATGGTAATTTGAAGGCCCAGATGTGTTCCAACACTTTATAATGGATCAACGAGTGATCATGGAAGTGATGTGTAATGCTATCATAACTGACAGTAGCAGAGACGTCACCAGCATACTTATCAAAAGACCAGATGAGAGAGTCGTTCTGGTGTGTTAATATGATACGACCGAATTCAAGACCTGCAATGTAGTTGTTCCACAAGAGTCTCCATTCACCTTCCAAATCCAGATCATCAGTTGTAAACCAATAACAACAAGCCCCAACAGTGTGATTTCGAGCCTAATCTAGAGTGACTATGCCGTAATCCTCCAGGTAGTCATGAAGCTCCTGAGGCAGGATCATGGGAGATCCAGTACCCATAATCAGATCAATGCCAATACAAACCTCCACTCCAGTCCCGACTTGCTAAGTGAGACCACAACCGAGCCAAGACAAGGTTTGTAGAAACCTTTTCCATATAACAGAAGCATGATTCACTGCAAAATATTTCCTGCATATCCAAGTAACCACCGGAAGGTTTTTGAGATATTTCTTGGTTAGTAGCTTGTGCCATAATCCATCCCCAGTCAAAGCCGACCAGAAGCTTTTTAATCGAAGGGAGAGACTGAACCAACCAAGATGCTTTATGCCCCAGCCTCCCAATGAGGTCGGTTTTGTGAGAACCTTCCATTCAACCAAGTGGTATGATCTTTTAGCAGGAGTCGATCTCTTAGCAGGAGTCAATCCCCAAAGGAAAGTAAAAATCATAGACCTGAGCTTATTCAGAATGGATGTAGGTAGGGGGATCAGGGCCATCCAAGAAACCGACATACTGGATAGGACTGCCTTAATTAATACAAGTCTACCACCTAGAGAAAGTAAACGGAGGGTCCAATGCTGAATTTTTTCTCAAAATTTCTAATAAGCCAGAACCAGTCTTTCACCCTGTTTCCAAGGGGTTTGATAAAAAAGCCCAGGTATTTGAAACCCAGGGATATACGAGCATAATTAAAAGAGAGAGATTTTGAGATCCTGTTCAATACCCCTACATCCATATTGTTAAACAAGAAACCAGATTTATCCAAGTTAATACTCATCCCCAAAGCCGCGCAGAAGGTATCCAGTATTATTTTATAAGCTTTCCATTCTTCGAAATTTCTGGCTCCAAAAAGCAGTACATCATCAACGAAAACAGAAGGGTGAAGAAGAGTTGTGAAGAAACTTTAATACCTCTGATTAACCCATTATTCCTGGCATCCTTTATTAAAAGACTGAGCCCCTCTATGACAAGAATAAACAATAATGGAGATAATGGGCAACCTTGTCTGATGCCCCAGGAAGCTATGAAAAAACTGGAAGAGGTACCATTAACAAGCAGAGCAAAGTTAGCTGAGGATATACAACCCATTATCCAATTTACACCCAACATGGGGACTCCAATTTGTAGAAGGACGAGTCTTAAAAAAGACCAGTCAACCCTATCAAAAGCTTTTGATAGATCAATCTTGAGTATAAGGGCACACTAATTTTTAGTCTTTACAGAGTAAAGGATTTCTTGTGTGATGGCAATAGGTTCAGAGATTTGTCTATTCTTCAAGAAGCCAAATTGCTGAGGGGAGATGAATTTGTCCAGAAAGGGCTTAAGGCGTAAAGCAACATTTTTTGCGATGAGCCTACAAACAAGATTGTAGAGTGATATGGGCCTAAAATCAGCAAAAGAAAGGGGATTTTCCTTTTTAGGTATTAAAGCAATAAATGTAGAGTTCAAAGAGGGCAAAACTCTTCCCTCCAACCTAGCAGATTCAACCATCCGAAGAAGTTCAATTCCAAGTATATCCAGGAAAGCCAAGAAAAACTCAATTGGCCATCCATCAGGCCCATGGGATTTATCCTTTTTAAAGGATTTCAAAGCAGTCTCTATTTATTCCATAGAAATATGATGGTTGAAACAATCAAAGTCCTCCTGATGCTGAAAGAAAGAAGGAAATAATCGAATTACCTTCATCTGGGCTTCAAAGTTGGTCAGACCATCATCTTTGAAGATCTGCGAGAAATGCCTAACACCCAAGGCTTTTAAGCCATGGTCATCCTCAACCACAGTCCCCAGTTCATCCTAAAGACCCCATATGGCGTTTTGATTCTTACGAGCTGAAGCAACCGAGTGGAAGAATTTGGTGTTGGCATCACGTAAGGCTGCCCAAATCATTATGCTTTGTAGCTTAGAAGAAGTAAGCTCATGTTCCTGCAACTTTTTCAATTCCACTTTTAAGGCCAAGAGCCTTTGATTCTCTGAAGAGCTTAATAGACCAGAGGCTGAGGATCCCAGAATGCCCTGAATTTTTTCCTCAATAAATCTTTATCTTTTTGTTGTTATACTTAATTAAACTATATATACTGAGGAGGACAAATTCACTTTTTGAAGTAATGTAAGAATTCGAAAAGGAAAACTACCACATTTGAAATTATAATTTGTATTTAAGTTATCACATTTGAAATTATAATCTATATTTAACTTTCAATGAAAAAACTTTGTACTGTAACATATGCCTTTGTATTGTAACATATGCCTGTTATTTTGCATTATTTATTTAGTTTGCAATATAATTGTCATCTCCATATTTAATTTGTTTTAAAAAATCAACCTACAATGTTGAAATAATTTGAGTTATAACTCAAGTTGAACAAAGTATAATGTATATGTATTTTGAATATAATATATAAATGATTTTAGTTAAAATGTTATTAGATAATATTTGGAATTCTTATTGTTGAACTCTTGACAAATCACCTTACAAGCCTTTTAAAGCCCTATGTTTTAACTTAAATCCACTTGAAAACCTTAGTAAATAAACTCAAAGCCCTCATTTTAAGCGTGGATGTTTGAAACCTTTACATAGCCAACCATTTCTGTCATATTTTGATTTCATAATATTGCAAAGTCATAGATCCATCAATGTTAGTTTGTACTTTTTCATTGTATATTGTCAAATGTAAACAACATAGTTGTATATTTATGTTCATATCTAAATAGAACCTTCCTATGCTAATAATAGTATATGGAATCACATCACGCTTTCTACTATTTGAATTTTTATAGTTCTAGGACAAATATTATAATCTTTTCCATACAAAAAATAACAGTTCCTTGATATTAAAAAAGAATCAAAGGTAACAGGTTACATCAGCAAGTACTATCAGTCAATGCATAGTCAAAAGACCAATCTCCGAGTCAAGAAAGGCCCGACATACGAGGACATAAAAATCCACTCACCACAACATATAAAAAAAGGTCCGACTATCCAAACGAAGTCACTAGAGAAGATACAGAGAACCTAGATATAGTATCCCAGGAAGGGATCTAGAAAGTGACTAGAATCAATCACATAGAGGTGAAGTTCAACAAGCTGTAAAATATCAAAAGTAATAATGTGCCATAATAAAGAGGAAAGAGTAGGTCAAATAGAACAAAGCTCTTCTAAAATAGTTGTACTATGTAGCTTCCCAAATGACTATACATTCATAGTATTATGTAAAAGATAGTAGGCCTGAGGTCATAATGAGCCCTTCCTTGGATAAGATGTCTGCCTTTTCATTATATTCCCTATAGACATGTTTATAATCAATAGAAGAAAATGAGGTAGAATTTTTTTTTGATGTTGTCACACCAAGCCTCCAAGTTCAGTATAGTGAGAGAAGATATTTCTTTTGCCCAATTTATAACCACAGAAGAGTCTCCAAATATATGTAAACAAGGTAGCCCAATTTCTTTGGAGAAGAACAACAGGGCCCATAAGGCCAAAAGCTCTGCTCGGGTATTAGTACTTTTACCACAACCCATCTTGATATAGAAATGATGAGATTGACTGATTAATAAAAAGATACCAGCTCCTCTAGTAGAGTCAACAACAACCCCATCAAAAAAACCAGAGGGGTAGGAGATGACAGGTGGACTGCCTATGTTTCTTACTCTCGGTAAAGCCTCAATTGAGCTCTTGGTAAAGCCTCGATCGAGGTATGAAGACCTCGATTGAGGGTTTACCAAGAGCTCGATCGAGGGTTTAAAAAACCCTCGATTGAGCTACTCGCCTCGATCGAGGTTCCTGTTTTAAAAAATATAAAAAGGGTCGTGGGCACCCACGACCATTTGCCCCATTTCTGCACAAACATCCCTCAATCGAGCAAGTACCTTGACCGAGCATCTGCGTCCCTGAACACCTTGACCATGCAGCTTTGCCCATGGAGACCTCGACCGAGCTACCACGCAAGCCACGCCCCCTTTCACCACGATGTTAGAGCAGCGAGATAACCCCCAATCCTTGTTTTTTGAAATTTAAATGGAATTTTAGTTTTTTTTTTAAGTTTTAAAATGTTAGGTTAAAATTGAAAAAAATCATTGTTATAGAAGTTTTTAAGTTTTTTTTTTGCCTAGTATGTTTGCAATGTGTGCCGGCAAGCATAAATGCTACCGGATATGTTTAAAATTGAAATTTGTTTTTATGTAAAATTTAATTTTTTGTTTTATATATATTTTGTCAACCAGTAGCGTTTATGTTGTCGGTTTAATTTTTAAATGTGTGCTCGACAAGCAGAAATGTTGCCCGAATTTTTTCAATCCTCCGAGAATACACGGAGGAATGAAAAAATTAAAATTTGTTAAATTTAAAATTAAAATTTATAGTTTGTATAAATATTTCTATCAACTCGCAGCCGTTTATGCTGCCGGTTTAATTTTGAAATGTTGCCAGGCAAACAAAAATGCTGCCCATTTTTTTTGAGTCCTTCGAGAGTACACGGAGGATTGAAAAAAATTCAAACCCTAGACACGAGACAATCATGAACCTTAAACCGACATAGGCATTTATCTAAACAACCCATATATTTTACTTTAAATATTTTGATCATATATATTAAAATTTATATATATATTAACTATTTAATTAAAATAAATTATAACTATACTTATAATAAAATTATCATATTAATTTATATTCATATTTCTTATAAATATTTTTTTCATAATAAGATATGATAGGTATGTTTCGACTTATTAGTTTGACATATTTTTATTTTAGTTTATTGAAACGTGTACTTATGTATTTTAGTTTATTTTAAAGCCTCAAACAAAAGTATGATGTAAATGTGGATTTTTTTTTATGGAAAAAATATTAATAAATAAGTGTGTAAATTTGAAAAAAAATCAAATTAAAAAATTAATAGAAATTCATGATTCAAATATTTTTAAAGAATATCAAATTAAAAAAATTACTAGAAATCCATAATTTAAGATAAAATTATATTTTTGATAATTTTTAGAAAAAATATATAGATTTATATTCTAACATTTTGAAAAGTATAAATTATAAATTTAAAATAATAATAAAATATATTACTAATAAAATATATAAATTTATACATTAAATTATGGAAAACTGGAATTGTAATTTAATTTTAAAAAAATGGATGAAAAAATTTACATAATTATAATTTTAAAAATTAGTTTAAAATTATAAATATCTATAGGAATTTAAGAGCAAGTCCACAGACATGGCAATGGATACATTTGAAAGGAACACCACTGTAATCCAAAATATGGGTGGATGAGTTATTACCCTTTACTATACCATCCGAAGGACTTCATGAATCTCAATATCCATAGGAATTTAAGAAATATCAACAAATCCCAAGTATTTGTAACTCATTTCCACCCCATCGAAAACTCACAAAGCATTCCCTATAACCCGAAAAACCTTTAGTGATTAGAATTCAACTCGTATTTTAGGAAGCTTCACCCAAATAAGTAACATGTCCATAATCTCAAATTGAACAAGAAATAAATGAGTACTCAACATTATGAAAATAAATCATAACCCCGATCACACCACATATTCGATAGTCTTCTTCACACCACCTTTAAAGCAAAAACAAAAAACTCGTCAATCCATTTTGTTTTGTAAACTTTTGGGTGGTTTTTTTAGTAAGAGTTTTTTTATTCGTATCCATATATGAAGTTACTTACATTGAGTTATTTACAAAAAATCATTATTTCATGCAGATGCATCTCTACAACGGGGTTCTTTGGTTCGCCGAAGGCAGAGCACTGGCGGATCTGCGGCCATTCCTCGCCCCGGAGGTCGGCAGAGGACTCGTAAGTATACAATTGTGCATGATGTACTCTTTGTTGTTAGTTACATCAAATTAAATTGTTTCACATGTGTATATTTAATCATCAACTTGTATGTCTCTATTTTCACAGATCCGTCTAGGCGTTTTATGCCGACACACGCTCCTGCTGGGGAGATGAGCAGCAACCACTCTAGCAACCGCTCTGTGCATGTGAGTGGTAAGGATCAGGATACTGCTAGTGTCGGTGGGGAGGTTCCCCATGAGACATGTACATTAAATGCATATATATATTTCTTTCAGTTATCAATACCTTTAATTTATATTGATTTCAAATTCACCTATAGTTGATGTATGCATTTTGACTGACATTTATGTTTTCATCTAATTTTCAGGTGCTGCACAACAGGGCGTCGACCCTCTTGAGGAAGCACCATGGGATGATGAGATCACATGTATCATGCTGCAAGACATTACCAGTTAGTGTGAGTGTTTGCATGTAAGCATCCTCTCCATTCGAGAGGACTCTCCTTCATCACGTTCGATGCAGATGATGTTAGAGGCAGTAGACAATCTACTAAAGGTCTATAGGTCCATCGGACCATTGATTTCTCTTTGGGTCGCTCCATGTCAAAGAAGAATGGCCATTGTGAAGGGTCCTAATAACTAGGCTGCAGTGAGAGATGCAATAGCTAGCCGTGATGTGAAGGGAGCATTATTTGATATCCCTCTTGACTGTGCCCCTGGTCAACCGCTTAGACTCAAGGAGTTTAAGCTAGAGGCTACAGTGCCTTATGTATATGACAGGTTCATTGGAGCATGGGGCATGTTTCCCCACCATGACTAGGTCCCACTATACTTTGCAAAACATATCTATGCAAATTTTTGTCTTGGATATGCACCTAGATTACACTAGCACACCCTCGAGCTTCTATGGTGCTGGTGGGGGATGCAGTCATGCACGTCCTGGGGCTACGAGAGACCCTAGAGCTTAGCCAGAGCCAGAGCCTTTGGTAGGTCTCCCTTCCAGGACCATGCTTAGGATAGATGATGTAGCTGAGTAATCTCAGCTAGCAACTGAGGAGCGTAGTGCATTGGCAGAGGCGACACACATGGCAATACATGGCACCATGATGGCTGTGCAGGCAGAGAGACACGGAGCACCCACTGCACATGTAGAGCCTGAGTTATAGTGGGTGGTCGATGATGTTCTCAACATTCTTGATCACGACATAGTGTTGCAGTATGCTATCATGTCCCGCGATGCATATTTTGGACTGCATCATAGATGCAGGCCTCGACCGATGGGACAGTATATCTTTATTTTCATCATTTGATTGTCATGATTGTAATGTATCCTCAAATGAATCATTGTTTTAACTAATAATTTGCTTTTTGTTAGACCTCCATGCAGGAGCCTGATTTCATGGAGGTCTTGTTTGGCAGTGATGGATCTATTCGAGGTCCCACTGTAGTTCCATCCATCCACGTTGATGAGGTATGTGTTAACTGTCATCCTAAATTTGAATTTCTAAATTCAAGTCAATTGTTAAACACATAATATTTTGGTTTGTTCCAAATTTCCTAATTTATCTTGCTCATATTGTACAGGATATAAGCAAGGGCATTGCACATCATTCTACATAGCCTCGCTCGAGTCCTACTCATGACACGCCAATCGATGAGGTACTAGTTATTTATGTTCGAATTGTTTGCATATTTATGTTCAGATTATAATTTACATGTTCAAATTGTAATTCTCAAGTTCAAATTGTAATTCATCAATATAACTATTTTCATGTCATGGAAACAGACACAGACACAAGCAGTTGCAGATGAGGGCATTGAAGCCGCCGTGATGTTTATGGATGAGTGGGTTGCCGCTCATTGATCGGGTCCTAATGAAGGCTTGTCTCAACAGATACCCAGCCTCCCAATCCTGACACTCAACTCGAGCGAGGTGAGTTCATAGATCTGTGTTTCATATATATATTTAATTTTTTCGCACATTCTACATGTAATTTAAATATGTGGTATGTCACTGACTTGCAGAGTTCACGGTTTTAACTTCTGCAGTTCTCAAACCTAGGCAATTTTCTTTTTGATGTGCATGGGCAAGACCAGGGGCATAGTGCAGCTGGCGGTAGTATCCATGATGGTCGATCTCTCGATCAATGGCATAGGACTAATTTGCAGACTATTATTTGTGGACGTTATTATTTTGTAGATTGTTATTTGTGGACGTTATTATTTTGGACTTTATTATTTTTTACTTTATGATTATCGATATATATAAACTTTTTTTTTGAACATGATGGTATGTTAAATGTTTTAATTATAGTACCATAGGAACCCCGAAGTAGTTGGCCATTGAGAGGACCTGCCAAGCGAAAAGGGCAACGACCCCTATCGGATTGACCAGATTCCCACTTGTGAGGAAAATCAAAGAGCTGTCATTTGTGGCCAAGTGGTTAGCAGTTTTACCTGTGCCATGAAGTGAGGGGTACTACCCCAATACTCAAGCCTGAGACAACCTTGGTGGCCGAGTGACTACCTTTGAACCATTAGGAAGCCGATTTAAATCGAGGTCCATATTCATCTCCAGTTACTACAACAACCATCATTGCTCCATATTCAAGCTTATATAATTTATTTGTTAATTTTTTAACTAACAATGACAATATGATAAGTAAAATAAAATGTTATTCTTTAGCTTGCATTTATTTGTATTTATTCCAAGAGCTTGTATTTATTTTTGAGTTTGTATTTATTTATTGCTAGATCATCGCCAGTCATCATAGGATCATGCACCCTCTGATTTCTCAAGAGTAATTGGGAGCTTCAATGACGTTGGAATGGCTACTAATTGTTTAAGAGGGTTGGATGATGCCACTCAAGAAGAGCTCGGGAACCCGACCCCTGATCGGACAATCAGAAAGCATGTTAGTAACATAATCAAGTTGTACTTTGAACAACAATCAGTGATTACACAAGCTCAAATCCTACATGCAGGGATAAAACACAAAAAAATGAAATGGGCACAAAGTTGTTGGGTTTTAAGGAGGTTAAAAATAAAAATGCATGTGAGAATGTAACAAAAAATGTAACAACTGCACTATCTGCATTTGGAAAGTCAAGAAAACCCGATATCAGCACTGCACGTAGGGAAATTACAATTGCTATTGTGGCATGAATCACCTCAAGAAATCGAATGGTCGCAACAATGTCAAAGATGCTCCACATTTCAAGAAAAACACTGCACAAATACACTAACTTTAGGGTAAAGATAGATGAAAACGATGAAGCTGCTTGTTGGGCTCTTATATGCAGAGAAGCATATAAAGACGTGATGGAAGAGGGCATCAGAGAGAAGGTGATAGAGTATTGGGACAACCATTCTTGTGCTATACCAGGTCGAAAACATGTCCTGCGACAATGTTCTGGCAGAGGAATTTATAAGGAGCATTGCAAGCATGTTATGGAGACGACAGGAGTTGTTTTGTTCGAGGAATTCAAAGAATCAAATCTTGGTGTCCAGATCTCATTTACCATGTTCAATTAGTTGAAACCGTGGTATATTAGGCCGAATATGGTTCAGGACACTTGTTGTTGTCAATACCATGTTGAATTCCAGTTATACTATGACACATTTGTGGATTTTTGCAAAAAACAATGGGATGGTGAACTAGCTCCTCACACAATGTGGGATTTTATTTCTATGATACTATGCAATAGGAATCCTGAAAATGTGTTTTTCATTAAAAGGTGTGTAGCTGGGAGAAGATGACATGAATGTGGTGATTTGGCATTGTTCCATAGGAAGTTTTCTATCAATCCAACACACCCTAGATTGTCAGATATCACAGTTAAGTGGAAGAGATATGAGTATGTCTCCATGAATCCATCATCTTCTTCACATGTTCTATCTAAGAGGATCGAATTGCTCGAGGATGATATTCCTATTTCAGACTTCATGGACAAGTTTCAAAGTCAGATTTACAAATACATTAAACACTCCCATAGGTCTAGGTGGCAAGCTTTAGAATTTAAGGATTCTCGTGAGGTTTTTGAGCCAGGCACAATCCTATCGGTGGTAGACTTTGCTGAAAATTACACATTTGCTCCTAATAGAGAGATACAAAGTGAGTATTACCACTCTAACCAGGTGTCCATATTCATACATGTATTGTATAGACATGCTTAGGCGAGCATTGATGGTAGGGATAGCACTCCTCAGTCACACAATGTGATCAAGGAATACCATTTTTATGTCAGTGATGATCGTGAGCATGACACGTTGTTTGTTCAACACTACCTTGGGTTGATTTATGATTCATTCAAAAAGAATGGGGTGTCATTTACATAACACTGGATTTGGTCAGATGGGTGTGTGGGGCAGTTCAAATCGGCACTCTCATTTTATTGGTTGAGTTGTCTTCATAAAGAGACATGCATTCGACACACCTGGAGCTTTTTATAAATGGGGCACGAAAAAGGTGAACATGATGGTGCAGGTGCATGCATGAAATGAGCACTTCAGAGGTACCAAATGAGTCATAGTGCATCTCGACTCAAGTGCTCAGCATAAGTAGTTGATTGGTGCACACAAAATTTGGGTCACCAAGGTCATGAACAAGCAAGGCTGGTGCGCGGGTAGGAACAACAACTTAATTGGAATTTAATAAATGTGTTTGTATATATATATGATGTTTTTTATTCGATGCAATTTTTTTGGGATGTTGCCCTTTGCGATGTGAATAGATCCATGCCATGGTATTGCGAGACCATACCTGCTACGAGAGAACTACATTCAGTTCGTAGTAAAGACATGGGCGACATATTTTCCATTGAAACGAGGAAGTATGCATGTTTATGTGAGTTCTGCATTGATGCCAATGGACTGAGGTTTGATCATTGAGTGAACGATGCATATGTCAAACAATGGAAATATGTCCCTCTTAATCCAAAGGGGCCACATCCAATTTTGACGTGGCAAGAGATGCACACTGAAGAGGCAGTGGTTTCACTAGATCATGTTCGAGTTTCTGATTTGGTTAAGCAAGGTACATGATAGTTGATTGAATGTTTAAACCTCTAGTCTTGTACACACACACACACACACACACACACACACACACATATATATATAAAAGATTTGTTTAATATTTGAAAATCTTGATGCAGGTGATGTATTTGTTTTAATTACACCACTAGGAAATGACGAACATGTGGCATATTTTTTGATGCGGTGTACACAAATCAAAAGTAGGTTGGTGCGAACCCATGTTGATGGAGAGTTCACGTACCAAGTTGGTGACCTAGTTGTGATAGGCCACTTTTTTGAAAAAGTGAGAAGACAAGGTGACTATATTATTTACAGATATTTCATGCCTGAATATATATCTTGTCAGTGCAGTCATTTGGTGGTGGAAACTCGGATACATCTCATTGAAATCAAGGTGAAGACGGGTGAACCAAAGAGATGAAAGATGTCAGTAGCTGACCATGATCATATTATGGAGACGTGCATTCCTATAACCCATTGGCCGGATGAATGAAAGTTATATGCCACTTTTGATACACTGACATAGTTGACATGCTTTTGAAATGTAGTGTAATGTCCAACATTTTGCATTGGGTCACAATGGCCAAATCACATTTTCCATGTTCATGAAAGTTGTCAAAGGGATGCTAAAAGTCAAATAATTGCCAAGGTGGAAAACCACTAGTTTCCTAGCTTAGGGGTGGAAGCTTTGATATTTGGAATAAGGGGGATAATAAATGATGTTTAAACATTATAAGAGGATAAATATTTAATAATGTAGCTTATTAAATAAATACAAGAGAAAAATGAAATGGCTATGGAGCATGAAGACACATGGAGACTATGGGGCCCACACTAGCTAGGATTCCTATGTTAAATGGTATCTTTCTCTTGCAAATTCGAATATATGGGAAGCCTAATATTTTTGGATGGATTATAAGGCTAATATACTTGTCCATATACTTCATAGGTTGAATTTGGGATGAATTGTAACTTACATGGGAGAGGAAGAGCCAAATGGGAGTTTCATAGACACTTGGCTAGATTCCCCTTACATTTATGACATCTATGACACCAATGATGGAAATTCTATGATCGTTATGACACAAGTCAGATCTGAAGGATGACATACTGACATAATGACATATCAAGACTAAATATAGCATCTTAGAGGTCGAATTTGGGAGTTGGAGAAGGCCAAGAGGTTCCTACTCAAATTTGGGAGAAGAGGGAAGGTGAAGAGAGAGGCCACATGGCATAGCATGAGCAGCCACACCAATTTGACTTAGATTTAGTTTATGGATGGATTTGGAACCTTAGAAGGCTAATAATTTTTATAAAATACAGGGATCATCCATGAGAAGAATCTTTTGCTCATTTGTGAAATTGTCATGTGTGAATTGTGAGAGCTAGTGGATGACTAGTTTTCTTGCTTAAGCCAATTTCGAGGGTGAAAGATTCCCATCCTAGTTGGTGTTTGGAAAGGCCACTAAGGTATTTCATGGAGCTTTAATGGAGTCTTATTTTCAGGTGTAAGCTACAGGAAAGCATGTGGATTCTTATATTGCAGCACTATCTCTCAACTATTTCCAGTTTTCACACCATATTCATGCCAATGGAGGGATTGCGCTTTGAGTGAGCTATTGATATCTTTGGGGAATATTCTAATGCCAATTATATTGTGTTATGATGTATATTCTCTGTATTTCATGTTTAGAAGACTCTCAGGTTGAAATACCCAAAATAATTCATGTAAAAATGTTGAATAATGAAGAAATAGTGTCATTTCTCCACTATCTTGTTGTGAACCATTGTAATGCTGATGATTTTGAATTGGGAGAGCCTTTCATTGTCCATTTCTGATTGTAATCAGTTAAATATGCTATGTTCTTAATTCTTAGAAAGTTTCAATTCGAAATTCCCAAGAGTTGTATGTCAAAATCACTTTTAATGAGCAAACTATGACCATTTCCACTCCATTTTGATATATGCCATGGTAATGCTTATTATTTCGAATGGAGGAATGTATATATAATAAATGTATGATGGATGGACTCTAATTAATGTGTATTTCAAGTCTCATGTTTAGTACTTAAGCATTGGAAGCCATTTTACTCATTTTTATTGCATTGGGAGAAGATTTGGTGCATTTTCCCCAAGAGTTGAAATTGTGACTTGGGAGTTGTTTTGGAAAGAGTCACAACAGCGTGTATAAACTGAACCATGATGCATGTGAGACTTTGAAAAGGTACCTTACACATACCCAACCTCTGTTCAGAAATTCAAGTGACTTTGGGATCATTTGTGAAGCCATTTCCGACAATTACCTAGGGGGAATTTGAGCCCCAATTTGCTAGTAAAGACTCCTACATTGAACAGAACATTAAACAAGTTTGCAGAAGTAATTGAGACATCAAAAAACATATATGAGTAGCATATTTAATTTATATTATCAGTCATGTACCTTCAGAGAAAATTTGGAAGCATTTGGGTCAATTTGGAGGTCTATAGATCAAAACTAGTCAAAAGCCAAAATTGTGAAAAAATTGGAAAATTGGGCATTTTAATAAAATTCCAAAAAGGGGACATTACATGTAGCAAATCAAAATTTCTTCTGAAATATGAAATCAAATTTTATATTGTAGTTGTAATTTGCACCTAATAGATCTTACATTGTAAAGTTGTAAATTTTGTAACATTATAATTGTAAGTTATGTTAAAAATTGTAAGTTGCGTTCGATTGACAATTTTGCAAACATGTAAACTTGTAAACTTTGTAAACATTGTAAATTTTGTAAATTTGTAATTTATTAAATTGGAAAATTATACAATTTCGTAAGATTGTAAAACATTAATGATTGTTAAATAACATTAAGATTGTAAAACATAAATAACTTTAAACTATATATGAATATGTGAATATAAAAGTATACAATTTACATACAATTATGAATACATATATA
>LPNX010583690.1:228061-239296 GCA_001517045.1 Pseudotsuga menziesii | reverse complement strand
TAATGTAAGATTGAATTATTGGAGTTGGACACGAGCCACTTATTAACTTCTTCAAAATTTTAAGGTCACACAGTTCATTAAATGCAAAATTTCACACATTAAATGAAATCGAAATATTTAAAAAAAATATCATTGGGAAGCCAACATAATATTCTACAATTTGTTTTTTTACTGCAAGTCGAAATTCACATGGCATATATGCGTTTCAAGGGCTTCTATCTAACACATGAGTAAAAAATCAGGTTTTCATCACCAAATTTGGCCAAAAAGTGTTACCCACCTTCATGGAATCACCCTTGTGTAATACCAACAGGCTCTGTGATTTGTCTATCTTTGAGGAAACCAAATTGCTAAGCTGATATAGCCTTGCCAGGGAGAGGTTTAAGACGCAGAGCAACAATTTTAGATATGATCTTGTATACCAGGTTACACAGAGAGATGGGCCGAAAGTCAGCAAAGGAGAGAGGATTTTCACACTTAGGAATTAGTGTAAGAAAGGTAGAATTGATAACTCTAGTAAATTTTCCTTCATGTCTAGCTTGTTCAGCAGCACAATGCATATCTTCCCCCAATAAGTCAAAGAAAGCAAGGAAAAATCCAACTGCCATCCATTAGGACCCGGGCTTTTATCTTTTTAAAATCCCTTCAGAACAAATTCAACTTCTGAAAGTGATATAGCCTTGAGGAAACCATATGTTTCCATCTCTTGCACATAAGAAGGGAAAATACTAATCACCTTTAGTTGATCTACAATATTTGGGCTACCATCATCCTCAAAGAGTTCAGAAAAGTGTTGATGACCCAACAATTTAAGAGGAGTATCTTCAAAGATCAGGTTTCCCTCATGGTCCTTGAGAGACCAAATAGTCTTAGAGTGTCTTCGAGTTGAAGGAAAGGAATGGAAAAACTTCGAGTTGGAATCCCCCTCACTAATCCACAGAGCTCTGGTTTTCATCCTCAGAGTAACCACCTCATGGGTAAGATATTTGTTTTTTTTAATTTTAAGTGCCACCAGCTTATCAGCCTCAGAGATAGAGAGTAAGCCTGAGGAGTTCTGAAGGAGAGAAACGATCTTAGAGTTAATGTCCAATAATACCTGTTTCCTGGAGCACTTCTTTTTTCTCTCCTAGGCCTTAACATAGTCCTTAAGTCTGTTGAGCTTGTGGGAGAGGGTCTCCAAATGGTCACAAGGCCTTAGTAAAGAAGGTGCCATCAAGGAGGAGGTCACAACAAGGGCAAAATCATCTTCCATGGGCCAAGCTCTATTGAACTTGAAAGGGTAACAATGTGAATGGAGTCGAGGGCCCCATTCCAAGCAAATGGGATAGTGATCAGAGACTTCACAGGGAGTGGCCCATGTTCTATAACAAGAGAGGGTAGGCAGTAAATGGCCAGAGATCAAGAAATGATCAAGTCTTTTGCTTATACCTTCATCCCCAATGCGACCATTTCTCCAAGTTGGACCGGGAGTACACATATTGAGATCAATGATATTGTTACAAGTAATGAGTTGAGATAAGTAAGATGACAGAGGGTTAGGATGAGATTTAATGCCCCAGACTTCAGACGATGATAGGGTAAAGTTTAAGTCCCCTGCAAGAAGGAGATTGGGCAAAGAAAAAAGGACACCAGTCAATACATTGTTCCAGAAATCAACACGATGTGAAGAGGGACCATAACGATTGATGATAGAGAATAAATCATAAATACCCTTGATACTGGCTTTGAGGAGAATACCAGCAAAAGATGTGAAAGCTTTGCAGCGAACCAAAAGTGGGTTCCAGCCCAAAAGGAGACCTCGAGAGAGGCCAGAGGAATCTAAAGCACAGAACTCCCATCCATGTTTGAGTTTAGATAATAGAAGGAGATCCTAGGAGAAGTTACACATGGTTTCTTGGATAAGAATCATGTTGGGATTTAAGTCAGAGAAGATAGAGCTAAGGGATTTTTGTTTGGTAAGCCCCCTGAAACCTGGGATATTCATAAACAAAATTTTCATGGATTAAAAGACCTCTCAGATGTACATGCTTTAAGTACCCGTGGTGTAATAAGAGGTGTGGTTTGAGGTGCTATGGCTGCTGCCCTTAGTCTGGCTAAGAGAAGAGTGTAGAGTACAGAAGTACTAGAATCTAAAGGAAGGGTCTTCTTTGACCTCCGAATAGTCACATTTTCGAAACGTATAGAATCCAACGGGAGCGTTGAAGGAGAGACTGGTAATTTATTAGTAAATATGGATAGTGACTTCAAGAGGGAGGGATCCAAAAAAGTAGGAGAATCCCTAGGGCTAGGGGGTGGTGAAGGACTAGTTCAAGGTGAGGTGATAAGAAGAGGTGAGGATGAGGTTGGGAGAGAGGGAAAATGTTCCAGAGTAAAAGGAGGAGGACCTCCGGAGAGAGTGAAAGAAGAGGGACTTGAGGAGAAGTAGGTAGTGGTGAAGGAGAGTAAGCTGGGATAACTAAAGGTTCTACAACATGTATTTTCTCATTTCTCATAGGTCGGGAGAGGTGAGCACAAGTCTCCACATCCTCAATGTACATCAGTTCACCTTTTGTAAGACCCTCAAAGTGAGTTGGTGAAGAAGAGATATACTGGTCCTCAAGTAAGGGAGAGGAATGCTCACAGGTGTGAGAAGGGCCATTAGAGGAAAGGGGTGCAGGAGAGGGACTAAGGTCGAAGCCCTGAGAGATAGGAACACCCTGGAGGATTAGGGAGTAGGAATTGTGCAGGTGGCCAGTCTCATGGCAGTAGCTACACCTGAAAGGAAAATGGAGGTAGTCTAGCCTTTGGTTGATAATGTGATCACCACTCACAATATCAATGTTAGGGAGTAAGCCCTTGGATATGTATAGTTCAATAAGAACCCTATCCATCCTCTTATAAAAAATCAGTTGAAAATCCTTCTCTAAGGCCACAAAACGTCTAAGAGAATTTGCCAGTCCGGCAAAAAATTCCTTGTTCCAAAGGGGGAATGGAAGGGCATGCAGAAGGACCTAGAGGTGTCGCTTGATGAATCTCTCCTTTAGTGGATCAAAACCAGTATGCCAACGGCTTAATACCAGAGAGCCCTTTTGAATATTCCAAAGGGTATACAGAATGCGAATGACATCCTTTTCTTCGATGAAGACAAAAACTAACCATTTGTTCACAAGAAAACTAATGGTAGGCACATAATGGATAATGGGCTTCCAATGGATAGTGACCCAGTCAATCCATTATTCTTTGGTCATAGTACAGTATTCAAGCCTCCCAATAAGATCTCTACAGTAGAGGGTCTCTACCTTATTGAAAAAACGTCATGACCTAAACCATATCAGCGCTTGGAATCTAGTGCTTTTATGGATTTGGTCTTATGACAGGAATGGAAAGAAGACTAGTTTCGAGGGTTTCTAGCAGTCCCACCACCCTTAGAAGATGAGATAGGTCCATAGCCCTTCGATATTGTCGAGAGGAACCCTAATGGGCAAAGAAAACCCCTAAAGGAATGGAATGAAACCCCAGAGGAGCTAAAAGGATCTAAAGTGGTCGATGAAAACAGTGAACTAGGTCAGAGCCGACAATGCACAGAAAAGCTGGACATAAAGGGCCCCTAAAAAAACTAGAATAAAGAAACCCTGAGATAGAATGACAAAATTCCCACTTTTTTTTATCATGGTTGTTACTAGCCCTCTGGTAAGAGGGTGGACTCCATGTGGGGTGGCCTCATCCTATAATATCCCAAACTGATATTTTCCTGTTTATGTGTATACTGTAGATGGATAATAGACTTACTCCTTAATCAAATAGGAAAGCAAACCCCGAACTTTGCATGCATGCAAATATGTGCCCTAGAAAAATACTGAGATGCTATAAAATAGGAGAAATTATTACATGTACATACTAGTATATAGATCAGCTGATGGTGAAGAGACTGGTCCCAACATGCAAGGGTTCTGCCAGAGGAATAAGGAGATACACCAAATCATCCTCCACAGGTGAATGCGCCCTCCTCTCAAACTGTATAAGCTCCAGAATAATAAATAAGCTACTGTTGGAAGCCTGGATGATGTGCACTAGGGTTATAATACCCCTCTAATGACGATGGAAGATGGAAGCCCGGATGATGTGCACTAGGGTTATAATACCCCTCTGATGACGATGGAAGCAGCATGCGAAAGTTCTAAACACGGTAGGTAGGAAAACAGATTGCTTTGTCTCTAATCACAGTGACACGGTGTGACAGTGAAACCCTCTGGATGGATGAATAATCAACTTCCTGGAATAACTGTTGAATGTAACCTGATGATGAACTAGTGTTGAACCTGGATGATCCAACCTAATGATGAACTAGGGTAGATAGATTTCACTATCGAAATACACCAGTTAGTTGAGCATGCGCTCAACCCCAACTTAGCTCACCGAGCTCTCCAATTTGACTCCACAAATCAATTATCACATAAGTGACTTCTCCCTTCACTTTATCTTTCTTTTATAACTTGCAACTGTGAAGACCCTAACTTTTGACCTAATTAGGTCACTTTATCTTCTAATTTGCAGTTGACTTGCATGCATACACAAACCCTAACTTTTGACCTAATTAGGTCACTTTATCTTCTAATTTGCACTTGACTTGCATGCATGCGCATGGAGACTTAATTGGGTGCATGTATCATTAAATAATGCCCAGATGTCATGCATGCAGGTGGAATTTGGCTCTAGTGGCCTTATTTGACCCAATGGTGATATAATATTGATGCCCTAGATCTTCTATATATGGCATCAGTCTTTGGCTGATTTCTTGACTGTCAGTACCCGCTTGAACCTATAGGAATCACATAGGTTAGTGGGTTGGTCCTCAAATGCCTAAGCAGAAGAGGACATTACAGTCCTTCCCGCTCAAATTTTCTTGTCCTCAAGCAACTGTAAAGCTGGGTGCTGTAATACCTCTTTTGCCTCCCAAGTAGCCTCCTCTATAGGCAGATCTTTCCACTGAACCAGGTAATCTCTGATGATTCTGTTCCTTAGTTTCCGCTATCGCACCTATAGGATGCGCTCCGAAATCAGAACCAATTACCCCTCATCATCAAGGGGAGGCAGCTTGGAAGATGTAACAATCTGTTGACCAACCACCTACTTGAGATTGGAGACATGATATACGTTGTGAATCTTGCTCTCTGGGGGTAGTTCTAGCTCATATACTACCTCTTCGACCTTCCGAATGATCTTGTATGGACCATAGAAATGAGGTTAGAGTTTTTCTGCTCCTTTCTTTTTAAGAGATGACTGTTGGTAAGGCTTGAGGCGTAAATAAACGAAGTCTCCCACCTCAAAACTGTGCTCAACTCTATGCCTATCTGCATATATCTTCTGTTGATTCTGAGCAGCCTGTATGTTCTCCTTGACTATCTTGAGGATATCTTGACCCTCCTGAATCCACTCCTTGGCCTTGGGGGCCCTGGTATCACCAAATATCCGGTCTGCAAAAGTGGAAGCATCATACCCATACAAGGCTCAGAAAGGGGTCATGCTAATGGTCATATGGTAGGTGGTGTTGTAACAATGTTCACCCAAGTGTAACCATTTGATCCATGTCCTCTGCTGACCTGATACGTAATTTATCAAGTATCCCTTAATCCATTTATTAACAATCTCTGTCTGCTCGTCACTCTACGGATGATAACTTGTGCTCATGGCTAACTCGGTCCCCACTAACTAGAAAAACTCTTGCCAAAAGGCTACTGCGAATTTGTAGTCCCTGTCACTAAAAATGGTCTTGGGTAACCCATGGAGTCTATATACCTCTCTAAAAAATAGTTCTGCTACCTGTGCTGCTGAATAATCTGATGATATGGCAAAGGAGTGAGCAAAATTAGTTAATCTGTCCACTACTACGTACAAGCAGTCTCTGCCTTGGACCTTGGGTAGCCCAGTAATGAAGTCCATAGAAATGCTCTCCCATTTCTGCTCAGGAATAGGTAAGGGATGTAGTAAACTAGCCGGGTGGATGTGCTCTATTTTGTTTTGTTGGCACAAGCTGCACTCCCTCACATGTTGTATCACATCTTTCTTGAGGCCCTTCCATGAGAACCTTTCTCTAATTTGAGGTGGGAGACTCTGGAACCAAGAAGATTTTGTTTTTGTAGTATATGATATCATCAATGACCCTGTACCTATCATCCTGAATCTGTCCATCCAATAGCTTGCAAGCAAACTTATTTTTGGAGTACTCAACCAAAAGATGAGACCTCCAATATGATGAGATGCTCATAAGGGATAAAGTAGTTGGTCATCTAGAAAGTGCATCCGCCACTGCATTGCTCTTCCCCTTTACGTACTCAATCTCGAAGTCATAAGCCTGAATTTTACTTACCCATTTCTGTTGTCTCTCATTTAGCTCTTTCTGCTCTAGGAAGTATTTCAGGCTATTGTGATCTGTCTTAACCTTGAACCTGGCACCTACCAAGTACTGCATGAACTTGGTTAGCGCATGGAGGATAGCTAACATCTCTTTGTCATATATCGAATAGTGGCACTCATAGTTTTGAGCTTCCTGCTCTCAAATGTAATTGGGTGGTTGTTCTGCATCAAAACTGCCCCAATTCCCTCTCCTGAAGCATCACATTCTAACACAAAGGATTGAGAAAAGTCTGGTAAAGCTAATACTGGGCATGAACTCATTACCTCCTTCATTTTCTCAAATGTTTGTTGTGCTGCCTCCGACCAACTAAATGCTCCCTTCTTGGTAAGATCTGTGAGGGGTGCGATCATCTGTGAGAATCCACCGACATACCTCCTGTAGTAGGTGCAAAGGCCCAAAAATCCCCTTAGTTCTGTCACATTTTTAGGTGTAGGCCAATCCAAAATTGCCCGAATATTCTCTAAGTGCACCTGGACCCCGTTGGCCCCTATCACATGTCCTAATTACAACATCTCATGCATGCCGAACTCACACTTTGACATTTTGGCATATAGTGACTACTCCTGTAGAATACCAAGTACTTCATCGAGATGTCTCAAATGTTCTTCCCAAGTCCGACTGTATATCAATATGTCATCGAAGAATACTAGAATATATTTATGGAACTGTGTCTTGAAGATATGGTTCATGCATGATTGGAAAGTAGCTGGTGCATTAGTGAGCCCAAATGGCATCACTAGAAACTCATAATGTCCGTAGTGGCAATGGAAAGTTGTCTTTGGAACATCCTGTTCCTTGACCCGAATCTGATGGTACCCTAAGCGGAGATCAATTTTGGAAAAGTACTTTGCCCCCTATAGTTCATCCATTAACTCATCAATCCTAGGGATGGGATACGTTTTCTTCATGGTCTTCTTATTGAGTGCCATGTAATCAATGCACATGCGTAAGGTTCCATCCTTTTTCTTCACTAGCACTACTGAAATGCAAAGGGATTGGAGCTGGGTTTGATGTATCCCAGCTTTAGTAGTTCCTTGATTGTACTCTTGATCTCAACTTTATACCTCTTGGGATGTCTGTAAGGAGTGGTGATAACTGCTTGGGTCCCCTCCTCTAACTCAATAATGTGCTCAAATCCCCTATTTGGAGGTCAACCTGCTGGAAGGTCTCCGAATACTACCTTGTGCTTCTGTAGTAAGGCCTCTATATCTATTGGATGTTGTGTGGCCTCATTTGGTGCTTTCCTGAAGGTAACCTTACACTCTGCAACCGACTCAATATCTCCTTTCCGGAGTACTACCTCCATCCTGTGTGATGTCACTGCTGTGGTAGGATAGGTATTCATCCCTCTCAATACCACCTTCTGTCCTTCTGCTCCTGTAAACTCCATCTCCATGGTCTGGTAATTTGTGGAATACTTCCCTATGGAATACAACCACTGAACTCCTAGTACCACATTCATGTCAGGTACATCTACTACATAGAATGTCTCTATCAGTGTATAATTCCCAAGCGTTACCTTTAATTTAGGAATCCTTTGACTACACTCCATGGTGTGACCTGCTGCTACTACCGAAAACCCATCAAAGCTCTCAGTTTGAATGTCTCTCTTTTTAACCCATGCAGCATCAATAAAGTTGTGGGATGCCCCACCATCTATCAGTACTCCCACTTTGTGGCCCTGTACGGTACCTCTGATCCGAAGAGTGTGGAATCTAGGAACCCCTATCATGGCAGCAATGGTACCTCCTAAGGCCTGTCCTTCAACAATTGTCTATGTTGTTTCTCCCTGCTCTTGATCCTAGTAATCCTCATCCTCCTCACTGTCGGAATAAGCCTCTATGTAGTAGGCCTTTCCTTTTCCTAAACATCTGTGACCTGGTATCCATGGTTCCTAGCAAGTGAAACATAACTTTTTTTTTCTATGGTCCTGTCAGGTATCATTGTCCATCCATTCCTTCTTGGGCCATGGTTTCCTTTCTTTATCTTTAATAGGAACATTGGTCCTGGGAGGAAACCTATTTTTGGGCACTGCATTTTGCAAGTCTCTAGTCCATCTAATGGCATCTGCTAGGGTGGTGGGCCTATAAGACTTGACCCATCCCCGTAAGGGTTCAGTGAGAGCCTTAGTGAACAACATAATCAACCTGCTCTCTGATATATCTGTGACCATGACAATTATCCTCTGAAACTCAGAAACAAAAGCATCTGCACTCCCTATCTGCTTGAGCTGTGCCAGCTCCTTAAAGTGTACCTCTGGATCCTTTCGATCAAACAGCTCAATGAGCCTCTGAGTAAAATCTGTGTATGAGGTGATGGTGTTGTGACCCAGTGTCACTAACCCGTGGTACCACTACTCATGTGCTTCTCCGTCCAAATGCAAAGTAGCCAATTTAATGGCATCTATCTCAATCATGGGGTTGAGTTGGAAGTATGTATCCAACTTCTGCACCCAATTCCTAGTTGGGCCAGCCCAGGTGCCCTTAAAGGTAGGGATAGTCAGTTTCCCTACGGTGCGCTGTAACTCATAGTTCTGGGTGAATGGCCTATTGTAAGCTTTGGGTTTGTTCTTACTTTTAAAGTGGCAGAAATCGGTGAAGGTCATGGCTGAATGGAAGTCCTCTCCTAAATCCCTATATTCTCTCATATAGGCACTCATGGGTTCTTTTGGTTCTGCTTGTGCTAGAGGCATTGCAGTTGGAATATCTAAGAATTGAGGCATGGTAGGTTAGAAAGGCTTATATATATGGGGATGGCTCGGCATGTTGGTATGTAAATGCTCTCTACTACTACTGGTGGACACCCTATCACTGTTGGGAAATAAGGGACTGTGTGGGGTGGGCCCATTCTTCTCAGTCATTTGCCTGAAGGTGCTCATCATTTATTTTTTCCCAGTAGTGAGTTCTTTTATGGCTGATATGAGACTATTGAAAGCTATTTTATCATCACCGGTCATTGTTTCTTTGCCTTTTTCAAACTAGTACTCTCTGTTCCCCAAATCTATGTCCTCTAACTCCTCTTCTCTTTCTCTATACCTATGTCTCCTGTGAGTAATGTTGTATGGGTCTCCTGGATTCATTTATAATTTTTGCATGCCCACAACTGGCAAGGAAAATAGCTCTGATACCACTGTAATATCCCAAACTGATATTTTCCTGTTTATGTGTATACTGTAGATGGCTAATAGACTTACTCCTTAATCAAATAGGAAAGCAAACCCCAAACTTTGTATGCATGCAGTTGCATGCAAATATGTGCCCTAGAAAAATACTGAGATGCTATAAAATAGGAGAAATCAATGCATGTACATACCAGTATATAGATTAGCTGATGGTGAAGAGACTGGTCCCAGCATGCAAGGATTCTGCAGGAGGAATAAGGAGATACACCAAATCGTCCTCCACAGGTGAATGCGCCCTCCTCTCAAACTGTATAAGCTCCAGAATAATAAATAAGCTGCTATTGGAAGCTCGGATGATGTGCACTAGGGTTATAATACCCCTATGATGACGATGGAAGCAGCATGCAAAAGTTCTGAACCCTGTAGTTAGGAAAACGAATTGCTTTGTCTCTAATCACGGTGACACGGTGTGACGATGAAACCCTCTGGATGGATGAATAATCAACTTCTCGGAATAACTGTTGAATGTAACCTGATGATGAACTAGTGTTGAACCTGGATGATCTAACCTGATGATGAACTAGGGCAGATAGATTTCGCTGCTGAACTACACCAGTTAGCTGAGCATGCGCTCAACCCCAACTTACCTCGCTGAGCTCTCCAATTCGACTCCACAAATCAATTATCACATAAGTGACTTCTCCCTTCACTTTATCTTTCTTTTATAACTTTCAACTATGAAAACCCTAACTTTTGACCTAATTAGGTCACTTTATCTTCTAATTTGCAGTTGACTTGCATGCATGCGCATGGAGACATAATCGGGTGCATGCATCATTAAATAATGCCCAGATGTCATGCATGCAGGTGGCCTTTGGCTCTAGTGGCCCTCTTCGACCCAATGGTGATATAATATTGATGCCCTAGATCTTCTATATATAGCATCAGTCTTCAACTGATTCCTTGACTGTCAGTACCCGCTCGAACCTATAGGAATCACATAGGTTAGTGGGTTGGTACTCAAATGCCTAAACAGAATAGGACATTACGCATCCAGAGGATGGGATAAACCCTTGAAACAAGGAGTTTCAAATCAAAGCCCCAAATATCCAAATACAGTAAAAAAACAAAAATAAAACCGGCGAACAAAGAAGTACCTGAGAACCGGTGATACCACTGACTTGCATATTGTCGGTTCCCATCAATGATGCCGTTGGGTCAATCGAAGGTGATAAAGCCTTGAATACCCGGTGATACCATTGATGTGAAGTTGCATGTTCCCGCAAAAGGCGCCGCTGAGTCAACAGATAATGACGAGAGCTCAAAATACGATGAAGATAGTAAAGGTTGACGATCCTGGCTAAAGGAGGACAACAGAACCTTTAGTTATAGAGAGGGAAACAACGTGCATGACAAAAGGTGACAAGAGCTTCCCCACAACATAAAGGTGGTGGAGAAAGTTATAACCCGGAAGAGAAAGAAAACGATCGGTTCTGATCTAGGAAGAGCCTCGGCAACAAGACACAGATGTAAGCCAAAATACCGAGGAACAGGGCAAAATCACTAGCCATTACCCATGACAAATATTACAATCATACATATGATCTTTCATATACACACTTCTTTTTTATGTTGTCTTTAATTTTCTAAATAAAATAAAGGTATCTATATTAATTTCTTTTACTATTTTAAAATACAATTTAAGTATTTGTAAACTAAG
>LPNX010583690.1:194336-226662 GCA_001517045.1 Pseudotsuga menziesii | reverse complement strand
AAAATGGAAAAAAAACATGAATATTACAAAAAGAAATAAATGATTGGGTTTAGTTAGAATGATAAGAAAAAATGAGTATTATCTTTTCCACCTAAGTTCAATCTTCACAAGTGACATGTTGAACTCTCAAATTAGTATATTGTCGACAAAGCCTTAATTTTTTGCAAAATTTCGTTTAAACTTAGTAGCATCCTCGAAATGAGAGAAAATGCCTAATAGGTTTCCAAAAAAAAGTATTCCACTTTAAAAAACTAATTTTTATCATGGTAAAGTCACAGCTGTTTTTCATATGGATACCTAAGTTCAAGTCCCACTATGATATGAATACTAAAATCTCAATTCCATTCACTTTCTTTCATTGTCCTCTAGTGAAACTTTTGCATTCTTAAGGTAAATCCTCAATTGAATATTTATTTGATTTCTTCTAAATAGTGTTAAAAGTTAATCAACAAGGCAGACAAATTTATTTCGTTGATCATTTCATTAGTGATCATGTATAAGATTAGTGTGCTAATACATGGAACTTCTACCACATACATTGTGTGGAAAAATAGTTATTAATGCTTTAGGAGTAATACACCAATGTTTTTAAGGATCCCTTGAAACCCTACTATTTTCCAAAGTTGAACATTGAATTGACTTGGTGGCGTGTGCATTGTTGCCCATAACATATATGAGATCTCTTGCAAAAGGAACATGTCACACAAGTGGATCCTTTTGTGGAAGCCTTATCATGTTGCTAACAAAGAAATATGGTTCTTAGCACTTATGCATTGATTACATGTCATAAATAAAATCAAAGTGAAAATAAGTACCCCATTCCTTGTATTGATGATCTTCTAAACACAATGTAGTGAGCCAAGTTTTACACATTAAATGGATTGAAGTTTAGCTACCACTGTGTTATTATAAATCTTCGAGATGTTTGGAGGCCCCGCTCAAAGTTATGGATGATTTATATGAGTAGTTAGTGATGACATTTAGCTCAACAACTGCTCATATGTCTTATGAATGCTATTACATGACTGTTTATAGGTAAATTTGTTATGGTTTATCTTGGTGACATATTGAATTTTAGTAGGACATGGGAAGAGAACCTCCAACATATTACCTTGGTTTTGAACACTTTGTGTGACAAAAACACTATACAAACCTAAAGAAATGTGACATTTCTATAAAGTGTATTCAATACCTTCATTCCATCATCGATAAGACATGTGTGCACATTAATCCATATAAGGTTTAAGTCCTTTGCAATTGGCACACCCCAACCAACTTCACTAAATTGCAAAGCAAAGTTTTTGATGATTAACCAATTTCTACAAAAGTTTTGATCTGGAATTCTCCCACGTTGTACACCCTCTCCACGTCTCTATTGTGTGGATTTGTAAAAATATTATCTTCAAATGAAATGAAATGCAATGTAACAATAAACATTTAAAGAGTTCAAATGTGGATTGTGCTCCATGTCTGTCACATAATTATTTGATACATGCCATGATTTTGAAATCTAAACCAACACCTCAATATATGCACATGATGATCTCTTCCCATAGTCCATGCACTTAGTGACATACTATTATGAATCGTTTAATTATGCTACAAGGAATTATCCATCATATGATTTAGAGCTTTATGAGCTTTATGTGATCATTTAGGTTATGAAACATTGGAAACATTTTATCTCAGATGAGGAGATTGATATACATTTCAATCATCTGCAATTTGTATAAAAGTCATAAAGTACGTGTTAGTTACAGAGTAAAACTCATATATAGTAATTATATTAAGTAATCATAAGCATTTAATTTTAATTTACATGATTAATAGTTTAAACCAAGCCAATCGGTAGTTCATGTAGCTTTTTTGAGTATATGAGACACCCATGGAAAACATAAATGAGATTGAAAACAATGCTGTGATGTAGATTAAACATTTTCTCAAATTTTATGTAAATATTATCCCAGGAATGTTTCATTGAAATTTTCATATAAGTGAGAACGTGGTGAGAAATTTTGTTTTCACTTTCAAAAATTGCTTGTTTCAAGAAACATTAGCTTGAAAAGCTGCATGATAAATCCCCACTATAAAAAAATTGTTAATAAAGATAAAAACATTTGATGATGATGATGATTAATTTCCACCGAGACCAACTTTGGTCTATCGGACCTTAAGAAGGATAATACTTGGTTTACTTTAAAATATTGTTCCTGTGCTCAAAAATCTTGCCAAGAATATTTCTAAGCTCACTATAGTTTTGGAAAGTTAGGAGGTTATAAATGTTTGTATTATATAAAATATTATGAAACTTAGATCTAATGTGGGTGTAAGCAGGGCACTCTAAGAGAAAGTGATTTTCATCCTCAATGCTGATAGACTCACATATATGGCAAACCCTTTCCTCCTATGGATTTTTAGGAATAGAAGAACGCCCTATTTTGCTATGGAGTTCATGAGAGTTCGTTCTAATATTGGCTATATTAATTGAAATTTTCATATAAGTAAGAACATGATGAGAAATTCTAGTTTCACTTTCAAAAAGTGTGTGTTTCAAGAAACATTAACTTGAAAAGCTTGTGTAGAAGCACAATACTAAGTGAATAGGTCAATTTTGCATCCACAAAAATTTGAAAAGCCTCGTAGAATTACTTTTACTTTCCTCACCCCCATATCAACATGGAGAAATACATAAAGCATTGTGTTTCTTGCACCATTGTAAACCAAATTAGCAAGTAGACCTTTCCTCGTTGCTTGTGCCTATGGTTCTTTTCGAGAGACCGCCCAACTACATGCCACAATTATGATATAATATTTGTTTAGGTTGATCGATTCCCAAATATGGAAATCTTTGAACCTTATACAAAAGTCAACTCTACACACGCTGCAACGAGACATTCCTTCACTCGTATATGGGTCAAATTTTAGTTCATTGCATCCATTTTATGTCATACAGATCTTAAGTTTATATCAAACTTTTAGAAGTCTCTTTGGGGTATACTTGACACAAGGACTAGAATCTCTATAATATTTTTTTCCTTAAACATGCATACAAAGATAAATTTTACGAATTGAGTTTTTTTCTTTCTAAATTTAAATATGGAACATCTTTAAAAGTTTCACAAATCTAATCCTCGTAAATTATAATCTTTGGGATCAACTAAAATACAATTTATAATAAAAAACAACTAACAATATTTCACTCCACATCAATCCCAATACACAAGTCAATCAAAGAGAAAAGATACCAAATATATGCCAACGATTTTCAACCCTTTAATGCAATTTTTTCATGCATAAGCCAAATAAATCTACAATTAAAGCAAATTTACAATGGTAAATTTGTCTTGTTATCTTCAATATAAATGTTAAATTCATTTACAATTTTAGAGTTAACTTATCTTAGATTAATGCAATTTTTTCATGCATAAGCCAAATAAATCTACAATTAAAGCAAATTTACAATGGTAAATTTGTCTTGTTATCTTCAATATAAATGTTCAATTCATTTACAATTTTAGAGTTAACTTATCTTAGATTAGTGGGGGAGATATAAGTGTTGGAAATTACCAAACCACAAAACAATGATATTTGTAAACCAAATATGTAATAAGAAAATTTTGGAGTATGGAAATTTCATATAATTGGATAATTGATGAAGTTTAAGTCCATTCCCTAGTGTTATCCATGGTTAAGAGATGAAGTTTAATTTCATGCCCTAGTGTTATCCATGGTTAAGAGATGAAGTTTAAGTCCATACTCTAGACTTATCAGAAACTAGTACAACCTTCCAAGCTCTCCAAAACTCTAGTTAAAAAAAATAAGAAAAACCATAACTCTACTATACTGGGAAATACCCATGTAGAATATGCCAAAGATATTTTCTTGCAGTAAAAACACACACTAACAATTGATTGAGCATTGGCTCTATCAACTAGCTATGGACAGTACACAGAGGCTAATGATGACCATTCAAACCAATGTCTATTATGTAGCTACTAATGGCTCCATACAAGTAAAAAACAAATATATAAGATACCAATGTTAATGCAACAATGTTGGAGTTGATCTTCTACTGTTGGCAATGATCTTATGCTCCTCTTCTCACAACTAGATTCCTCACGGCCCTATTGAACCTGATCTTCTTCCCTTGGTTCATGGTCATCCCAATCCGACCACCTCCTCCAAATGCTTACAACCCTCGTTAGCTAGGCTTGAGCCTTTCGTGGCTCATGTCTCCCTTGGAAAGATTGCAACCTGCCAATCAACTCCCTTTCTCAGTTTCTTATGGCGTTAGTGCCCGCGACCTTCCCAAAGGTGTCCATCTACCATAGGCATGCGCCCCTCTTTGCAAGCTCACGTCCTTCCTTCCACTGGCTGCTGATGGCCTGATGCCTTGCGATCCACACTTTCCCATGCTACTAAGAAAAAAACACCCTTTTTCCTTACAATTCAACGCTATCTATGCTCATGGCCAATCAATCTTCCGATGATCATTTCTCAAGGCACTGCAATACTTCAAAGACTTGGCTGGAGTGGATGAGGTGCCACTAAAACCAAATGAGTGTGTGGATGGGGTTTTCCAACCCCATACAGAAACCACCCTTGACAGATGCAAGAACAATATCAATATCAAAAGGCATATCCAACAATAAAGCCCCGTACTCTTTTTATTCTTCAATTGGTCACCCCAAATACTAGGGTGACCCAAAACCACGAACCACTTTTCTTTATACAAAATGCACTTTTTAATTAAGTGGTCTCCTCCTAACTCCTAGATGTGGACACCATAGCCTATGGGAGTTTAACAGGATACTTGTCAACTCCCACATCTCAAATTGGCACACTTTGGATTGATAATGGAAAATAATACACTTCTGATAATTTTGAAGACTCTCTTCATCAACATGGGATTGTGCACCAAACTACAGTTCTGTACAAGCCTCAACAAAATGGTGTGGTAGAAAGAATGAATAGAACCATCACGATTTTGGTACACTCCATGTTGTTTTTCAAGAATGTCAAATTGATGTTTTGGGGTGATGCATTTTTATGTGTATTCTATTTGAGAAATTGAAGTCCAATGTATGCGCTTAGAAACAAAACTCTGTATGAAATGTGGTATGGCCACATCCCTTCGGTGAGGCATCTCAAGTTTTTGGGTTCTACCTGCTATGTCTCGATACCAAAGGAACAAAAAGACAAGCATGGTGGTCAAAGTCGCAAATGCACTTTATCAGGGTACTCAGACATTGGCAAGGCATGTCTTCTTTATGACGAGGTAAACCAATTTTTTATTCTTTCTAGAGATGCCATTTTTCTTGAAATGAATAAAAATGCCGAGTCTATTGAAAGACAACTTGATCTTCTAGAAAAATTTGCTTATGTAAAGACCTATCATGAAGTTGATAATGCAATTCCACATCATGAAGGGGGGATCCCTATCTTGGATCAATCTATGGAATTTCCTTTTGAGCACCAACACCCCCTCATGAAGAAGAATTTCTTGCAACTTCACCTGAATAGAAGGTTCAACTAGATGGTGTGATTGAAAGAAATGGAAGATCAAATCTTGAAGAAAATGAAGCACCACCAGCTGATCTACCTAGGCCTTCACGAAAAAGTTTCAAAATGGGACAAAAAGACACTTGAAAGTGTCCATCTAAATGAAGTTGAAAAGACAGGAACAAGTATTTAAACCAAGCAAGAAGGTGGATGAGATGCTAATAATTCAAAATTATCCTATGTAGAAGATATGAATGTCTCATATGATTGTGAATTGAATTTATCTACTAACCTTAAACAAAGATCCTTTGAAGAAGCTGCTTGAAAACAAGCCTTGTAGAATGAGTATGATGCACTCATGAAGAATGGAACTTTGAAGCTAGTTGGCCCTCCATTTGGAACCAAGCCAATTGGTTGCAAGTGGGTATACAAGAACAAATAGAGATCATATTCCTCACTTGAAAAGAACAAGGTGAGGCTTGTGGAAAAATGCTATGCGAAAAAGGAAGGCATTAACTATGAAGAGATGTTGCTTCCCACATCAAAATAGGCTAACATACACACCTTATTATCATTGGTTACACACAATGGGTGGAAAGTTCATCAAATGGATACGAGGAGTGCGTTCTTGAATTGAGACTTGAAAGAGAATGCTTTCATGTCTCGACATGATAGAATGCAAATCTCTCTCTAATCCAATGGAACATAAGCTGAAGCTTACATAGAATCAAGGAAAATAATTCAAGGATGTGACCAATTATCGATAGCTTGAGGAAATCCTGATCTGCCTTACCACCACAAGACCAAATATTTCATTTGTTGTTGGCATGCTTTTAAGGTTCATGCAAAAACCTTGTGAAGGACACTAGTCTACTTCCAAAAGAGTTCTAAGATACTTAAAGGGGACTTAAGGATTTGGAATTAAGTATTCTAAGGTGGACGACTTCAAACTTATTAGGTTCTCTAATTCAAACTTTGATGGCGTCAAAGAGACAAGAGTGTCTACTTATGGCTACCTCATGAGTCTTGGATCAAAAACTGTTTCCGAGAGATCACACAAATAACCAGTTCCAACAAATTGAACAAAGGCAGAATATGTGGTTGTTACAGAAGCATCAAAGGAGATTGTGTGACTAAAGAAGATACTTCAAGATTTGTAGGAGAAACTGTAAGAGAACTCCACTCTCCTACTAATCGACAATACTTCTGCAATCAAGTTGGTCAAGAAGGACAGATTCCATGATCGAATCATTGACATCATTTAGAGGCCAAGACAATTCATTTACGAGTTTGTTCCACGAACGAGCAAATAGCTAACATCTTGACCAAAGCGCTTGGAAGGGAAAAGTATGAAATGTTTAGAAAAATGATTGGACTCAAGAACACCTCTTCGGATTAAGGGGGAGAATGTTAGAAACCTAGTTCGAAAGGTTTAATAGTTTGTAAATAATGTAAATAAATATGAATAAGAAGATGAAGTCCAACAAAATCCAGTGAACCTCTTGGAAGATGAAGTCCAAGAGGCAATCTCATTCTATAAATTAAGGATCTTGATCAATAATAAAAAATGAATTCAAGAGTTGATCTGTGACAGATATAACTCACACTAGATATAAACCATTTACAGAGTGTATAACATTTGGATTTCTCTTCTTTGGGGGTTGTGGTAAGTATGGATACTTTCTTAGGAGGAATGAAGAGAGCACATGAGATTGAGAATTTTGATTCATATAAGGTTCATGTTCCATTGGTAAATAATAGGTATTTGGGAGTTGCCTTACAAATGATAGTTGTAATCCATCATTCACATGCCCTCAACTAAGTGGGAATTAAATATTTATGACTAACTTTTTTTATTTATAATATTATTTTGTTGTTGATTTCCATTTCCTTTGTTCCCTAAGTTTCATTAGTACTTTAGTAAATTTTAAAGATGCCAAAAGTAATCTTACAAGTTGAGTGAATAAAATGACACTTGGAATGTAGCTTTACTACTTTAACTTGTAACTAGAAGAGTAGAAATATCTATGACAATCATAAACTTTTTGGATATAGGGGTAGGTGAGATATTTCGGTCAACCTCACGTTTCATAATGCTGTCATTAAGCTTGCCTTTATTTGTTTCAATAACCACATATGCTTTTTAGTAACATTCCTTTCAATAGTGGTGAAAAGAACTTGCTTTACGATGATATGTTTGATGTTGTTATTGACCTAGGGTACAAGGCCCCTACTAGTTGAGAGAGTTTATCCTTCAAAATGAAATATTTGATTGCATAAGCATCCATGATAAGAAGAGATCCACCATAAAACCTTGATTTACTTGGATAAAAATATAAGTTTTCAAGGTGGAGAAAATGACATATTCTCCACCGAGGTTGTACATTTCCTTTTTTAAAGGTCATATGCATCTACTTTTCTCACATATCATGTTGCAAATACGATGCACATATTTATGGAGGATTGGAATCTTATGAAGAGGAGGAGCAAGGAATCAAATTAATGACTTCCAAATCATCATCAAGCACAAAAAGTATAATATGTCTATAAGACATTTTTTATTCATGGAAAAAATCACAAATTCTATTCATATGTAAAAACATAAATATTTTCAAGAACTCAAACTTAACCAATCAAATGGATCCTTAAAAGACAAAATAAATGTCTTACAATGAATAATATTTAAAGAAACCATCATTATTTACTCTCCCACTTTTACCTTTGCCCATTCTCTTGGTGATTGATTTACAACTACGAAGACCCATTATTCACCAAAGGAGCATGCTAAATCCCCATTACAAAAAAAAATTGTTAATAAAGATAAAAACATTTGATGATGATGATGATTAATTTCCACTGAGACCAACTTTGGTCTATCGGACCTTAAGATGGATAATACTTGGTTTACATTAAAATCTTGTTCCCGTGCTCAAAAATATTGCCAAGAATATTTCTAAGCTCAGTATAGTTTTGGCAAGTTAGGAGGTTATAAAGGTTTGTATTATAGAAAATATTATGAAACTTAGATCTAATGTGGGTGTAAGTAGGGAACTCTAAGAGAAAGTGATTTTCATCCTCAATGCTCATAGACTCACATAGATGGCAAACCCTTTCCTCCCATGGATTTTTAGGAATAGAACAATGCCCTATTTTGCTATGGAGTTCATGAGAGTTCGTTCTAATATTGGCTATATTAATTTTCTTCCGTGAGTGAGTTACTACCGAGAGATACTTCTGATCTTCCAAGTTATGATTAATGACCTCCTTATAGTATCTTAATTTTCTCTTAACCACTAAATTTTCCTCACACCACAATTTCTATTTAAACTTAGAAGTAATAATATTTTTGACATTATCAATGTTCTGCAAAATGTTGTTTTCAACAATGCTGTAAGGGTTTAACCAAGCCATGGTATGTTTACATCAACACCGCATGATCTGTAGTTGGTTTTGATTTGAGTTTATAACAATTTTAGGAAGTCTCTCATTTCCCATGTTATTTATCTTATGCTTGTACATCAGGTACCTAGTCATAGCCATGCTCTTGATGGGGGAAAGACCCACTTCTATGAGGAGAATATAATAAGGCGTATTGCTTTTAATTTTGAGGTTATAAGTTATATACCGTTTCTGGATTTTCTCAATCTTCCTCCAAGATTCTCCAGAAATGTTGCACCCCCATACTTCACAACCATATAAGATAACACGGATGAAAAGAGTTTCAAAGAAGAACTTCTTTTTATCCCACATGACCAGATTGGTTGATTTACTATTATTTCAAGACCAAAATAAGCTTTCTTTCGTCCATTAATCCTTTTCTCAATGCTATAGTTCCAATTGAGCTTGTGATGAATCTCAATTTCGAGATACTTGTAAGAAGTCACTTTCTCTAGGTTTCTATTATCATAAATAAAATTTGCATAGGTGTCTATCTTAGATTTTATTTAATCATGATTTTTGTCTTGTCGGTGTTAACACTCATACCCATGTGAGAGAAAAAATATTTAAGAATTCTTAATTGCTTATCGAGATTAGAAGGATGCCTTGCCATAAGAAGAATATCATCAACATAAAGTAGGAGGATGATATCTATCCCAACTAAGATTGTACCAGTGCAACTTGCTTCTTCTAAACACCTTTCTAGCTTATCATTGTAAATTCCAAAAAGGGAAGGGGAGAGGGGGAAACCTTATTTAACTTCAATATTACAATTTATATCCATTGTCCACCCCTCATTATTCTTAAACTTGTCAATGAACTTTTTGTATAACCTTATCATGACAACTCTCAACTCAAAAAGAACCTTAAGCTCGTCTAGGTTATTCCATAGGTTATTTCTAGGCATTGTATCAAAAGCTTTTATAAAATCCACAAAGCAACAAAATAGTTCAAACTGAATATTATGTCATTCCTCTGTAATGATCCGAAGTGTAACGAGGTGGTTCGCATTTGAATGATGCCTTCTCAAAACTTGCTTACCTTCCATTTCTAGCCATTCATTGATCTTCTTTTCTAAGATAATACCATAGAACTTAGCTAAGAGAGGGCTACTCATAATAGTCCGATAATTAGAGAGGTCATTTTTATCACCACTTTTGAAAATAGGAATAATGAGGCTTTGAGTCTAAGGTGTAGGAAACCCTTGCTTGAATGCTAGATTAAAGAGTTTGTGGATGTGCGGGATGAGGACAGACCCTCCAATTTTTAAGATTTCCGCTTGGTAGCCTTCAATGTCTTTGGATTTTCCATTTGCTAAGCACTTAAACCCGAAATCTATGTCTTCTAACGAGAAAACTTCTTCCATTGTAAGAAGGGTTTGAATGTTATCTTTGATATTCGGGGATTCATAAAGCTTTTTAAGATAGGAATCCCAATGATTTTCAATTTATTGTCTTTTGTTTTGCGAGTTAGAATTTGCCTCCAGAATTTCTTAGGAGCCACCTTGGAGAGGTGTAGGAGGTTTTCCTTCCTTTTACTTAGATAATGTTTTTTTTTAAATTAAGGCTTTGTAGTGATTTATCTTGTCCATTTTTATTGAATATGTAATATCTTTCTTAATTTATTTTCTCGCATCTTTGCACTCTTGATCATACCAAGGGTTGATCAATAGAGAACTTGTTAATGGACGACGAGAGTGTTGTAGCAAAATTATGGTAGAGATTTTATATATTCTCCATACTATATAAAGGAAACCGTTCAGTTTTTAGATCATGGAGAAAAAATGCCATCTTTATTTTTATCGAAGATCAGGTGATTTTGGCAATGATAGTTTTCCTCCTTGGGATCACTGTGCATGGCAATATTGAGAGTTATAATTAAAGGTCTATGATAAGAGTCGGGCTTATGGTCATTGAAGATGTTGAAATCTATTAATTTGTTGTATAGAGGGATATCATATATAATATAACATAATCTACCACAATGCTGCCAAGCCCATGGATACAAGTCATCTGGCTAGAGTTTGTCCATTTTGTGAGACCGTTGTAAATGATAAGATCTTGAGCGCTACAAAATTTGACTAGCTCAAAACCGAATAAATTTTCACCGAGATCTTCATAACTTCTTTTGTACCTATTAGCTAGCTCAATGTCTTCGTCTAACCAAAGAGGTTTAGTGTTGGAATAATTGCTTAAAAGAATAGCTTGGTTATTGGAAGTTTGAGCATTGAAGTCACCCATCAAAAGGATATTTCCTTCCTTCCTTCAACTAGAAATATCATGTTCTAAACCATAATAAGGACATTTTTTTATTATCTAAATTGTTTTTTTTAGAAGTTGGAATTAATAGGGGAAAAATAACAGATGGCTATGTAGGTTTTTTCATCATTAATGTTTGTGATCTCTGTCCAAATAAATTGGTTGTAAAAGTCTTTCTTATAAAGCCTAACATGTGGGGATATGTTCTTCCTAATGTAACATGCTATACCCCCAATGCCTCTACGACATGAATGTTTATTCCATATTGACCATATTCCATATCCATCTATTTCAGAGACCTTGAACTCATTTTATTCCCAAGTTTCAACCAATAATATAATATCAATTTCGCTCAGGATCCAACTTAACTTAGGGCCTTTGCTTCATGGAAAGCCTCGTCAGTTCCCGGAGAAGATCCAGAGTGTGCCAAATTGCTATTTATTACTATCCTGTTGGTTTCTATCTTTAATAATAACTTTAATGTTTATGATTAATGCCCATTTTCCCTCCTTCCTAGCTTCTTTTACCTTTTGGACCTCCTTTCTTAATTCGGCTTGATTCTCTGGAATGAGGTGTTCATTTATAAATATCCCTGACCCTTTTAAACTTGATGTCTTACACATGTGTTATTGAGTATGTTGTATTTTTTTTTTCGGTAGAGCTAACCTTAACCCGTATTAGCCTTTCTTTATTCTCAATTAATTTCCCCAACTTGTTTGCTTCTACGAGATCAGTAGTTTCAATTTGTAACCTATTGTGAAGTTCTGTCTTGACAATGGCTAATATATCCTCTTCTGCCTCCTTTGGTAAACAAAAAATTGTGAGGTTTAAAGCTCTTTTGTTACGTTCATGGTCTAAGGCTATGAGCTTATTCATTTCATCTTTAATGGGTTTGATATCTATTTTGCCTTCTATATCTATTTTGATTTCCATTCAATTTATACAAAGTTTAAGATGAATTTATTTTTTTTCTCTCAATTCTTTTTCTTTTGTTTTTAAAAATAAGTAAAAAAAATTAAGATTCATAAAAAACCGTCTCTTACTTGTCTAATTGAGAACAAAATATAATCAACATATATCACATCATCAATATTTGTAACTATTACTAAGTTATATTTTAGTTAAATAATAATAATAAATTAATTCACATTTGTGAATAACTACTAATTATAATTACGCCGTAAGGCGTTTCCTCTCAGAAGTTGGTTTTCGGACCACTGTAGCAGCGTCGTCCCTTTGCCCAACCAACTTTTTCCAAGTGCCTGGTGTGGTGTTCCAACCAATGTTTGCCACGTGCCTGCTATGCTTGTTGTTGAAGATGTTGCGTGTTGAATAAGTTTATGCGTTATGTTGTTAGGCATTTTCTTTCCTGAGATCAGGGTTGTGAACTAACGCTGGTGCTCTTGATCAAGGGGATTGTAGTCAGAATATGGAGCTCGAGTGCAAATACTTGGAGACTTGAGTCTTCTTCTATAGCGTGTGAAAATAGCCACAGACAAAGCCATGGCTGCAACCAGAGACAATGACAAAGTCATTCTTCATATTTTCTGTCCTTACACTTCCACCTGGGAAATTGTCAGAGCCATGGACAACGTCTACCATGAAGTTGTAACCCAGAGCAAGAGGAAGCTTAGACAGTGATGCAGAGTACACGTCTTTGGTTTAAGCGGTTGATGTTTTAATTTGCCACCACCATGAGGAGCATTTATTTAGTTAGTAACGACTTCTTAGGTGAGACCAGGGTTCAATTAGACCCTCTCTTCAACTGTCTTGAGTATTATTTTATGATTTTAGCAAAGGTTTTATCTGTCATGTTTTCGAATGGATTGAATTCTGCATGAGTTTCCCACCTTTAGCAATACATGAGAAAACCCTGTTGCTGTTGTTATTGATGATAATGATTATAACTTGTTTGGAAAATGCATGATGGGTATTCTGAAGGAGAAGAGGACTCTGCGGCTTGGATTCTATGGCTTTCCAAAAATACACATTTTACAGTAGCTTGGACTTTGTTACAAAGATCAAATTTTGTGGACATAAACCCTAAATTTGTGGACAAAAATATAGGAATATCTTATGTTGCAAGCAATTTAGGCACACGAACTGAGGAGTACAGGATCTTAAATGATCAAGTTACCCACGAAACCCTAAAATTGTGGAAAAAATACAGGAATCTCTTCTCTTGCAAGTAAATTAGGCACACTGACAAAGGAGGATAGGATCTTACATGATCAAGTTACCCACAAAACCCTAAATTTGTGGACAAAAATAAAGGAATCTCTTCTCTTGCAAGCAATTTAGGCACACAGATAGAGGAGGATAGGATCTTAAATGATCAAGTTTAAGTTTGGGTAACTTGATCGTGTCTTTGAATTGTGGTGGCTTGAAGTTAAAAATTGCAGGCTTGAGGGAAAACCTTTTTGTCAATCCCAAGCTTCACCCTCTACCAAGTTTTGTCATCTTTTGCTGGCCTTGGGATGAGGCCGTGCCCTTCTTTAGCTACCCATACAGATTTGTTACCTCTTGTCGGTTATATTTTATTTTTCCTCTGTTGAGCTACTAATTCAAAAGTTCCCACCTTCAATTTCCTCTCCTTTCGCATCATGCGTGTTGCTATGCATTTTAGTTTGAATAAATGCTTAATTTTTAAATCCATTTTAGCCATTTTTAAAATATTGATGCTTCGGTAGAAATAAAGCATCGTTTGGGGATAGTCTTGTATTTTCACCAGTGGAAAATTTAGCATCATTTACACATATTTTTCATTGTGGTAAGTTGGGCATATCACACTATTCAGAGGAGAGCATATTGACATTTTTGTACCCATCTTAGGCCATTTTGGCCCTTACTCAATGGTTTAAGGTTAGTTTCAACCCTCAATACCCCACTGTGTTTCACGGCTATTGAGCACCTGCTTCGTTGTTGTTGCTTTTGAATGTATTGTTTTTGTAAATCTAGTTTGTTTTAATGGTGTATTGAGGCAGGTGATTTTTTGGTTTACTACTGTTGCCTTTATTTGGGGTAATGGAATTAACTGCTTGCCCATTTGATTATGTATGTTTGGAGAATATAATCTTGCATACCCAGTTTATGTTTGGACCATATGGATCCAGATATCAGATAGTAAATTTAATATCTTTTTAGCAACATCTTTCATATATTTGGTTTTATATGCACTGTGCACCTGATTTTGTAAAATAAAAAAATATCTTCTTGTTCTTTTATATTTGTGTCTATTTTTGGAGCGTGTTTTAATGAAAGAGACTCAAAACTTAAGTAATTGTGTGGGGGAGATTGACGGATGGGTAGATAATTACTTATTTAATTTGTTTATTGTTGTCCTTTGAAGGTCACAAGAGGAGAAGGAGAAAATTGGGCGTAGATACAGAAGAATTTGGTAGGCATTAGTGCTTATAATTTAGTGTCTTACTAACATTGAAGCATAGATCTATCAATGGATTTATTTTATTAAGTGTTTTTGCTTTTGATGGCACTACACACTCTATCTCCACTCAAATTGGAGTTTCCCCACTACCTAGACTACCCACATTTTCTCTTTATGATGATAAGCCAACAACTGCTTCTTCTGTTCAATTGAAAAATTCTATAGGGTGGTCTTGGCAGTCTCTGTAGCAGCATAATTCCTTTGCATTATGCAAGCAATTCTTGGAGAAAAAGCAGGCATCGTGGAAGTTTGGTTTCTTGGTCAGAGCAAGCGTGAGGACTGTTGAACTTGCTGTTGGAGAAGGGTCTGAAGTGGACAAAGATAGCTTCTGGCCTACTGTTGATGGGGCTGGTGACAAGGTTGTGGTGTTGGACATGTATACCGAATGTTAATCCTTATGTATTCCTCCTATCCTTTGTTTGCAAACTAGCTCATAAGAGCCAAATGAGAAGTGAATAGATTGGTTACTCAAAACCTATACGAATGCTTATTTTATCTTAAGAACTATATCATGGATTTCAATAATGAGTACTCTCGGTTACACTAGGAATTTGGCGCTCTGTGTTAGTTGTCTAACTAACGTGAGTCTGACAAAATCAATTATGAGAAAGAGTTGGCAAGCTTCCTTTAACTATTATTGAACACCACCCTATCAACACCATGGCAGATTAGCTGATGGCATGGCGGCCCATGGGGGGAAAAATTATCATACTAAGGGGGAATTAAACCCTATTACGGTGATCATCATGACCCCTACTTTACCAACCAACCACTTTGTTTCCAACAAAATAAATTCTGTAGAAGAGATCACGTTTATTTTGGTTTTGAGATGATGAAGTTCAGGGATAAATTTAACCTCATGCTTCTCAGGAACCTGCGTTCTCACCATGGCTGATTTACATCAGCTGCTTATGAGTTTTCAAGCATACTGGTATATCCACTTATGATTTGGTCATGGGCCTCCAACTATGAAACGATTCTAGCACAGTGTGGAGGTATGACATGCTCCAAGAAATTAAAGCTCAAGACTCAGACCTACAAATACCAATAGCCTTATGAAGGGAAACTAATGTTTAGAGCTCCCACATTTTCAAATTTAAACAATGAGACGATATTACAGCTCATAGAGCAAACTCTTTAGTCAAGTCTCTCTCTGGACATGCATATGTGCTGCCTCTATTTTGACAGCAAGTATGAACTCCATTCGTCCATTCAATTTTTCCCTAATTATAATCCGACGGACTTACAATACTCACAGATTGTGAATACCAGTTCCCAACTTAGTAATCATATTTATCAAGGTCCTAATGGATTCAAGCCCTACATTTTTGGGGAAGAATCATATCCTCCACGTAAGAACATGGAAAACACATTGCATACTATTGGCCTTTGTTTATAAACTTATAAGATAACGTTAAGGATCAAAATAACCTGTTTGTGTGGTTGCTTGCAGAAAATTCAAAATTGAGTTTGAGCCGTGGTGCAATCGTCGGCATGGCCATTGCAGCAGCTGTGTTGATTCTTGCAATCGTTGGAATATGTTTTTATGCTTTCAAACAAAAAAAAGAGCTCACCAAGACATTGAAAAACACATACCATTCGGTACATCATAGTCTACTCAATTTGAAAATATGACAATTTCAGATTGAACCCCCACTGTGTTTTGAGCCCATCTCTCCCTTTTATACCCTGATGAGAATTTGTGTAATGATTTTATGGTTTGAACTATGTTGATGACATATTTGTTTTAATTAGATCACAATGATCATGGCAGGAGGAAGGCACTTCGCGGTGAGAAATCTGGTCCTCTTTCTATTGTAACTTGTTGATACCGAATAAATTCTCTTAGAACACATTTTGAGGGTGAAATGCCCAAATCTCATGACTCTGCTAGAAAGAGTCCATACTCTTCCCTGCCTTCTTCGATTTGGGTTGTTCAAGTTTCCCACAACACATTAGAAACAATGGGAATAAGAATCACAGGTATACTAAAATTTGTTGTGTAAACACGTGTTTAGTGGCTATTAACATCAATAGAATGTTTCCAACAAATTATACAAAAATATTTCTTACAATTAACACACATGAACATTTTGCAGGCATCGTTGTATTTTCCTGTATGTTTGGAAGAGTTGCGAATATATGAATTTCCTGTATGTTTGGAGGAGTTGCATGTAGCAGTTGAAGAGGATACAAGGTTTGGCCCAATTGTGCTTCATAGGTTAGATGTTAGTAGGTGAAATGGGTTAAAAAAAGATACTAAGTATGGAAACATTGGTATCTTTGGAAGGGTTGCACATATAGCAATGGGTGAAGCTGAAGAGCATATGGGGGTTCGAGCAAGCTACACAACTTCAATGGTTAGATGTTAGTGGGTGCTCTAGGTTGGAAGAACTTCCCAAGATGGAAACAATGGTATCTTTGGAGGCGTTGTAGGTGTCTAAGTTGGAATATCTTCTCTCTAGAAGTAGTAAATGATGCACCAACTGAAGAGAGCACGAGGACAACAGATTCATGACCAACACTTCCCCCCTCGATGATCCGAACATCCGATTGAAGAATACGGGTGTTTCTCTTAAGACAATACACCTTACGAGCATTGCTGCCAGGAGCAAGTAAAACGAGAAAAGTTCTTGTACGAAAGGGTGCATAGCATGAGTGAAAAACATGATGGTGTAGTCCATGAAGAAGTATACGATGGTTGAGAACAAGCTATCGCCAGAATACATGATCAAATTACCCAAACGAGCCCACAATACACCTTTTTCTTGACAATAGCTTGGACTTTGGTTATAGATATTGAATTTCGTGGATAGAAGCCCTAAATTTGTGGAAAAAAATATAGAATCTCTTCTCTTGCTAGCAATTTATTATAGTATCTTCTCTTCTCTTGTATAAGAGTAAAATGTAGAATATCTTCTCTTCTCTTGTTAGGACCTTGTTATGCTAGATATATGACATGAAGCAAATATCAAAACTTTCCACTGTAGTATCTTCTAAAATAAGCTTTGGATCACGTAACCAAAGTTAGGCATTTATTTTGGTTTTTTAGGTAGATAGATAGGCTAAATGAAAATAAAATATTTTTGTTGAATAGTAATTACTAATTAATACATAGGTCTTTTGATTTTATTGTGTTCATTTCTTTTCTAAATACCAACTTTATTATATTCTTTTGTTGCATTCATTCTTATAAACTTTCAACTTTGTGGCTTGTGTGTAGGGTGTTTTGGATGGTGGATTAGATATTCCTCATAATGACAAACGTTTTGCTGATTATAACAAGGAAATAAAGAGATTGGATGATGAGGTCCATCAAAAGTATGTATTGGGAAGTCATGTAGCTACATAAAGGTGCCAAGACTCTTACCAGTATTCCTTTCTCTTGGTGTAGGTTTGGTAGCAGTGGATCAATTGACTAGATTGGTTGAATTTCAACTCTTAGTTTAACATCTTGGTGTATATCAATATCAGAGCATAAAATTACTATTAGTCATAGATCTTGTTTATGCCCCATGCATTTTGGTAATGATTTGGAAAATATGTGAATCTTTTATTCTTCGACATCAGTAGATGAAGATGCCAAATTTGCAATAGTGAAGACTAAAAGTTGAAATGAATGATGAAGTTAGAATACTATTGTTAAGAAATCTCAAAGCTTCAAGTTACATCTTTTATGTGTTTCTAGGTTGTGCTTGGCATTTACACTCTCATACATTGCATGTAACATGGCATTAGAAATTATAACTAAAGATCAACCTTTGTTTGTGGTTTAATTCTACCTTCTACTCTCGCTCATCTCATTCTAACTACTGCTGCACTTTGATCTTATGTAATTAAGTTGAAATAATAAACTTTTCATGCTAATTCTATAATGCTAAGAAAAATGTGTTTTCTATATATATTTTATTTTGAATTGGAGAATCTTAGGGATGAAACTTAACTGTGTACTTGTAACCCTGTGTATTTATGCACTTTAGCTATGTATTTAATTGTATACTTTTAAGCCCCCAATGTAGGGAGGCTTTAGAGCGTAGAGAACAAGGAAAGGGAATTGTTGGGGCAACCACCCTCATTGATTATCCTATATGTCCGCCTCATGATTGTCCAATTGTCTTTCACTAATAACCCGGTTCATATGTTTTCACCATGTGAATGTTTCTGGATGTCCAATTGACCTAATTTTCAACTATTTAAGCTTCTAACCCATGCATATTTCTCAACAGATTAAGAGCACTGTAGAGCTGTTGCAGGACAAAATAAAGAGGTTATCTCTTGAGCATGCCAATGATCAGAGAGTTGGGGCATAAATCTACCATGGGAGTGAAATCTACATGCAGACATCCATGGAATTGCTTGCAGAGTTAGGTCTTCCCAAGGGTTTTATACCCCTTGAGGAGTTTGAAGAAAGTGGGTACGTGAAGTAAATGGTATTTGTGTGGTTGAAGTTGAAGAAGAATATTGAGCATCAGTTCAAGAAGATTGGGAAAATGGTCCAATATGGTGCAGAGATCACTTCCTATGTGGAGAAACACAAGATGAAGAAGCTAACTAGAGTGAAGAGAAAGGAGCTATTGCTATGGATCACCATCTTTGAGATCTCCATTGATTATCCCTCCAATGGTAAGATTTACTTCAAGAGCTCTTATGGAATTGGGAAATCCTTCCCTGTCAATTCCTTTGAAATTGAGAAGAATGGCAAGAAGTGAAATATGGGTACTACAGGGTTATGATGATTTGGGTTATTTGTTTTTATTATGCAACAATGTGAAGCTCATAGAGGGTTTAAGAGCTATCATTTTTACATCATGGGAATAGTTTCCTGTAATAAGAGACTCAGGACATGCCATGAATGCAAGTGAATTGGTATTAAGGAGAGTTTCATGATTTAGACATATGAGTAGATATTTGAAATATTTATCTTTAGCTTTCAAGGTTAAGTTATGTAGAAGGATCCCAAGAACGATAAAAGTAGTGTGGATCTTGATAAATATTCTTAATGGTATCTTAACATATAATGAGATACTATACATACTGATTTATGACCAATTCCTCTGATTAATTGCTGGGGGGCTATTTTCCAGTTCAAGCAAAACATAACAAATACAAAACAGAGTGGTCCTGAAATTGGACAGGCATAAAGGAACTGGCAATGTATGATCACCCCTTTATTAGATAAATAATAAATATTGATGACATTCTATTTGGTGGTTATTTTTTGGTTGAGGCATTTTTCCAAACAGGTCGGAGTTTTTCAATTCTAATGACATATTGTGCATTGCAATCTACTTTACAGATATTGATTATAATGCTTCCACTTCGATTCACAGTAACATTTTCTTGTGACTTCTTCACACTAAATTAGACTGCTAAAAGTTACAACATGAAAATCATGAAATAATTCTATGATATTTGTTCTTGATTATATTGCTTCTACTTGGATTCACAGTAACATTTTCTTGTGTTCTATGATATTTTTTCTTGATTATATTGCTTCCACTTGGATTCATAGTAACATTTTCTTGTTGCTTCTAAACACTAAATTACATTGCTAAAAAGTACATATAGATCATGAAATAAATAATTCTATGATATTTGACTTTTTTAAAAGTGGTTGTATTTTAACAATGTTTTATGATTGCATCTTAAAAAGTAGGTTCTTTTATAGTTTTATGGGTAGAAGAGTTGTCTCATTTATATGAGTGTAACTTTACAAAAAAAAAAGGTGCTTTTATACTATATATGGATAGATGGTTAAAGAAGTGGCATTTATATGAATTGTAACTTTAACAAAATATAAATTAATAAATAGACTAAATTCTAATTGAAATTAGTTAACAAAAAATCAAATAAAACATAAACAAATAGTTAGATTAATTTTAATTGGAATGAGTTAAAAAAGTGGACAAATTTAATCATTTTTTGGTCTAATTTTTTCTCCAAATCTTGTAGGAATGGAAGTTGTACTTCCAACTTGATTGATGGGAACATTAACTATGTAACTTCACTCTCGAGCTTTTAACCCATTTTAAGAAAACTCAATTTATAAAATATTCAAAAAATGAGTTGATTAAGTATGAATTAACCAAAAAAGTTGAGTTTGTGCACTTTTTAGTTCACTTTAAGTATCATAGCCACTTAACTTGTGGCAAGTGAACATCAATAAGCCACAAGTAAAGTGCAACGAACTTCCCATTATCCATGCCCAACACAAAATAAATCTTTACAATACACTTATCTCAAGTCCATGAATTTAGAAAAAGGACCCCTCCACCCCAAAATATAAAATACATACACCTATAAGTGTAATTACCAAAAATCTAAAAACAACAACAACAACAACAACAACACAACCCTATCTTATCTCAAATTCTATTAAATTACACCTATTTTTTAAAACCTCTATATATAATAAACTAAAAATTACAATAAATTTGGATTATTGTCATTATTAATAAATTGAATGTTTTCTTTACTTTTATGACTTTTTCTTTGACTAAATATGTACCTTACTATTGTCATGTCATGTAAGTATCTAGTACTGTTTAGCTATTGTAGAGAAATATTTTGAATGATAGATTGATAATTACACTGTATAAGGTATATGTTTGGTGTAGTGTTTTCTTCTTCATTAAGTACAATGGCCACAAACTATAAGCTTACATGACTAAAAAAAACACTAACTATATTTGAGTGAATTTTAATGGTGGAATTTTTAGTGGAAGAAATCCAAGATTCCATTGTAGACCTTTAATATTACTAAAAACATTTTTGTTAAATAAGGAACTAGCATTATGCTACTGAAAAGAGCATTGTCTAGACTATTAGTCTTATTTGTGTGTCCCCTAAGGACATAACATTGATGAAAATTAGTTTATCAAAAGTACTTGAGAGGTCTATATGCATCTATGCAATCTTGTTCCATTCTTGTAACTCTTCATTACTATCAATGTATGATCTTATGTTATCATGCTTTATATATAAAGCATTCACTTGAACTAATAAGTTGTTATGTGTGTAGTGGGCACATAATAAAAAATTCTTAGAACTAATAAGTTGTTATATGTGTAGTGGGTGCATAATAAATAATAAGTTGTTATGTGTGTAGTGGGCACATAGTAAAACATGCTTGAACTAATAAGTTTTTATATGTGTAGTGGGTACATAATAAATAATGTTTTAAGAGCACAAAAAGGTGATGACACTATTTTCTAATTGTACATTTATTGTGATTTTGATGTAACAACTATCTAAGTTTGGAGTAAGAATTTTGGTTGGTCCCTATGGAGTGCATTGAGGTAGAAAATATGACTTCTCACACACTCCTAGATAAATCTATGACAATGATACCATTAGGACATGACACATGATGAATATAATTTTCAACAAAAGGACAAAGGTTTCTTCAATATAATGAAAGTAAAAGCTGATCTAACAAAATGGATTCTAGGAAGGTCCATGGTTTTCTAGAAAGACTCTTAGTCTTTCTCTAAACTAATTTAGAATTCCCATCCCTAAGAAAATAAATCTGGTCATTGCCTAAGAAAATAAACTTAATTAAAAAGGTTCCAAGCAAGGGAGAAATCCCATCCCTACGAAATTAAATCTTGTCATTTCTTACATGTTGCACGTCATTGCACTCCATACATACTACAACTTGCTGTGTGAAGCCATTGAACAAATATCGTCCCAAATTCATTCTCTTTCTGGTTTTTTTGTTATTTTTGTGTTTGCAAATATGCAAATTATGTTGCGAATGTGTATATGAATAGCATCTCTTATAATTCTTTTTGACAAGTGCATTTGCATAGTATATTTTAAGAATGCAATCTAGGGTTTTATAAATAGATTCCCTTTATCTCCCTAGATATTTTGTATTTTCATCATTTTTCTTTCAATTTATTGTGTTGGTGTTCTTTTATTATCATAGGCACTTAATTATTCCCTTCAACCTGTAGGAGTCAACAAGTTTTTGAAATATCCATGTGCAGATATAACATCAACAATAAAGATGTACACTCCCAAACCTGTAGGATGGGTTTTCTCCTTAAAACCACACAACATCATAAGTTCCAGACTTGTTTCACATGAGGAGTGTCCAACAAAAAGTTGAATTGCCATCACAAGAGTTACCGGTTCTTCTGTGAATGAAGAACTAGAACATGGCCCAAATCTACAATAGGTAACCCATGCTTTTTATAGCTCCACATACCTACATACCTCTTACTCTAGAACCCATGAACGTGCAATTTATGAAGAAATTGTATCATTTATTAACACCATCCTCACACATAACATGTTGCATGAAATTAATCTTAGTAGAATCACAAATGACTGCTCGAATCATAACCCACAGAGAAGGTTGTTGGTTGTACTTGTGCCCTCCAATGTGCAGCGAATGAAGACAAGAACTATTATAATTTTGATTTCAATGTAATGGATATTCTGTCTTACGAGGCAAATCACTAAATGAACAAGCCTCTTAGATTGATTGCAGAGACCATAGTAAAGTTGGTTCTCAAATTATTAAATAGAGATATAAGCTGGAATTCTCCCTTGGTTAAGTTCAAAATTTTCCCTTGGTGGAGATTGGCATGTTGTTGAATGGTCGTTTGCCACATCGTCTTGAAATCATGGAGTTGTTTTACACTACGAATCATGGAATCATGGGCTCACTAAGCAAACATTTGGTTGCATTACCACATGGGGAATGCTTCATGAGACGACTTTGGCATATGGAGTAAATTCGTGGGGCCATCCCCTTCTTAATATACTTGGTTTTCTTTGTAAGCGCCCATTTTGGGGGTTTCGTCCACTTTTGTAGAGTCTTCGTTGGAATGGCTTGTCACTTCTAAGATGATGTGGACCTAATCCCTGTTTTCATTCGTTGGTGGCACCTTTTCATTCATGTTCCTACATGGTTTTTTTTCGAGTGGCTACTTTTTAATAAGTTATGGATTTATTATTTTATTTGAGAAAATAGGTTGCACTTTTGATGTGCACTTTAAAAGTGGCTAAAGATGGGTTATAATTTAGAAGATAAAGTGGATTGATCCACTTTTTTGGTGTTTTTTAAGTTAAAGAAATTTATTTATTTATTCCTATAGTAGTGAAAAGCGAGTCTTTGTCCCTTGCATTGTATGTTCCCATTGTATTATCAACATCTCCTCTAGATACGTAGCAAATAAGAGACCCAATTTTCTATTATCAATATTACATCCATATGCTTCATTAGTCAATTTTGAGTCAGCCACAACAATAGACAAGAAATAAAAGCTTTCCCAAAGTCATTCTGTAATGTCCCAAATTTGGCATTGGGTCACAATGGCCAAATCACATTTTCCATATTCATGAAAGTTGTCAAATGGATGCTAAAAGTCAAATAATTGCCAATGAGGAAAATCACTAGTTTCCTAGGTTGGGGGTGGAAGCTTTGAGATTTGGAATAAAGGGGATAATAAATGATGTTTAGACATTAGAAGGGGATAAATATTTAATAATTTATCTTATTAAATAAATAAAAGAGAAAATGGAGTGGTAATAGAGCATGAAGACACATGGAGACTATGGGGCCCACACTAGCTAGAATTCCTATGTTAAATGGTATCTTTCTCTTGCAAATTCTAATATATGGGAAGCCTAATGTTTTTGGATGGATTATAAGGCTAATATACATGTCCATATACTTCATAGGTCAAATTTGGGATGAATTGTAACTTACATGGGAGAGGAAGAGCCAAATGGGAGTTTCATGGACACTTGGCCAGATTCCACTTACATTTATGACATCTATGACACCAATGATGGAGACTCTATGACAGTTATGACACAAGTCAGATATGAAGGCTGAAATACTAACATACTAACATGTCAGGATTGAATAGAGCATCTTAGAGGTCGAAATTGGGAGTTGGAGAAGGCCAAGAGGCTCCTACTCAAATTTGGGGGAAGAGGGAAGGTGAAGAGAGAGGCCACATGGCATAACATGAGAAGCCACACCAATTCGACTTGGATTTGGTTTATGGATGGATTTGGAAACTTAGAATACCAATACTATTTGTAAAATATAGGGATCAGCCATGAGAAGAAGCTTTTGCTCATTTGTGAATTGTGAGAGCTAATGGATGACTAGTTTTCTTGCTTAAACCAATTTCGAGGGTGAAAGATTCCCATCCTAGTTGGTGTTTGGAAAGGCCACTCAGGTCTTTCATGGAGCTTTAATGGAGTCTTATTTACAGGTGTAAGATACAATAAAGAATGTGGATTCTTCTATTGCAGCACTCTCTCTCAACTATTTCCAGTTTTCACACCATATTCATGCCAATGGAGGGATTACGCTTTGGGTGAGCTATTGATCTCTTTGGGGAAGATTGTAATGTTCATTATCTTATGTTCTGATGTATATGCTCTGTATTTCATGTTTAGAATACTCTCAGGTCGAAATATCCAAAATAATTCATGTAAAAATGTTGAACAATGAAGAAATAGTGTCATTTCCCCACTATCTTGTTGTGAACAATTGTAATGCTTACGATTTTGAATTGGAAGAGCCTTTAATTGTCCATTTCTAATTGTAATAAGTTCAATATTCTCTGTTATTCATTCTCAGAAAGTTTCAAGTCGAAATTACCAAGAGTTGTTTGTCAAAATGACTTTTAATGAGCAAACAATGACCATTTCCACTCCATTTTGATATATGCCATTGTAATGCTTATTATTTCGAATGGAGGAATGTATCTCTGATAAACGTATGATGGATGGACTGTAATTAATGTGTATTTCAAGTATAATGTTCAGTAATTAAGCATTGGAAGCCATTTTACTCATTTTTATTGCATTGGGAGAAGATTTGGTGCATTTTCCCCAAGGGTCAAAATTGTGACTTGGGAGTTGTTTTGGAAAGAGCCAAAATAGTCTGTATAAACTGAACCATGATGCATACAAGACTTTGAATAGTTCATTTACACATAACCATACTCTATTCATAAATTCAAGTGACTTTGGGATCATTTGTGAAGCCATTTCCGACAATTACCCAGGGGGAATTGGAGCCCCAATTTGCTAGTAAAGACTCCTACTTTGAATAGAACATTAAACAAGTTTGAAGAAGTAATTGGGAGGTCACAAAATATAAATTAGCATGATATTTAAGTTATATTATCATTAATGTACCTTCAAAGAAAATTTGGAAGAATCTGGGTCAATTTGGAGGTCTAGACATCAAAACTAGTCAAGAGCCAAAATTGTGAAAAAATTGGAAAATTGGGCATTTTAATAAAATTCCAAAAAGGGGAAATTACTGTGGTATTAGAGCATGGACTTGGAACCTATTGAAGTTATGTATGGTATATATGAATTGAAGAAATTCATTAAGCCATGTGGTGATGATATGTCCATGTAGGTTAATCAAGCATTCAAATTGGCACATAAAAGTATTCATTGTGAAGACCTTAATGATTGGTTGAAGGAATTTATAAAAAATAATTCAAATAAGAACTCATTAAGGAATAATAATCAATGCACAAGTAGGGAGGAGACCGAGGATCTACAAATTTCTGTGGGTGATGAAGAAGAAAATGAATTACATGAAGAGGATCGAAATTCACTCCCAAATGACTTTGAAAAAGATGAGGAAACATCACATGAGAAGGAAGAAGAGTACCTTTAAACTATTGAATATCATTCTGAAACAAATTCTACTATGGACATGGACCAAAGAGCATCTACTGATGGATGCTTGAACTATGAAGGAGTACCTACTGATGGGTGCTCACACCTCTATGTTGGTGACATAGAGATGAATTTTGAAAGTGTTGCTGCAAGCCAAACTTCCATTAAACTTGAAAATGAATACCTTGTAGCAGTTGAAGAAGAAACAAGATCAACTTCCCCATCACCACTTGAGCTTCATGAAGTTGGTCCAAGCAAGAAGGAAGAAGATGAGGATGTTAATTTGCAAGAGCCTCATTTTCTTGAAGGGTCCTTAAAGATGAATGAAAAGAAGATCCAAGAGGCCCTTAGCATACTCCATGACACTCAAGCATTAGTATCAAATTCTTGTTGGAGTGATGCTTCCTTGGAGGAGCCATCCTTCCTTGAAGACATGGAGAAGATCCAAAGATCAATGTGCAACATCAAAGGTAATTTCATGTCTTTGCTTTTTGATAGAAAAAATGTCATTGAGCTTAGTGAATTTTTACATGAATCTACTTGAAGAATAATGAAGTTATTCATAAGTTCACAATTCAAAATGAGAAACTTATTGAAAAGTTGCAAGACACTTGTTTTTCCTCCTATGTTTCAGATTGTCAAATGGTAGATTGTTAGGAGGATTCTCATGACATGGTGGATCATGACAAATTTGGAAATTTGAATGTACTTGATGTATTTGATGATGTGCTTGAAGAGATCCAAACACTTGATGTGGTTGAAGAGGAACTTGAATTGTCTCTTGATGAAGGGTATGCAATTTTTAAAGAAGAACATGATTCCTCTACATTGGAACCAATCTATGACAAAGGTTTCACACTCTTGAAGGAGCTGCATAATCCTACCCATATGGATACTTCACATTATGACAATTTTTCACTTAATGATCATTTGGGTGAGTTGGTTCTTTCTCCTACATCCTACACTTCTAAATTTTGCAGCAGTCCTCCTAATGAAGTATGGGTGAACGATTTCTTTTTTATGGTGCCACATGAAGAGCATGGACATTCTATTTCTCCTTTTGATGATGTAATTATTAGAGAACCATATTATTTACATTTGTAGAAGAATCCTTGTTTGCATTATGATTATACACATCTACATGGGTGCACCTATGATGTTCACTTGAGTCACTTGGAGACTCATGATTTTCCTTGCTCCTTGCCTAGTCTATTTGATGTTGGAGGAACTTCATCACACACTTGGGTGAAGAGATATGTGATTGAAGAACATTCTTATTGGAAGAAAAATCCTCTGTTATTTCACGATGATATACATATTCATGGGTGTATTGATGAGACTTCTTTGATCCACTTGAAGTCTTCATGTTTTCTTTGCTCATTATTTGGTTCAGATTTTGGTGGAGGTTCATAATAGTGGGACATGGGATCCTCACCTATGTCATTGGAGCAGATTTGATTGGTCACTTGAAGCTTGTATGCACTTGGAAAATGGTAGTCTACTCATTGGGAGGTATAAGCACTTTCATGATTTATTGGTGAGGCACCTCTTTGATGTACATTCTTATTATGTTTTTATATACTTTGATGATATATATTATGCACTCATGATGTTTGGAAGAATGCATACAATAAAATGGGATCCAAGAATTCTCTTTTCAAATGGTATGGGTTGGAGAGCACTCTTAATTATTGGAGTGCAATGCAAGCAATGGGACCCTGGTATAGTTTTTAGTCCCATTGATTTCAAATTATTTGGGAAACAAACAGTATGGTAGATGATTCCCAACTTAATAAGGTTATGTTAATAAGAGTAGTGCAGCAGCAAGCATGGTGGTTCCTCTCTGAAATCTTCATGGAATCTCAAAGACTCAAAGTGGGAAGCTTAGTGGCAACTTCAAAGAATCATACAGAAAGCAGGTTCTTCAACAACCATGTTTGAAATTGCTTGAGGACAAGTAATATTGGGAAGGGAGAATTTTTAATGTCCCAAATTTGGAATTGGGTCACAATGGCCAAATCAAATTTTCCATATTCATGAAAGTTTTCAAATGGATGCTAAAAGTCAAATAATTGCCAAGGAGGAAAATCACTAGTTTCCTAGGTTGGGAGTGGAAGTTTTGAGATTTGGAATAAGGGGGATAATAAATGATGTTTAGACATTAGAAGGGGATAAATATTTAATAATTGATCTTATTAAATAAATACAAGAGAAAATGGAAGTGGTAATAGAGCATGAAGACACATGGAGACTATGGGGCCCACACTAGCTAGAATTCCTATGTTAAACAGTATCTTTCTCTTGTAAATTCTAATATATGGGAAGCCTAATGTTTTTGCATGGATTATAAGGATAATATACTTTTTCATATACTTCATAGGTCTAATTTGGGATGAATTGTAACTTACATGGGAGAGGAAGAGCCAAATGGGAGTTTCATGGACACTTGGCTAGATTCCCCTTACATTTCTGACATCTATGACACCAATGATGGAGACTCTATGACAGTTATGACACAAGTCAGATATGAAGGCTGAAATACTGACATACTGACATGTCAAGACTGAATAGAGCATCTTATAGGTCGAAATTGGGAGTTGGAGAAGGCCAAGAGGCTCCTACTCAAATTTGGGGGATGAGGGAAGGTGAAGAGAGAGGCCACATGGCATAGCATGAGCAACCATACCAATTCGACTTGGATTTGGTTTATGGATGGATTTGGAACCTTAGAATACCAATACTGTTTATAAAATATAGGGATCAGCCACGAGAAGAAGCTTTTTCTCATTTGTGAAATTGTCATTTGTGAATTGTGAGAGCTAGTGGATGACTAGTTTTCTTGCTTAAGCCAATTTCGAGGGTGAAAGATTCCCATCCTAGTTGGTGTTTGGAAAGGCCACTCAGGTATTTCATGGAGATTTAATGGAGTCTTATTTGTAGGTGTAATCTACTAGAAATAATGTGGATTCTTCTATTGCAGCACTCTCTCTCAACTATTTTCAGTTTTCACACCATATTCATGCCAATGGAGGGATTGCGCTTTGGGTGAGCTATTGATCTCTTTGGGGAATATTCTAGTGCTCATTATCTTATGTTATGATTTATATGCTCTTTATTTCATGTTTAGAATATTATAAGGTCGAAATACCCAAAAGAATTCATGTAAAAATGTTGAACAATGAAGAAATAGTGTCATTCACCCACTATCTTGTTGTGAACCATTGTAATGCTTATGATTTCGAATTGGGAGAGCCTTTAATTATCCATTTATGATTGGAATCAGTCCAATATTATCTATTATTCATTCTCAGAAAGTTTCAATTCAAAATTCCCAAGAGTTGTATGTCAAAATGATTTTTAATGAGCAAACAATGACCATTTCCACTCCATTTTGATATATGCCATGGTAATGCTTATTATTTTGAATGGAGGAATAAATATCTGATAAATGTATGATGGATGGACTGTAATTAATGTGTATTTCAAGTCTCATGTTCAGTACTTAAGCATTGGAATCCATTTTACTCATTTTTATTGCATGGGGAGAAGATTTGGTGCATTTTCCCCAAGGGTCGAAATTGTGACTTGGGAGTTGTTTTGGAAAGAGTCAAAACAACTTGTATAAACTGAAACATGATGCATATGAGACTTTGAAAAGGTCCTTTACACATACCCAGCCTCTGTTCATAAATTCAAGTGACTTTGGGATCATTTGTGAAGCCATTTCCGGCAATTACCCAAGGGGAATTGGAGCCCCAATTTGCCAGTAAAGACTCCTACTTTGAACAGAAGATTAAACAAGTTTGCAGAAGTAATTGGGAGGTCACAAAACATACATTAGCATTATATTTAAGTTATATTATCAGTCATGTACCTTCAGAGAAAATTTGGAAGAATTTGGGTCAATTTGGAGGTATAGACATCAAAACTAGTCAAGAGCCAAAATTGTGAAAAAATTGGAAAATTGGGCATTTTAATAAAATTACAAAAAGGGGACATTACACATTCTCAATGCTCTAACTTTCACACCAGCCATATAAATAGGCTTTTTTGATGTTGGTGTTGCCCACATAAAACGTATCTTTGGGTAAATGAAATGTCGTAGGGTGAAATAGTGATGAACCCAGTTAACAAGAAACAAATGTAAAAGGTACGCATTGAACTTAATGGAGAATTGATTTCCCTCAAAGTGAGTAGTTTGTTGGGTTAAAGCATTAGATTGCACATCCAAGTGAGTGATTTGTCTCTTTTTCTAGGTGAGAGAGTTTGTGTGCCTCTTAGTTTGACAATTTTCTCTTTTGGTGTGTGGTTTATTGATAATACTCAATCAAGACATCACTCATTTGTTTTAGAAAAGAGAATTCAATGAGGTTGAAGGTTGCATCCTCCTTGCATCATGAGCTAAACAATTTGTCTCATTTCTCTGTTGCAGTTTCCCCTTGATTTCCCTTCCTTGCAAAACTTGTTTTTGGTTTCCTCGAGGTACACTGATGTGTCTACACCAACTCAACTTTAGGTCCCTTTTTCAACCTTTTCTTACCCTCCAACAATAACCTTTCAACGTATTATTGCACCTTCTTGGGGCAATTGCTAGTAGTTACCTCACTTACAATTTAACAATTTAGTTTTGATTAACCCCAAGGGGTAGATGGTTTGGTGGGGCATAACAATGTTTTTGCACCCATCAGGGTTTAAATTAACTTAACATTTTTGTGTTTTATCAGTCACCAAAAAAAGGGTGACTGATAAAACACAAAAAGCATGCAAAAGTGTATATATTTAGAGACTAATAATTAATGTGCACTAAGTTATTTTATTTAAATAATAATAATAAATTAACTCATATTTGTGAATAACAACTGATTATAATAGTTACCTTATTTACAATTTAACAATTAAGTTTTGATTAACCCCAGGGGGTGGATGGTTTGGTGGGGGCATAACAGCGTTTTTGTACCCATCATGGTTTAACTTAACTCTGCGTGACAGCGCACCTCCGCACCAAAAAAAAGGTGACTGATAAAACACAAAAGCATGCAAAAGTGTATATATTTAGAGACTAATAATTAATGTGCACCTTTTTTTTTAAATTGTGACCCATTTTTGGCATTTTTCAGATTTTTGAGTATCAACACAAAACTTAGCTAATACCCACAAAGAGACAGTCAAGGAACCAATGATGAATGTAATGTTTGGGATAGTGATAAATGTTCTCACCCTCAATGTAATATGTAATGTTTGTAGTACTCCACCCAAAGTAGGTTGCTCTAATCTTTGGGATTCTGATTGCTTTAATATTTGTAGATGCCATAATCTTTTATCCCTTTTATCTGCACAATATTAGTGATCAACAAACGCACCTCCCCACCAGAAAAAAAATAAATTCTAATCAGTTTTTATAATCTTTAAAAAAATATAACAAACTATTATTCTACTTCCTTAACTTAAGCAACAATGAAGATTCTGTCACGATTGTATGACGTTGAGGGCATAGAATGTTAGCGCACGATTATGGATACAAAGCTACACCTTCATGTGTCTGGCACTAGATTTGCTTTGAATGAAACTGCTTTATGAGGCTTTCAATAGCTAAACAATAATGATCTTAAAAAAATTGGTTTATAAGATGGAAGAAAACCATGTTATTAAAGATCAATTTTATAAAAATAAAAGTGGGTTAATATTTTTTTTAACTTTTAATTATATATATTATAATAAAGCTAAACTTTAAAAAGAAGATGTAAACTTTATTTTTTCTAGATTTAAATCTATGATGTTTTAAAAGAAATTATATGTTCTTAATTGTTAGACTCACTCAAAATCAACAACTGTTTATATAATAACAAGAGCCACGAGGTGGCAATGTCCCCGACATTGCATCCGTGATAGCTAGTGGTTTGCAATTGCCTATAGAAAAAATTAAAACTCAATAAAAATAGATTAAATTTTGTTATAGCCTACTTAAAACTCAATAAAAATAGAATAAATGTTGTTATATCCTACTTAGGAATCA
>LPNX010583690.1:102163-193656 GCA_001517045.1 Pseudotsuga menziesii | reverse complement strand
CCAATATGGGAGCATAAACCGGTGAAAATGAAATCGTCATTAAAGCTAGGAGAGAAGCGACCCCATCTCACTCAACCTAATCAATTTGGAAAAAAATAAAAAAATAAAATGAAGGATTTACAAACAATGCCAGTGTCGACCCCATCTCACTCAACCTAATCAATTTGGAAAAATTAAAGAAAATATAAGAGAAGGCGTTACAAACAATGTGAGTGTCGACCCCATTTCACTCAACCTAATCAATTTGGAAAAATAAAAAATTATAAGTGAAGGCTTTACAAACAATGCCAATGTTACGCCTGCATCACATTAAAACGAACCTGCATCACATTAAAACAAATGGCATGACAATGCCAATGTTACTCATTTTTGTATCAAATCAAATTTGCGTATATTTTATAGTAAGACAATAAATTCCATTAAAACAAATAGCATGACAATGCCAATGTTACACATTTTTGTATGAAATCAAATTTGCGTATATTTTATAGTAAAGCAATAAATTCCATTATCGCAACTTGTTTGTCGGTGGAACAAAGGAGGGAGAACCAAATTATGCCAAGCAAATAAGGATATAAGAGACCCTTCATTCACTATACATTGATGACAAATTCTATTCTTAACAAAGACCCTTATGTGCAAAAGGGTTAAAGAAGGGAGACATAGCTTTATAAGTTTATCCAAGTTAAAGGTCATTGCCTTAGAATATAAAGGGTGCACACTTTTATATGCCTTACAATGGGTAGGTCTTTTGGGCAATAAATTCCATTATTCTTAGTCAACTAAACTAGGCCATATCGAATTCTATAATAAGGCTAATCACATTAAGAATTTAAAAATTAATTCTTCAAACCCTAAAATAAACTTTATCAATATAAATACCATAATATCATGAATTAACCAATACCATATGCGTATAAACCACTAAAAGATAAACTCATTAATACGAAAATCTAATTATTTTTTTAACTATCTTTCGGTGGTCTTTATTGACGAGATAAAAAAGTGCTTAGCCGTGAATATCGCACCAACATTGGGCCGCTTCATCGACGAAGGAGACGACGATGTTTTTTCGGATAACACAAGATTGGAAATTGGAATCTAGCTGTAATATTGTATGTACGAACAACTCCCTGATCACTTCGAGCTTGTACTCTGCCGGATTGCTAGGACTTAGGATGAATACGTTAGAAGAGATAAACACATCCATTGTTAGAGGAAAACTATGGGCCTTCTCTCAGTTTGTTCAATATTTGCGCTAGAGAGCTCGGAGAAACTTGAGTTCAATATTACTATTTTCTTGAAACTAATTAATAAATTTTGCTTAAATAACTTTTGTAATTTATTTCTTAGGAAAAATTTGTTATATCACAAATGATCTAACCTCATAACCATGATGTTAATTTGAGGGATATTGTCAATGGATTGCCTTGATCCTCCTTATATTTTAAATAAATATGTCATCTTAATATGGTGTAAATTGCATCACTATTAATGTAATTTGATGCAGATTGCCAAAAATTTTCCATTTAAAAAAAAATTATAAATATGTAATTTTCTTTAATTAATTATTATTCTTTGTTTTAATATAAATTCATAAATATAGTCATTTTTTAATTAAATCAATGCATTTTGTTTTAAAATTTTGCCCTCTAATTTGATATTCATTGAATAAATTATGATAATCAACTATATAAAGTAAGTAATATTATACTAAATAATTATATAAATTAATTATTTTTTTTAATTGTTAATTTTTTTGACAAATATCAAAATTATGGTTCTTATGAATATAGGAATAAAATTTTAAAACAAATCAAATAATTCTTTTCTTTTTTGTTAAGGTTGCTCAATGAATGTTTACCACTACTAATATCATTAATTATTTAAAAAATATATAATTATATTAAATATATACTTTGATTAATAAATTTATTTTACAAATATATTTTAATTATTTAAAAATATTAAAAACTAAATTAATTATTAATTAATATAATTCATTTATTTTATTTAACTAACTCTTTTAAATATCAAAACTATTATAATATTTTATTATATTCTCCTAAAATCAGCATTGTTGTGAAACTGCGTAACTTGGTTAGAAGGATTCGTTCAAAGGATTCATGAATGAGAAGCTTCTAAATTATCTTCACGTGGAACTACATAGCTTGGTTAGGACGATTCATGAATGAGAAGCTTATAAGTGATCCTTTTCAAATCTATGTGAAGTGAATTTATGTATTTCATTATTTTTATTTTTTAATATTTTAAAATTATTATTTAAACTATAAACAAAATACAAAAAAATATTGGTCCATTATTGTATATTATTTGACTTTTATATAATAATAGATTTTAAAATTGAAATAAAAGTTAGTTTTATATATATTTTGAATTTTTTTTAAATATATATTTAAAACATATCTTTATAACTTTTTCTAAATAAACACATTTCTTTAAAAAAATCAGAATGTTCAATCTCTATATTTTTCCACAATATATATATACAAAATTTTTGAAAAAAATTTATATTTAAAACATACCTTTCCAACTTTTTCTACATAAACACATTTGTTTAGACAAATAGAATGTTACATCTCTATATTTTTCCACAAAACTTCAAAAGTACCTTTAAAAACAGTATTTTAAACTAAAAACATAAACCTTGAATGTGTCAGTGGAGTGCGGCCTTAGTATTTGCTTTAGCAACCGAAGGTCGTTCTATGATGCCGATCAATTTTGTTTGGCATATGCTTCTAGATATTTTTTCTTCGCTGCCTCATCCAAAGCGTCAGCCTCAATTGTTTTCAAGTTAAAGAGACAGAGATTGCCATAGAATACAACGTGAAAGCTATACAAATTAATCACTGATCCGAAAATTTTAAAATAGATAGATTTTGCTGTCACCGAGATTGAAATATTTGGTAATTAAAAATAATAATTTTATAACCATAATGGACTTGTAAAGTGAAAGATGAAGAACATTTGAATTAATGGACTTCAAACTGTTTTTCTTGTAGGCATTATAATTAAATGGAATCGTTATTATATAAGTGATATGTCCATTGAGTTGTTTGAGGTGAAAGAGAAGAGGGTTTCTATGTGGATACTTGCGGCTATATGGTGCAAAGGCAAGATGAGAAATCCAAATGAATAGGAGACGAGAAATCCAATGTACAGAGTTGTGGGTGGCTGGAGGTGGGGAAGTGGCAGTCCAAACAAATCCAATTTACAAAGTTATGCATAGCCTTACACACAATGTTTTTTTATGAAATCAATCAAATTTGAGTATATTTTAAAGCATGGCTTCAAGTTGAATAATCCTCTCATGCGCGTTTAACCTTTCTCAATAAATAACTACCACTATAAACATCTTATAGTAAAATCAGAACTTAATAATAGGTATTGAGATTCAGTGTCTTTATGAATAAAAAGGCGTATTGTAGTCTAAACTATCTGTGGCACCATACTGTATAATTTAAGCATGGCTTCCAATTAAGTAATCGTCCGACCATGAGCATTTAACCTTGGTCAATAAATACCTCTAAGCATCTTATTGTAAAATTAGAACTTAATACTAGCTATTGCAATTCACTGCCTTTCTGGAAAAAAACGCTTATAGTAGTCTAAACTATCTGTGACAGCGTCAACATCCTTCACATTAGTGCTGCAACAAGCAAAGCTGGTTCTTCTTCAAGATGATGACGTTAAGAAATTTAAATTTTATTGTAACTTCAGGAGAAGTTACAATAACCGTGATTTTTAAAGTTACTGTGGAATTGGTAATTCTCTTGAATTAGCAATTCTTTACATGACGCTACTTTGCGGAAATGAACTTGGATTATGCCTGATGTCTGTCTTTCAACAAAAGAGCCCTTTCTTTTTCCGTACAATGTCAATTATTTAGCAGGCCGTTGGGTGGTAACTTTCATAGGAAAACAGTTTCCCGTACAATTATTTAGCCGGTTTTGTCGAGAATCTTCAATGCTCAGAACAAGAAAATTATAAGCTCATTACCAAGGATTAGAGAGTCGTTAAGGCTGATAACTGGTTAAAAGTGTACTCGCAACCAAAAAAAGTAAAAACAAGTGCTATATTTTGTTTAACTTGAATAGCATACATACACATTCTTTACATTTAGTACACATTCTTACATTTAGAGTTCAAAGGTGGTTTACAACTAATTGGCATGAAAATGGGTTTTAATTGAGTTAAAATATATTATTTGCCTCAGAATTGCTCTGTAAACAAGGATCCCATTGCCCATTATTTTTCTCTATTTCGTGCGCCCAATCATACAATTACAATTTCTCTGGAGGATGCTGCAAGGCCAAACTGGACTCCTGTCAAAGTCGCCTCCTGCCCGAACTGCGCAGCTTCTTCCATTGTGCCAGTAGCCAGTAAACGAACACTGACTGCTTCTGCCAGGGGACTCTTTTGTCCCCGTGCCTTCTCTGCCATTTGACGAGCTTTTTCCCTCGCCTCTTCCTGGACCTGTTCCAGGGTTTGATTACCCTTACCCTGAGCCTTCTCCCAAGTCTCCTTGGCTCGTTGGGCTACCTCGGACATTTTCTGCTCAAGAGATTCTTTCGTCTCGCCTGCCTTTTCTGCCATCGCATGGGCTTTTTCCCTCGCCTGCTCTTGGGCTTCTTCTAGGCTTCACTTGGTTCGTTCGGCAGCTCCCCATGCCGTTTATTTGACGGCTTCTTTCTATTCCCTAGCTTTATCCGAAACAGCCTGCCCCGTTTCCGCCGCCTTCTGCTGAGTAGCTCTGGTTTTCTCCTTGGCTTTCTCTTTGGCCTGCTCGGTGGTTTGGCCTGCATTTTCTTTTACGTTGCCAAATTGCTCTTGAAGGCCTTCCTTTGCCTTCTTGATTGCATCGTAAGTACTGTCCTTCGCTTGTCCAAGCCTGTAAACCAACAGTAGAAAATGCATACCTAATCAGAGTGCAGATAGAGCAAGCGGTAAATTTTTATGATCTGTAAATAGAAGCAACCATGAAATTGAACAAAGTGCCACGCTGCGAATCAATAAAATGAACTCTTCCATTATTAATTAAAATATAAAGCAACGATTCAGTGATTCAGTTGCATAAAACCCAAAATTAATCTGCCTTCTTAGACAATGGGACTGTTTCAGTTATATCAATGGATTTTTCCCTAGTTACCACACTATTACTGTTCAATCTTCTGCTGGGCAAGTGGAGTTTCCAATGCGTCAGAGCAGCATTTATCAGATTTGTCAGAGCAACAGGGTAAGAGACTGCAAATGATCATTTCTGCGAGGGAGGAAGTGGAGTTTCCAATGCGTCAGAGCAACATTTATCAGATTTGTTAGAGCGACAGGGTAAGAGACTGAAAATGATCATTTTCTGCTTACGCAAGCTCGCTGCCGGGTCTTGGGATACAAAGTTCGAGGCATACGTCACCCTATATAGACGAATAGAAAGCAAGATAAATCAAATTTAAATAATCCTTCTAAAAAAATTTGATACAAACTATACCAAAAACATTTCAAATGCCAAATTTTTTAACCTACCTCCTAAATTAATTCACCTGAGCGATTCATATATATCCCATGTCGGGGACATAACAACCTTAACAATCTTTTATGGTAATGAAAAAGATAATTCAAATAAAATTCATTGTCATATTTACATATTAGGATTAAGAGTGGAATCTTTTTAAATATATGTAATAAAATCCATGTTTACATTGATAGGTGTTAATATCTTAGAATTTGGATTGGACTAGTCTCTATGCTTTCCCTAGATTACTCTAAGATGAGACAAGTGCAGTGTCCAAATTGATTTTATAATATTCCTTCCAAATTTGAAATAAATATATATAGAAAAAAACAAAAAAAAAAACTAATTGCTATGCATGGATAACTAATAACTAATACACAAATAACTAAACATAGTTAAGTGACACTTAACTTACGACCTAATAACTAATACATAAATAACTAAACATAGTTAAGTGACACTTAACTTATGACCTGTAAATATACACTCCTAATAAACAGTTAAATAATTCTGCTAATATTAATTCAATCTCAATACATTTTAAATAATCTAAAAATTCAAAACATTCTAAATAATTCCAAAAGCCTCAAGCCTCATGATGCAAGGCTGATCACTGAAGGGAATTCTATCTCCTTAAAGATTTGATACAGTATCCACGGCAAATTCTAAGATCAACAGCAAAACAGTCCCCGCGGCAAATTCTAAAATCAACAGTAAAACCGGAGTTCTTTACAAAAAAAATTGGAATACAACAAAATTCTATATAAAATAACACCAGAGAATCCTTTTTAATATCTGTGTCTGATTGATTAAATCAGAACTTGGTGCATTTTAAATTCCTAAAGCCTTCTTATGCGGGCCTGATCACTGAACGGAATTCTGGAGGAATTTGATACCGTCTCCACAGAAAAGTCTAAGATCAGTAGTAGCAAAAGAGCCTGATCACTGAAGGGAATTCTGGGGGTTTTCATACCGTCTCCACAGAAAATTCTAAGATCATCAGTAGTAGTAAAAGAGAAGCTATTTTTTTCCGAAAAATGTAGAGGATAACAAAACCATTATATAGAACAAAATGAATACCAATAGTCCGCTACAGTAATACCCAGAAAGTTAAAACGCTTGAGAAACTGTATCCAGCTTTGAAGGCATGGAACATGAAGAATGATCGTTTGCCAATGCCATGCTTGCGGGAATTAGGGTTTTACATGTGGGTCCATTCTAATTCCAAACTGTGTTGTATAGGCTGCATTAAACTCTCCTCATTAATTGCTTCCAAGTCGTATTCTTCCATTATCCTATCGATCAGCTTCCACGCTTCACTATTCTCCAACTCTCGGTATAATTTTGCATATTCTGTGAATATATCGCCATTGTTGTTTGTTGCTGAAACTGGAGCAAATAACGTAGCCTCATTATGCGAAGAAAAATGAATGAGCTCTAAGCAGAGATTATATGATTCCGGAGATAAGTGCATCTTCTCCAAGGTCTCGAGGGTACGCGAGGACAATCTGTTCTTCACACCCTGAAGATGAGGGGGAAGTTGAACATATTCATTCTCTGATTCATCATCTTTAACTTCTATAACCAGCTCCAGCTCCATCTCATCATCAGAAACTGTCTTCCAGCCCTCATCAGAGCCTATTATAACGTAGTCTTCGTCCATATTGGCTCTGTAACTATGTCCGCCTACCCTGCTACCAGAAACAAATTTGAATCCTGTGGACACCGCTTGACTGCCGAAATCAACGTCCAAAGCATAAAACCAAAACCAAGTATCAATTTCTTCTTAAAACTTCTGCGATCAATTTGTGCAGGTGTAGGATCTTTCAATAACCTTGATCCGAGTATCAATTACTTCACAAGTAAACGAAAGAAAGAAGGTTTGATGGCCAGTTAGGTTTTATATACAAGGGAATAACTATAAAGCGCCACAACAATAAGCTTATACTTGATTCTATTTTTATATGAATTTTTAGGAGTGGTAGTGCGTGTGACGGGATCCAATAGTTAACGGAGAGATCATATCTAAACAAAATGATTTTTGTTTTTAATTGGTTATCTAAGAATGATTTTGGTTTTTTTATTGGTTATCTAAGAGCTTAAATATATATATAATTTTTCATTAATTATTGGAAAGTTTACGTTATTATGAAAAATAATTATTTTTTAAGAAAAATTATAAACAAATAGTAATATATTGTCTTATTTTGTTTAAAATTTTAAAGATAAACTTTTTATAATTTAACTAAATATTAATGAGCAAAAAGTGAACGCCACATAGAAACTCATGCACAGCTTTTAAAACAAGCATGAACTCTTTTTAATGGAGTAAGCTATTTATTCGACTATTTGCATCGGGTTTACCTGACGCTGGATGATAGTTTACTCCGTTACCTTTCCGTGAGACTAAGAACAACCGATTCCAACACCTATTTTCACACCAACTGCTTTCGAATTCATCCACCCATAAATTTAGCCATGCAAATTCTTGTTTTTTAAGTGCAAGTTTAAAATTGTAAGTTTTGATTGGAATTTTTAAGTTTAAAATTGTAAGTTTTGATTGGAATTTTTATGAAAATTGCAAATGTATGTTTAGATGTGTATACTTTTAGTCAACTCCATAAAAATAACTGGAAATATCTAAAACATTGTCCATAACAATTGAATTTCAAATTACAAGGTTTTAGAACACAATTTCAGATTAGGTTTAGATAGGTTCACTCTGTAGATTCAATTTGATTTGGTAAATTAGTATTCTTCATTATTGCATTATATAGGAGTGTAATAATAGTTTGTTGTAGAATTGATCTGCAATGAAAATGCAAGAAAAGAAGCATAATATGTTGTTCTTGGTCTCACTGTCATGAAAAGATAACAAAGTAATCTATCACGGAAGATAACGCACTAATGTATCATGGGATGGAGTCAGGTGGGCCCGGGTGCAAATGGTCGGGTAGATAGCTTACTCCCTTTTTAATACACACATTCTGCCATGAATTCTTTTTACAACACACTATCTGCCATGCATTTTGTCAAATAAGCACACATAATATGCCTTCCAAAACATGGATGGGTTATTATAATCTAAAAAAATCATTTTATTAATTTTACCATAACTTTATATTTTTGAGTTATTTAACTAATTGAAAAGTTCTTTAAGAAGTCTACGTGTTTATCTTGTTACTTTTTATGTTGAACTACATAAGTCTACATGTTTATCTTGTTAACTATTTATGTTGAACTACAAACCATCACAAGGTCCTACTAACTAGGATATTTGGGTGCTCTTAGAAGGTTTTCACATGAGGGATGGGTTTGAAGAGGAAAAATAGAGAGTGAGGCTCCAAATGAAGTTGCTGTCACTGATGGACCTTGTTACCAATTGAAATGGCAGGTTATTATTGCCGGTAAGCATATGCAGACCAAGTGACCATTGCCACCTTAGTTGCTTGCCCTTAACTGCTTTGAAAGTCGTAACTTCTTAGGGGATATGATGCCAGGCTCCTTTGTATAAAGTCTCTAGATCGATTGTCACACAATTTAGTGGGCTCTAACTTTAGCCGAACCACTAAATCTATCCAAACCGGCCAAATCCGAGGCAACGCTCGATAAAGAGCGGACTTCAAATTGATAGTGAACTGGATCACATAAGAATTTCGTGTCCATCCTTTGCTCTTAACTACCTTTCTAGTAGGATTAGCGGAATTGCTAATGACCGTTAGATCTAGATCGACAGTGGACCTCAAACTCGATAAAGCAAATTTAAACAAAATTCCGCGTCCATTAATTGTGTTAACCTTTCATCACTTTCAACCAACAAAATACTTTGCCTTCGTCGATCTTCTTCCAAGATCAATCCCCATCGTTGATAAAAAAAGTATTTATCCACGATCACTTTTGGTTCTCACCGCTTATCTCAGGCATTATTTCATTCAGTGGAATTGTTCTTAGTTGTTGATATGTTGATCTCAATCACATATCTTGTCACGTCGCCACGCCTCCAACCGGCAAAGAGAACGCGACTACAAGCTTCAAACACACGGGCTAAGAGTCCCATGAACATGTACATGCATAAAACTGTTGAAACAGAATGCTGAAAGGAAGTGCATTGAAGTAAAACATGCACATTTGCCATTGTTTATCATACACAGCTACAATTATTTATCAGAAACAACGGAATTCAACGTACATTCACACAAGCATTCACTCAACATGTTCATTACATTCATTAACATAAATTATGGTTGCAGAAGTAAAAATGGACAAGAGCACTTATCTTATGAATAAATTGATCCGCAACCAGCTACGTCTCTGCAACGTTCCACCCAACCATAGGCCAGCGTGCTCCTTAATCTCTCAGCAGCGCTGCCACCCCTGAGCTGGGCATGATTCTCCAAGGAATAAGGGAACTAGCAAGCTTACACATAGCCAAGGGTATACAAAACACAGCCAAGCCAACACAGTTGGGTTTATCAGGCCATCAAGGAGTTGGGAAAGGCTAAATGCTAAGCTGGTGAGCTCATTACAGAGCCAAGAACACCTACACTAGAACGAGCCTGGCTTCTAAGACACCCACAAACACCCAACACAAGGAATCAGTCCCTTATTTGCTACACAGTCCCTCAGACCCTGCATTCCCTTCCAGTGCTATTCAGGGGTTGTGGAGAAGAAAGCCAGCCCTCTAGCTCTGTCTGTGTGGGTTCCAACCACCAGGTTTATCAAGCAACCAATCCCCCATCCCTGCTCCCAACACAGTCCGAAGACCAACCATTTCACTCAGGCAATTAATCAGCTGTTATAGCTTAAGACAGGGAAGACAAATTCTGAGTCATTCTTGGTCCTATCATGGCCAAAATGACTCTCAAGCGAATTTCAACAGTGCCCAAAATATAAAGTAGACCACGACAAACACAACCAACCATGTGGGGAAAATCAGCAACCCAATCTGAACAGGGAAGTCACCATGGAACTTACATAGTCTGAAAATGGAAAGGAAACCAAGTTCACAGCATGCGGAAGACCACAGCCCCGAAGCTTATCAGCGAGCACAGTGCACAACAAGGGAAAACGACCCCAAACAGTCTGTGCATGAGAGCAGCTCGCACCAGACCCCCAAATGTAAATACGACCACAACAATCATAGCATGAGGGAGACCACATCCACACAACCAATCTTGAGGAGAACGACAGCAACCATGACTCACGGGAAGAACAACGGTTCCAATTTCAACATTAAAATGGCAGGAAACAATTACACCACCATACCAGTCTGTGAGACAGCTGAAAACGTGAATGGCCCTTCACAACAATTCGTGAATGAAAGAGCACGGCCCTCAGCTCGTTGCATCAATCCGAAAGCCAGGAAAATTCTTGTGTGTGGGGCACATGAACGGACATTGGTCCTGCGCGAAGATGGACAGCACGTGGATGAGCAACAATGGAGAATGCAGATCTGAAGTGCGTGAGAGATTTAGCTCTATCGTGGAGAGAATGGTATCCTTCGTGGGTGATCACAATAGTTTTTCCTGGGCATAGTGGAGTCAACCGTGGTGGAGTGTGCATGTGGGTGAGGACTGACAGTCCTGCCACCCCACTCCCAAAGACCATTAACTGCCTCAACCACCAGCAGCCATTTTTAATGAAAGTGGTTGGAATAAAACAAGGGAAGATGGCACATGGGTTTTTCTCTCATTGGCCAAGGTTTAACATTTTCCCCACCCTTATTCTTGTGAAAATCATGCCCCTTTCTCATTTTAGTTGCCGCGATCGTAGCTGGTCGGGTTCATTTAATTAATTATAGGTGCATATTTACATGGTGACAAGCATAATATATGCCGCATGCCCCGATATACCATCGGTGACAAATTTGAATCCAAAACATAACATAACCGATCAATGGTGGGGCCTTGGCCTTTAGCTCCACACTGTGATCATTTACAATATATACATCATGTACATTTAATGCAACGAGGTCAAAACCGGGGTGTTACATATCTATCAAAGATGGACGTTCATTTACGCTTTGTAATCTTCACTAAATTGATCACTGGAAGGATCAATTCTCTCCTACAAATTTTCTCACAGACGATTTCGACCTCGTGCACTTATATTAGAATTCGAAGTGCAAACATACACATGCTTATCAACCAAAGAAAGCATTCATTCATATGTGCATAAAATCATACATTCAAATAGGTTCTATCACTCATGGACCTTGTTACTGATTGAAATGGCAGGTTATTGTTGTCGGTAAGCATATGCAGACCAAGTGACCACTGCCACCTTAGTTGCTTGCCCTTAACTGATTCGAAAGTCATAACTTCTTAGGGGATATGATGCCAGGATCCTCTGTATACAGTCTCTAGATCAATTGTCACACGATTTAGTGGGCTCTAACTTTAGCCGAACCACTAAATCTATCCAAACCGGCCAAATCTGAGGCAATGCTCGGTAAAGAGCGGACTTCAAATTGATAGTGAACTGGATCACATAAGAATTTCGTGTCCATCCTTTGCTCTTATCCACCTTTCTAGTAGGATTAGTGGAATTGCTAATGACCGTTAGATTTGGATCGACGGTGGACCTCAAACTCGATAAAGCAAATTTAAACAAAATTCTGCGTCCATCAATTGTGTTAACCTTCCGTCACTTTCACCCAACAAAATACTTTGCCTTTGTGGATCTTCTTCCAAGATCGATCTCCATCATTGATAAAAAAGGATTTATCCACGATCACTTCTGGTTCTCACCACTTATCTCAGGCGTTATTTCGTTCAGTGGAATTGTTCTTAGTCGTTGATATGTTGATCTCAATCACATATCTATCAAAGATGGACGTTCATTTACGCTCTGTAATCTTCACTGAATTAATCACTCGAAGGATCAATTCTCTCCTGCAAATTTTCTCACAAACGATTTCGACCTCATGCACTTATATCAGAATTCAAAGTGCAAACATACACATTCTTATCAACCAAAGCAAGCGTTCATTCATATGTGCATAAAATCATACATTCAAACAGGTGCTATCACTCATGGACCTTGTTACCGATTGAAATGGCAGGTTATTGTCACCGGTAAGCATATGCAGACCAAGTGACCACTGTCACCTTAGTTGCTTGCCCTTAACTGATTTAGAAGTCATAACTTCTTAGGGGATATGATGACAGGCTCCTCTGTATACAACCTCTAGATCGATTGTCACACGATTTAGTGGGCTCTAACTTTAGCCGAACCACTAAATCTATCCAAACCGGCCAAATCCGAGGCAATGCTCGATAAAGAGCAGACTTCAAATTGATAATGAACTGGATCACATAAGAATTCCGTGTCCATCCTTTGCTCTTAAACCACCTTTCTAGTAGGATTAGCGGAATCGCTAATGACTGTTAGATCTGGATCGACGGTGGACCTCAAACTCGATAAAGCAAATTTAAACAAAATTTCGTGTCCATCAATTGTGTTAACCTTCCGTCACTTTCACCCAATAGAATACTTTGCCTTCGTCGATCTTCTTCCAAGATCGATCTCCATCGTTGATAAAAAAGGATTTATCCACGATCATTTCTGGTTCTCACCGCTTATCTCAGGCGTTATTTCATTCAGTGGAATTGTTCTTAGTCGTTGATATGTTGATCTCAATCACATATCTATCAAAGATGGACGTTCATTTATGCTCTGTAATCTTCACTGAATTGATCACTGGAAGGATCAATTCTCTCCTGCAAATTTTCTCACAAACGATTTCGACCTCGTGCACTTATATCAGAATTAGAAGTGCAAACATACACATTCTTATCAACCAAAGCAAGCGTTCATTCATATGTGCATAAAATCATACATTCAAACAGAATAATAATTACATAGAGATTATGCCACTATGAAATCTCTACTTTTCTTTGTACATACAAGTATATTGCATATCTTTTCCACAATCATGTTAGTAACCCCAATAATATTTGAACTTTTGAAATTGTACGCAATATAATCCATACCTTCATGCATCAAATGAAAATATAAACAATAAATATTATGAAATTGAGGGATTAAGATCATTCATGTACACCTACCTTCCTTGGGCTTGTTGAGATGTATCATTAAGGGCTTGTCGATGTAGGGTAGAGTGAGATTTACAACTTCTTCTACGCTTCTTGAGGGGAACGACCGAGAGTGATGACCTAGCCTCATCATATGCTGAATGTCTGCAAAAGAGTTCTCTATGTGACAAACTTCCCTACTACAGGATGAGTATGATGGTAACGTCATGGAAGAATCACCAAAGATATGAGGTTCCAATTCTTCGAGTTTTTCATCATAATGGCTCAGCTACATATAGCAACTATCTGCAAATTATGGTGTTGGTCCATCTTCAATTATGGCGAAAAAAGGGTTGAGCCACTCTTCGTCATTAGCCTCATACGGGGAAGGAATGATCATATCTCTTTCAACAGGGTCTTCATAAGTTACATCTTCAACATCCCTGCAGGAGGTGATTGAGAGTTCCTCATCCCAAATTGGGTCAAGTTTTGGCTCTTCCTAAGTAACTTCATCAAGTCGCTCTTCCTCGCCGCAATGTATGGATACAATGCTACCTGGCCTTGAGGAATCATATAAAGGTGGACCCATAATTCTTCGATAACCATCGTCCTCAGAATTCCGTTATTATGTTCCCAGAGATCCAATATGTCATAAGGAACTTCTGTATGTTGGAGGGGAGGACTCATCGTATCCTTATGTTCCTCAACTTATTCAATCAGGACTTCCGGATCGTCATATACATGACCATCATCATATTCATCTCCTTGGGAAGCTTTATCATCTTGAATAATGGTTTCTTTGACCTGATCTTCACTTTGGGATTCCTTATTGAACAAGTCCTTCGCATGCTTGACATGAGGTATCCATTTGTCATGGTGCCCTAAATCCCAAGAATTATAGAATGTTTCCACCAATTCTGCAAATGATGATATCGTTCCTTTATCTAGGCCCACAAACCAGGCAAGAGCCTTGCATCTGAGGTGGAGGACAAATGATCGCATGTAAACATCTTCTTCTTATTTTATACCATATTTTGAATCCATAGTCATAAACCATTCCACATGATGTGTGGCATTATCTTGATCACCCTTGAAGGTATGCCCGAATGTCTCTGGTAACTCATCTGAATAACCTAGGAAAGGTAATAGATCAAGAGGAGCGAAACCAATTTCCATTTTCGTAGCACTCGGATTATCAGGATCTTCAAACTCGAATGGAATATCATCTGTGGTTCCTTCTCTTGCATCATCTTGAGCTTCAGTTTTTCCCAGGGTTTGTTCCCATATCCTGTCAATCATGGACTTTATTTCTTTTTCTTCTACACCATAATCCCATTTCATGTTGAATGCATCAATGAATAGCCCGAGAGAAGAAAAGCTCTTGCAAGGAAATCCTTCATACCAATTTTTGACAGATAAGTTGACTTCTAGGTGAAGGAACAACATAAATAGCCTCATCTTGATGTCTTTATGCACGATGTTACTTGCTTGGATGAATTGCATGAATTCCTGCACATGGGATGCTGCATGGTTTTGATACTATTGGAACAATGGGAACAATGAATTCCCACCATATTTAATGGCATACTTGTGTGGGAAACCTAGAACGCATGAGAATTCCAACATGTCCATCCACAAATCATAACTGGATGCCATCTTGTCCGGCTTCCTTGTCTTTATATAGTACTTTTATTTTTATTCGATTGGAGTCACCAGGAGAAACCTGCCACGTTAGTTAAGCAAATATTTCCAAAGTACTAAATAAAACAAGGGTGTACCTGATAGACAAGACAGACTGGGCTCTTTGTGGAGCCGCAAGTTAAGCCTGCAGGTTAGTCCTTTAAAAAAAATGTATGCAATCATATATAACCAAGGACTTCAATACTTACCAAAATGTCGTTTCTTTCCCAGATATATCACCTCAGTGAATTTGAGGTCCTCGGCAACGGTGCCAAAATGTTACCGGTTGAAATCGCAGGTTATTGCCTCCTGTAAGCATATGCAGAACAAGTAACCACTGTCACGTTAGTCGCTTGCCCTTAACTGTTCGGAAGTCGTAACTTCCTAGGGGAGAGCCCTATGTGACTCTGCAAAAGACACTAAACACAAAGATATCCCTCTTGAGTATGCTATTGATTAGTGCCTAATGGAGTCTATCCAAGAGTGAATAATGTGCCTCTGAGATAATTAAGTATTCAAATACCAAAACAATAACTAACTCAAATAATCGACTAAAATAACAAAATAACAAAATAATAACTAAGAAATTAAATAAATTAACAAAATAGTAATTAATATGCAATTAAAAACTCAAAAATGCAAATAACTAAATAATCAATTTACACATGCAAAATATTAATTAATGCACTTATTAAAAATACTATACAAATTAATAAACTTTAACAATGGAAATGGTATAAAAAATAATTATGACCTAAACCAAATATAATGTAAACAAGAGCCACAAGGTGGCAATGTCCCCGACAGTGCCAGTTGCTCTATTTGTGGACACCTATTAGCTATTAGATTTTGATTTTAGTGAAAATTGGACTTATTATCACCTTAACATGAACCATTACATTCAATTTACAGTTATGAACATTGTGAATATTTTCAAAGCACATGGTTTCCAACATTTATATACAATTACGAAAAGAGTAAGAAACATTTCATTGTAAATCATTTACTATAGAATTCATTTTAAGTTTTTGCTTAAGTCAAACTATTAAGAATATGTGTTTCCTTCTAGGAGGTCATATATTCAAATCCACTCATTGTCTTGTCTTTGTTTCATTTTTTTACTCTTAATGTTAAATACAAGAAAAAATAAAAAGAAAAAAGTAACCTTTTAACTTTGAATATTCCATACATATTACATATTTGAACTGCATATGATATGTTTGAATTCCCTAATTGATTGAAGAAGTCGAGAATAGTGATTTTCCCACAGATATTAAAATGGCTATCCATTTTACAAAATTGTGAAAATGTGACTACAAATTCTACTTTTACATGGTTTTCTAAACAAATATGAAAAGTTCAAAAAATTTAAAGACCACAATTAGAAAATTACATCTAAACCTCTTTGGACCCAAAGCCACCAACCACTCTAAAGGCGGAATCCAAATCTTCCATCTCAAGAACCTGAGTGAGACTTTTCTCAATAATCAACTGAGCAATACAATCTCCAACCGTAACCTCAAAATCCAGATCAAAACGATGGATCACACTCACCTTACCACAGAAATATGCATCTATGACACCAACATCAATGTCTATCAAACACTTCCAAGCAAACCCAAACCTATAAGCTACATTAAAAACCATATCAATTCTTCAAAACAACAAAAACCACCTAGCTTTAAATCTCATTTCCATATTCAAAAACCCAATCAAAATTTTGTTCAAATACATTACCAAACTACCAAACATTTGATTTCACAAAATATTCTAAAACGTATAAGCAATTTTAGGGCAAAATGTTTACCTATACGTGAAAAAAAGACTACATTAATTTAAATAAAAGGTTACACCATTTAAGAAAACTAATCTAAATAAGAACTACAATCAATTTAAATAAAATAAAAAACTACACCGAGACTGAAGTTTCAATGTACGATTTGATACCACTAATAACGAAACAACAATAATCCCTCATCATAGATCCCCATGAATGAAGGCATTGATGCCAATGCCTTGTCAGGTATTTCCAGCTAGCTTTCAGTCTATGCATGGCAGCAATGTTGCATAGGAAGCTATGATTCCAATGCGTTGTCAGGTATTGTCAGCTAGCTTTCAGTGTATGCATGGCAGTAGCGTTGCATAGGAAGCTAAGACACCTTGCGACATGAGAGCCAAGGACAAACTCCTCACAATAGTTGTGTTGACATGGAAAGATGGAAAAGCCCCTGACAGCTCAATGTTCTTTGCAAAGTGGCTAGAGGAGATCTCAAAGGATTTTAGAGTTAGAGAACACTAATTCTTTATAATTGTAAATTGTATTCTTTGCAATGAGATCGCAAACTATGATTAGTTTCATGAGAGATTACTAGCGGCACTACTCAGTAGAGAAGACCTGAGATCAGCCATGCGAAATTTGTTGGTTGCATTGTTTGATATGGCGTGGGAGAAAGGGATGAAGACGTCAAGCAAAACAGACATGAGATTCTCCAAATTCATAGATGAAATGGATTGCTACATGTGGGAGCATTTCCATATTTACAGCTGCCACATTTTTGAGTCACTGCCGAGGGTTCTTGCAGTTTTAGCTTGCAGCAATCTTCCTTTGTTCCCCTTACTGTTTCAAATATCGTTTTCCTCTGTGTTTTCCATCGATGTTGGTGGTCTATGTTGCATTTTCATCTGGCTGGAGGTGGGTCGAAGAAGCGATAAGTGGTTGTCACTCGTTGGTGCTTGAGTGCGTGCAGTGTTCGATTTTATGTTGTTTCCCAGTTGCCTCCTCTCCATCCTTCGACATGCTCGTGACCACAATTCGAAAGGTACACACTGCGCCTCCATTTATTTATATAAACATCTTCTCCTGGCCAGCATCCACCACAGAAGAAAAAAATAGATATGTAGACTACCATGTTAAATTCCAGCAAAAGAGGGAAGAAAGTGGTCATATTGAAATATTCAATCAGTTATGTTAGCTGTAAGTTATATGCAACAGAACATCCTACAAAAAACTAGGAGTAAGACTCCTGCAAAAGTGAATAAAATTCAGTCAAGACATAGCATTGCTTTCATCGCTTTTATATTCAAAGCAAACATCTTTGCATTATATGGATTGGCCTCCATATCAGCAATAAGATCACTGAATGACCCTGAGATTGTTAGTCCTTCTGGAAGTGCTTCATCGTTTGATTGCATGAGGAGTTGGGAAATTTATTTTTTTGCTATCTCTCTGCATCATGCCCCGTGCTCTAAGCTTTAGATTTACATAATACGAAACTCTCAATACAAGACTAAATAAATAATCATAGAGAGCATAGTTTCTCTAGTAGCAGATTTAGTCCAATTGATTTTAGGAGTTTGAGCTGGATGAATAGATATACCTGAGCCACAAACACACAAGAAGGGGCGGGCTCCATTAGCCACATGCCTTGAACCTTTAGCCAAGAGTGAGCCAGAAGCCTTTAAACTGTAGCCTCTCACCGTTTTCCTTAGTTTGAATATAGCTACTATTCATACAAACAATATACAACTCATGCAAGCGTAGTAAAATGAGCTGAACAAACATATGGACAATCATAGCTAAATGTTGCACATTCTGGATTTTGATTCTAGCTAGTGCGTGAGATGCACACAACATAAACAAGCATATAATTAGGGTTGGATTTTTTTCCTTTCTTTTTCATCCATACAGATCATATAGGTCTATTGGGAAGCACAAAACATAAGCAAGCAAACAAGGCATGGTAGACATGAGCGGGCATCAAAACTAAAGTAAAACTGGAACACAACCCCTTAACTTTTGGAAAGAAAAACAAAATTTAAATTACACCAATTGAATCTTTACAAAAATGAATGGTCCTTTTCATTTTTTTTTTACAAAATCATGTAAAAATCAGAGGATGGAAACAAAACGTTTTAATTACAGAAGAGACTTTTTATAAAGGAATTCCCCAAAATGAAAAATGTATAGCGTTGCAGATATCTGAGAACTTCATCCTGGGAGACAAAACGTTTTAATTACAGAAGAGACTTTTTATAAAGGAATTCCCCAAAATGAAAAATGTATAGCGTTGCAGATATCTGAGAACTTCATCCTGCGAGAAATACCTGCAAGTGAGACTATTCATGATTCACAAGCACACCTCCGCGGTCACCAGATTCACGTCTTCCCTCACTCCAAACCGCAAATTAGAATCTATGTTCTATTATACCAAGAAATACTATAAACTAAGGACAATTGTGCACACAAAACGTACTACGAAAATCATTGGTGTATGATTGGTAATCGCAGTTGACTCCAAGAAGGTGCATCTTCGATGGACATGGCACGAAAAATGCAGGTTCGTCTCCTATAAACAGCTCAAAGCACATGCAGTGGGCATACAACAATTAGTTGCCAGTTGGTATCGATAAAGGGTCATGTATCGATAAGAGTCCCACCATTGGATTAAGTGCATCATCCTGTAAAGTCTGGTTACGTTGAAAAAATATCTATTTTATTTGCAGGTACGTTTGTTGTAGTAAGAGTTGTCAAGTTTGTGCAATATTTTACAAATGGCGTGCTTTATTGTCTTTGTAATGTTAATTTATGCACAGGCAAGGTGTAGCATTGCATTTTGAATCAATTATTTATTATGAAACAACGTTTATTTATTATGAAACAACGTTTGTTAAGAATGTATGGATGAAACCAGGAAAAAGATTAATGTCATTATTGGGTATCATATGGTGTAGGTTTAGATCTGAATTGTTGATCCAAAACATTTTCTCTATACTTGGTCATTTTCTCTTCAAACTTATAAGTTTTACTTTTGCCAAAATAATTCAAAACTCAACCTTAACTTTTGCAACAATGCAATAACATATTACAACCCATGAAGATAGTATATATCTCCATTTAATTGAGGGAAACGATGACATCTCATACATTATATGGAATCATAATAATTAAATAACATATAGGAATGAATTTAGATAAAAAAACATAAAAACTTGAACCCTGGCGCATAGCTTGGTAGGGCAGGGCATTCGCATTGAAATCTGCAAACCACCCTACCTTGAGCCATGGGACAATATGTGTGCAGAAACCCTAAGCAGCACAAGGCGGGTTTCTTAGAAAATATCACAGCCTACGAGCAACCTTGGGAGGCCCATCGCTGCCAATTGAGGTAATGCATGTCAGAACCAAGGGGTATTATATTATTTTAAATATAAGCCTCATCTATCACAATTCATTTATGTAATGCACTGGTAACAAATTAATATGCCATTATTACCTTGCTACCAAGAAACTCTCGAGAAACTAGCCTCATAACTTTTTTGCCAAGAAATTGCTTACTCAAGCTCGCCGCCGGGTCTTGGGGCACAAAGTCCCAGGCCTATGTCACCTATATAAACCAATAAAAAGTAAGATAAATTAAGATTTAAATAATTTCAAAAAAAAAATTGATACAACTATATGAAAAATTATATTTTTTTATATTGAAGTCGCTACAAATTAGTCAAAATAATCGGCTTGACCGATTCATATATATCCCCTTGTCGGGGACATAACAATGCAAATAACAATTAATAATCAAATACTATGTTAATGTATATATTAAACGAAACTAACTAACTAACTATATATATATTTTTCAATGTGGTTCACGCGCCGGCTTGACCGACGGGCTACATCCACGGAATAATTTCTGGCGGACCCACCCGAAGGGGCCTCACACCCGCGGCCTCTGCGTGCTTAACCCCAAGAGAGTCGATGAGAATGGATCCCACGACCTCACATGCTGGGAGGCCTAACTACGAGTACTCAACCGATTGAGCTAACTCTTGGGGCTTAAACAAAACTAACTATTGATAAAACAAGCAAATTAAATAAGATTCACGACAACTTACTTAATGTATTAATGCATTCAATAAATATGAAACTCAATTTTAAAATAAAGTGTTTAACAATTATATATCCTAAAACATTAAACAAATATAAATCTTGGTCTGAAAGGCAAACCCTAACGGATTGGGCAAAGCTTGAAACATATACGGACTTGAGGAGAGAAGAAACCCGCGGGGAGAAATTATTGGTTGGCAGAAAAGAGCATGCAGATTGAGAGGACAGAGGATAAGGGTGGCTGCACGTGAGGAGGTGCGGGAGATGTCGAAGGTTTGAACAGGGGTTGATGTGTGCATGGGAGCTGCGGAAGCTGCGCGGGAGCAGGAAGAGAGGACACACGACCTAGGTGCGAAAGGGCAGCGTGGAAGCACCTCGCTGCATGGTGGGAGAGTAGCCGGTGGGATCAGCAGGGTGGAGGTCGCAGCCACAAGGGAGGAGGAGATTCGATGAAGGGGTTGCGTGAGGAGATTCAGATCGTGGTTGCGGGTAGTGGGATGGAATATAAGTTTTTGGTCACATGGAAGAGGAAACGCGAGCATAAGAGGAGGACTACACGGAGCGAAGGAACGAAGACTGGGATAGGCACGTGGTGAGAGTTGCTACTATAACAACTCAGATGAAGGAGGAATGGTCGCTGCAATAGAGCCGAGTGTGGAGAAACCAACAAGGAAAAAAGGGTAAAAATTCTAGCGAAGGAGAAAGGCACACAGCTATAGAGAGGGTGATCAATGGGTGCACTTAGGAGAGTGGAGGAATGCGAGAGCGAGTGCTAACCTAAATTAACCCTAACTTAACACTACCCTAACTTAAATAAAACTAAACTAACTGAAGAACTAACCCTAATCTAGCTAAACTAAACTAGACGTGTGAGAGAGTGTAGTATGAAAACCTAGGAAAACCTTAGCACAAGCCTTACCTAACCAAGTGTTTTTCTGAGGAGCGCTAACCTAGTGAAGAAGGTTCCTAGGTTAAGCAACTAACCAGGTAAAAGCTAAGGAGATATCCTACGGCACCCTCAGAGGAAGGCTTTCCGTTGCAGCTAAGGTGATAGGAAAGAAAGCGATGACCTATCTTAGGGCAAAGTGCAACTCTAAGCCTACCACTAAGACTTCAGACATGCACATCCACCAACATCCAACAAAAAGGTAAGAAGCCTCACCTTCTTGTGCTTGTGTTCATCCAACAAATCGAAGCATCACCAAAAGCAGAGATTCATTAAAGAATTACCAGAAAAAACAACTTGCATTAACCAGAAAACTTCCTCATCAGGAGCACATCCATCCAGAGAAAACCCTAAGTAGGGTAAAACAAGTGCATAATGTATTATCCCATAAGTTCTAATTTAAAGTGAAAGTGAGGAGATATATTTATATGATCTCACACGAGCACTTATCGAGACGCGCATGCCTTAAAACAAGTAAAATTCATGTTTAAGTCAACTTAAAATTAAAAGAAAATAATAATAAAATCTAAACTATGGTAGGCCACCTGGGGGTATTTGCATCCCCACGTGCCAAAACATGCTCAAATGAGCGAATCACTCTAAACGAAAGGTCGGAGTGGGATATAAGGAGGACGTTATGCCCCATCTAACCCCTATAATGCTGATCCCTGAACGTCCTCCTCAAAGCATGGAAATGACCTGGTATGGAGGATGCCTTCCTATGAGGAAAGAAGGCCAAGGAGAGAAAGGACCGATTGACTGAAGGGACATGAGGGTGTGTGAAGTTGGCGTGACTGAAGACACGCGTCTCATATCTAAAGCGGAGGACACCAAAGTGTGCAAGGAGGGAATGGAGCCATGAGACCCAGTGGTCAACCATTAGGGGCCCCAGACACCAACCCTGAGGTTAAAACCTATTTAACAGGCAGTTGAACCAACCATTAAGCCAAAGTATCCTTAAAGGAGGACCAAAGGGTCCAGCCATGACCGCCATCGCTCATTAACACCCCTCTTTGTAAAAATTTTTAGCCCTCTCTCCTTGGGGTACACCTAAAGGTGCGTTGGGTACAAGTGCAGTGTAACAGAGCTTAAACAAGTGTTCGAACCATCATGCAAGTCCTCTAAAGGGGACATTTAGCCTTCAAGTGAAGTATGGTTTCTTCTATGATGGCTAGGATAGTAGTGATGGATCTCATTACCTTAGTAATAAGGCCTTAGGTCCTAAATGAAGCTTCTAGGCACCAAGGACCATGAGCAAATCCTCAAACCACAAAACATGCATTTTTCAGGATATCATTATCCTTAGAGTGAGATAAGGGTGTCAATATGAGGGTTTGTACACTTAGATGGGTCCTAAATTATGGTTGAGGAGGAAATTGAGGGAATTAGGCCCTAAGATAAGATTCTTGAGTTAATGGGTTGTAATCAAGGGCATGAACCATAACAAAGAGGTCCTTTAAAGTGGATCTTTGGCATATCCTTTAAAGTTGGATATGTGCACAACATGTTCAAAATGAAGAACTTTTACATAGTGGGATACGTCCCACGACCTTCACAATAATCATAGGAGAAAAATAAGGGTATTACAACCTAAATGGATCTATAAAGCTCAATGACCATGAACATGCCCTCAAACCACAACATGGACCCTTTAGAGGCAATATTTGGCCTCCAATTAGAATATGGGTACCATAAGAACTCTTGTGCAATATGGATGGGTGTATTAAGGCATTGACCATGGTTGAGGAGAATAAGGATATTAGGTCCTTCATGAAGCATGTAATGATCAAGAATCATAAATAATGCCATAAACAACAAAACATGTCTTTTATAAGGCATCCTTGTCCTTTGAAAGAGATATGGATACATTACGATGATTTGTGCCTTCGGGGTGGGTCTCGAGGCCTTAACCATAAGAGTAGAATAGAGGTGTCATTATGATATTTTGTGAAGTAGGGATGGGTTTGGCGGAGGAAACTAAGGTCCTTCATCCCTAATTAATCTTATGAGTCTTATGGGACATGAAAAATTTCTCAAACCACCCTAAAAAACACTCTAGAAAGTACCTTTATTGTTACCAAACCCCTATATATTTGAATTTGACCATACAATGCATTTTTGCAAGACACATCTACTCAGTTGTCACTCCAAAGACAATGAATGGGGCACAAATGATTGGTTGGCACGATACATCCAAGGGAAGCAAACCACTATCACATCATTAATTGATAGTTAAGGCATTGACTTTTCAATGGGATCGATGGTTCTTCAGGGTGAATATCTTACACTAGATGGAAAGTAAAAAAAGACCAGTAGATATATATACATCGATTAGAGACCAGGTTCACAGGTGTATTTCAGAGCATGAAATATTGGGAGAAGGCCTACTTGATTGAGGTAACTATTTCATGCTATGCACATAGTTTAGTCATGTAATTATTGTGTTCCCGATAGGGAATATATATGAATCGGTTAGGTCCATTAATGGGAGAGACATATTTAAATTTTTTAAATTTTTTAGTTTTTAAATGTTTTTAATATAGTTTCATTCATTTTTATTTTTTGAATTATTTAAATATTGATTTGACTTAATTTTTATTGGTCCTTTGCAGGTGACGTTTGCTTGGATATTTGTGCCCAAGACCCGGCGGCGTAATAACGTAAGCAATGGCATTGAAAAATGAAAAGTTTGAGTTAGAATTAAATGAGCCAGATACCTTTAAGCTGCACTTTTGCTAGGTGTTATTACTGTTGGTAATCGGGTGTGGAGTTACGCGTACAACATGCAAATTAACTGACATCAACCTTACTTTGGCGTTACGCATACAGCATGCAGTTGAACTCACTTCCACTTGTCGTCCAATCCACTTGTTAGAGGGGTGGACCGCTCCCTGATGTGCAGAAGCAGTGTTAAAGAAGTCATTTTTATCTACAGCAATACCCTACGTACTGGAAGCTTACGGACAATGCCCGATTTGTCTTCTGATCGTGTGAATTTCCAGGTACTTGTTGTATTTGCTTTATTTCCATAGTTTTATTGGCTAAGGCGTGATTTTTTCCATCAATTTTGAACAATTTCAGCCATTTTAGGTTGGAGGGATAGTACGAGCAATATATTTTGAAAATTTTCGTGAAACTTTACACTGGAGTGTGATAATAAGGGTAAATATTTTGAAATTTTCTGCAGATTTAAGGTGGAGTGACAATAGTAGTGATTTTAGGTTGGAGGGATAGTACGAGCAATATATTTTAAAATTTTCTTGAAACTTTACACGGGAGCGTGATAAGAGTAAATATTTTAAAATTTTATGCAGCTTTAAGGTGGAGTGATAGTAGTAGTAAATATTTTATGCAGCTGTAAAGTGGAGTGATGAGAAAAGTAAATATGTTGAGAATTTTCTGCAGCTTTAAGGTAGAGTGATAATACTGGTAAAAATTTTGAAAATTTTATGCAACTTTATGCCGGACTGCGTTGATGTACATTGTGATTGCAGGCTGTATTTTACAGTTTCAGAATCTTTGAACATATTCTGGATTTTTTTTTTAAAGCTTAGCGAATATAAACAGTGCTGCTGGTAGCAGTCGTCCAATATCCACCCACTCTCGTTTGTTTATGCATACATTTCGCATTTCCGTTGAGCATTATTTTGTCCCGGTGTCTTCATATTCCTGCAATAGTGGATCACATGTCCTGCATTCTTAGTAATTTTAGATCGTCGTATCTCTTATGGCAGCTGGCCAAAAACTTATGCACTCACTCACTTTGAAAACCATGCAGCAACTAGTGCGTTACACTTGATCTCCTGCATGCATTGAAGGTGCGTGCATTACAGTTCTTTTCTGCTCTAAAATGGGGTTACTCTTCAATTTTTGACGAACCGATTTCTTTCAACTAGTCTTAGCTTAAGCTTATGCCACTACTTTCATTAAAAAAATGAGGAAGTTGAGACTAGTTTCTTTAGTTTATTTCGTAGCTGTGTTTGGAACTTCATGTGTAATGCTATGCTCTAAAGCTGCTGTTGCTCCAGATGTCCTAATTGGAAAACACAAATTAGCAATACAGAAGACAAAGTGGAAGAAAGCCGCTGGTACATGGTATGGCAATCCACATGGAGATGGAAACGATGGTAAGGGCAAACATAGTAATTTTTTTAAACTTATTTTTATATGTAATATGACTGTTGTCCTTTGGAAATTCAAGATATATGGACGTTTGATTGAAAAAAAATGGTATTTATGTTTTGCTTTGTAATTACAGGCGGTGCATGCGGATATGGCAGTCAAGTGAAACTGAAACCTTTCCGATCAAAAGTATCAGCAGGGAGTGCAGATCTGTTCAAAGGAGGAGGAGGCTGTGGAGCTTGCTATCAGGTATATTAAATTGAATAATAGAATATCCCCATCTTGACCTTGGTGAAAACAATAACAAAATCTGAATTAGCCAGGTATTAGATTCTAAAATTTGTTTGTATGTATATGTAGGTAAAATGCACTGACAATCTTTTGTGTTTAGCAAAGCCAGTGACTGTGGTGATTACTGACGAATGCCTTGGTGGCCCATAGTCTAATGGAGAAACACACTTTGATCTCAGTGGTACTGCCTTTGGCCATATGGCATCTAATCCTAATAGAGCTTCGCAGATGCGTAATGCTGGAGTTGTCTCTTTTTTGTTCAGACGGTATTTATTATTTATTATCTTTTTTACATGCTATTTATCCCTAATATTATATGGAATTAATGTTGATTTGAATCAGGATGAATGGAAAAGTTAAAACTAATTACTGGCAAGAAATCATTTTGAATAATGAAAATTGAGTGAGCTCAATGTTTGAGATTTGATTTGAATCAGAATAATAACAAATTCTGTTGCCACCTACAGCCCAGCAACGCTGTGTATAAAGTAAGGGAAGATTGGAAAGATATAAAGTAAACTGCTGGTTATTCATACATCAACCACCCCCACCAATGAAATCAATCTGTGCTGGACAATACACATACACTTGTGTGAGAGTATGTCTGAGAGACATTTTGATGCTTCTCTAAGAGACATTTTGATGCTCAAGTCTGAGATTTGACGCAATCTACGATCAATGGAGATCAACCTCCATCCACTTATAAGTAATAAAAAAGTTACAAATGACCTCCACTTAATATATATATATATATATATATAGAGTTTATCTTCTGGATGTATCAGATACATTCATGTTTCTTAAACTATGAATATATGATGATTATAGTACAATGCATTGTTTTATTAATCACTTGTTATTGTTATGTTCCACAGATCACCTTGCAAGTATTCAGGACAAAAGATTCACTTCCAAATTAACGAAGGCTCCAATCCTTATTGGTTCGCATTCCTTGTTGAATATGAGGATGGAGATGGCGATCTTGGAGTAGTCTCTCTAAAGCAAGTACGTAGATCAGCCTGTCACCTGTGTTCCTAAATTGTGAGGTGTCTTAATGTATTAATTCGCATGCAGTGGATTATAGTTTCTGTTGTTGTGTGTAGGAAAACTCTAATTTATGGCAAGCAATGCGGAGAAATTCAGGTGCAGATTGGTATATCAGTGACAGCCAGCCTTCACGGGATCTGTTCTCTATTCGTTTGACTACTCTCTCTACTAGGAAAACACTCACAACAGTTAATGTCATTCCCCAGAATTGGAAACCCGGCGCTACCTACAGATCAATTGTACTCTTTGACTAACTATATCGGATGACCTATTATCTGCACCTTTCATACGAGGGAAAAAAACTGGAGCTTTCATAGAACCGGTCATGTTGCAAAATGAAAGGAAGAAATAATATGTATTAGTACATAAACCACATTAGTTAAATGATGTCTTTTCAAAAGAAACCAGCAGTTATATGGTCGTTTAGAAAGAAACCAGTGGTATATAAGACAAACTATTAGTTTATAAAACCACTGGTATATAGGACAAAAGCTATCAGTATATTTTCAATGCGAAACAGATCACATTGTCTGCAAATGATCTCTGATACTATGTAAATGTTATTTTTAATTTGTTCTCCTGAGTTAATAGCTCATGGGAAGGATCAATATGTGAATGAATAAATTCAACACCTAGATATTGTCTCTAAAATTTCATTAATGGATCTTGACAACTACTATACTGTAATGTTTCCATTTCGAATTTTGATATGTTATGTTGAAAATGGCTACTATGCCACAATGAATGTCCACAATAACATCCCAAGTAACAACTAATAGAATGTCCAAATAACATCCGAAATAACAACTAATAAAATGCCCAAGAAAGCATCCACGTTAATGTCTTAATATGAACTTTTACTCTTCGTCACTCTTGCATCCCATCAAATGTCCTAAACCTATCAAATTAATGCCCCTACTTGCATCCAACCTTATGTTCAATTCGGGTGTTCATAATTGCATCAACTTTATGTCCAATTTGGGACTACACTAAGTTGTTATCCCTAAAGTGACTCACTAAGTTCAATTTGTCAGACTAAGATGCATTGTTTTCTGCCGACCACCTTTTTTTTTCAATATGTATTTATAAGTGTAATTATAATGTTAGTTTGTATCAATAATATTTTTTCCTCGTAAACAGGAGCAAAATTTATATTCATTTATGAATCACCTTTTACATTGGTTTTATGTTTTGTAAACAGCCAAAAAGTTAGATATATGTTCGAAAAAAACACTATTATCTTTTGCATCAAAACAACCGAAGCCTTGTATGTAAAGACCAATATACAAGATTAATCAGCTTGGAAACCTTACATAAAAGCTATATAAAATTAATCAGCTTGGTTTTCCTCACAAGCTCATAGGGAGCAACAATTTTTTTGGCAAAGGTAAAAACCTCATCGTCGTCTAAGCTCTGAAGCTTCTGTATATCACCTAATACAGACCTCACATGTCTTACTACCTCAATAACATTATCAGTACCAGCTTCTCCTTAAGTCCTGTTTATTGCAACTCCTTCGGCAATCCTTCTCACCACCTCACCAAGGTTCAGACATCTACAAAAGTTATGTTTGTTGATATGGTGCATGTCATCTGCAACAGTGAGCAATTCATTCTCATCAATGTAATCAACACCAATTGCTTCAATAATTTGGGCTTCAACAAAATGACCTATTCTTGCCTTGGCCATGACAGGGATGGTCACAACAGGCTTAATTTCCTTTATGAGCCCACGATCACTCATCCAAGCCACTCCCCCTTGAGCTCTAATATCAGCTGTCAAACCTATTTACATTGTTAAATTTTAAATAAAACCTAAACAAAAATTATATATATAAAACAAACTATTTTTGTTTATTTGTTGTTGATCATGGAAAGATTCGATATAGGTTCCGATGCTAAGCTTTATGGAGCTTTGAAGTTAACCTGAAACAACATGTGACAATGTTGGGAACATTGCCACCACGTGGCTCTTGTTTATTCATGCATTTCTAAAGTTGGCCATGTTATATAGTTTATTTCATGTTATGTAAGTATCGTCACAAAATAAAATGCATAAACCTAATTGTATATAAAACTAAGATCCGTTAATGCACTTAGTTGTGATAAAAAGGAATCATAACCAAGTATAATGGTGGACACTTATAATTTATTATTTTGTAAAGTATTGATATACTTCATTTAAAAAAATGTAATGGTGGATATTTATAATTTATTATTTTGTAAAGTATTAAAATATATTTCTTTTTAATAAAGAATCATAATTATTTTGATTTTTATTATTTTGTAAAGTATTTTGATGTTTTCTTATGGGTATTTAAAAAGTTTAAAGTTTTTGTAATTTATTTTATTTATTTGAAGTCATTAAAATTTAAATTTTTTTTTTGATCTTAAGTCATTAAAATTTAAAAATTGAGATAATTAAAATATGGATTATATTGAGATAGTTAAAAGTAGATAATTTTGCTTTACAATATTTTAGATAAGATTTTATCTTTAGTTTTAATATTTTGAAATTGGAATGATTAAATTTATTTAAAAAACCAAAATTTATTGTAATTTATTTTTTATTTTTTATTAAACTAAAATTTCTATTAAATTATATATATATATCCACATTTTCACTCCATATTTAAAAAATAATAATTTTACTGTATTATTAAAATCTTATTAACCATACTCATATTTACTATACATTTTAACACATTATTTTAAAAACATAATAATTTTAATCTATTATTAAAATCCTATTAACCATATTTATAGTCACCATACCTATAAACATGGGTCACCATAGTTAACTTACCACCCATTTTTTTTAAGACAACAACACTTATAGTATAGATTAAGAAAGCAGTGGCAAAACCATTGAAAGAATTACAAGCATCTGATTTATAGGAAAACCAGAGAAGACTAATCCATCAATTTTCAGATCGACCATTCCCCGTCAGTTTGACAAATAAGTACAAGGAATTATAATGACCTCAATTTTTATGGAGAAATAACGAAGTAATGATGTAGATTAACGTAGAGCTCGTTATTACGGAGTGCTATTTCCTTATTTGCTGCAAGATCCGCTTTGCCATTCGGTTGACAGAGAATATGAAAGAACTCTAGATGCCAAGAAAGAATTCTTTCGATAAGTCTGGTTAGTATTAAATTTTGGCATTGATTTTACCAACCATATCCTGTATTAATATTCGGGAGTCACCAAGCACAATGGCTTCTTCAATCCCCCTAGCTTCCAATTGCTTAAGTCCTTGCCAAAGACCGTAAGCTTCAGCCATGTTATTTGAGTTATCCCTATATTCCTATAGTATTTAATTTTAATATTCCCTTAAGGACAACTGATAATCCCACCTCCTCCCGACGCACACGGATTCCCTTTCGAAGCCCCGTAAAAGAAGACTTTAAATTTTTCTCTCTTTCATCTAGATTTCAAACTGAGTTTGATCCATTCTTAATTCCCACACTTCCACTATTTTTTTAAACGTAGCAATGTCTAACTCAAAAATGTTGAAGGAGTCCATCCAATTAACTTCATGTACTGTGAGCTTGATCTTGTTCTTCAGAATCTTTGAAACATTCAAAATTTCTCCCACGAGTGCTTGCGTTTTCACGACGATCTATTCTGGGGTTTGGTACATATCATTGAATATTCTTTGGGTTTGCTCAATCCAAATGTTCCAAAAAATAACTTTTGGGAGCGTCATCCAACAATATTTAAAGCCTATTTTTTTCCAGACTGCCTTGATACATTTGATCCCAACTCTCATAACACCACTGAATATTGTTGGGAAGAGCCATATTACCCAACCGTCGATGGATGAGTTGATCCCATACCTTACGGGCGAAGGAGCAAGTTATTTGTAGATGAAGTTTGGTTTCTTTGATTTCTTTGCACAGCGGGCATTAAAATGACCCAACTATCCCTATTTTTTCTAGGTTGTCGCCTGTTAACACTCTTCTGTGAACAAGGGTCCAACTGAGCATATCTATTTTTAGTAGACTCTTCACTTTCCAAATCATTCCTCAGCGCCTTGGATTATTTGGCACATTTGGAATCACAGAATACAGTTTATAGCCTTACGCTGTCGTATATGCTCCATAGATACCTCCCTTCCTCGCTTATCTCTTACCTTTCTGGCCACTGGAGCTGCTCCTACTAGCTGAAAGATCCCATCCAAGCCAAAGGTGAGGTGGGACATGATCCCAACTAGAGATATCCCAAAGAGTAGTCTTATCATGATTATTTAAACATCGTTTGAAATCGGGAGTATAGGATAGAAACGACTTCCCCAATATGGAATCCTACCAGAGTTTGATGTGCTTGTAGTTTCCAAGTCTTCATAAGAGCTCATCTTTGATCCGATCCAATGATTTCTTGCAGAGGGAGAATATTGGAGAGCCTTCTTTAATCTTAATTTTCGAATCCAGACACCTTAGTATTGGGCCTAAGAAATATTTGTTTCTTAGCACCTGACTTCTCTAGGTAGGCTTCGTTTCAAACAGGTTCCAGCGAAGATTAGCTCCCATCGCCAATTTCTAATGTTTTAGATATTTAATGTGAAGTCCTCCTTCCATCCACAACTGTTTGATTTTCCGCTAGCTAACGAGAGCGAATTTCTTTCCTCCATTGTTATTCCCTCCTTGCCAAAGGAAGAATTTCAACAGACTTTCAATCTTGGCGATGATTCTTGCAGGAGCCAACATAATTGAGCATTGATACAAGGGAAAGCTATTAAGGACAACTTTTATCAAAATCATTTTCCCTGCTGCATTTAGCCAGACCGTTCCCTAGGATTTGATTTTATTCTTGAATTTTTCTATCAGTGGATTTCACTCAGTTATTTTTGGCTTGCTGCTGAAGATTGGGAACCCCAAGTATGTAAAGGAATCCCAGGTTGTTACTCCCTCAATTCCTAAGATGCGTGAGATTCCAAACATCTCCCTAGGATTTATATTCCAACTCTAGATCTTTCTCTTTTGGAGGTTTAACTTACTGCCAGATGCTTGGCAACAAATGTCCAATTCAGAATTAAATCTGTTCACTGTTAGTTTACTGGTGCCTCCTAGCAAGATCGTATCATCTGCAAACTGTGCATGATTAATGTAAGTTTGTTCCTCGAGCCATTCTGATTCCTATTAAGTCGTGATCCATCATGGATTGCTCGAGTTGTAAGCTCAACACCAAGGCTTGGATTGCATACAATAGTGGGGAGAGTGGGCAACCTTGTCTAAGGCCTCGAGAGGCTTGAAAGAAGGTTGCAGCTCTTCCATTTACAAGGGGGGAAATCCACAGGTCACTTATACAGGCTCTGACCCAACAGATGAATCCTGGATCGAATCCGAACCTTACCATCACCTTGAAGAGAAAGAAGTGACAAACTCTGTCAAATGCATTGGCTAAGTCTATTTTCACCGCCATTCCCTTTTCACAGTTCTTTAGATTGGAATGGATGGCCTCTTGGACCAAGATGATGTTCTCCTAGATTCTCCTACCTTTGACGAAACCCCCTTGGTTTTTTGGAATGACACGCGGTAGGATTAACTTTAATCTGTTGGCCATTATTTTGGTGATTATCTTGTACAATTTCCCAGCACACTTTGACGAATTTTGCGTTGAACCCGTCTGGGCCTAGAGCCTTTTCTTCCTCCATATTCTCCACGATAGTTTTCAGTTGCTCTAATATGATCCTTTGCATGAGGGAATTGTTGTCCTTGCTCTTAACTAGCTTTGGCACAAGTTCCATTATCGATGCGTTTGGGAGAGTGTTATCAGTTTCAATAATGTATATTGCTTTAAAATGCCTTGTAGCTTCCATTTTAATTTCATCGAAATCTTGGATGACTTGGTCGGCCGTATGTATCTCTTGAATTGATTTGTAGTTCTTTCTCGCTTCTACCTGTTTATGAAAGAATGTCATTAGAGGAATTTTGGGGTCTAAAATGGGCCTCCTAAGGAAAATAATAAAATAATAGTTAAAATAATAAAATAATATTGATTAATTTTGGAGGAAGAAAGAAAAAAACTACTTTTCGTGTTCGTATTTTCGACATATCTCCCTGTGTTTTTACTCAAATTTTGATTGGGAGAGCTCGTTGGATGTGGAATTTGATTCCACATCCAACGAGTACCCACACTGCATACTTTTGATGGACCCCGCTACCCCAAAAACAAGAAATACCTGAAAAAACGTGATGATGATGTCATCATCACGTTTTTTCAGGTATTTATTGTTTTTGGGGTAGCGGGGTCAGTCAAAAGTATGCAGTGTGGGTACTTGTTGGATGCGGAATCAAATTCCGCATCCAACGAACTCTCCTGATCGAAATTTGAGTAAAAACACAATGAGATATGTCGAAAAATATGAACAAAAAAAGTAGTTTTTTTTAATGACAAATATGTCAATTCAACCATTATGGTTGACTTATTTTATTGAAATTCTATTGGTTCTTGAATTCCAACTCACAAAAACTTATTTTGGCACGTTTTCTTATAAGGCCCATTTTAGACCTCAAATTTCCTCTAATGAGTGTTCCGATCCCCTGATTTGAACCATAAACATACAGAATTTTGCCTCTAGAACTCCTCATCATGTCTACAGGACACATGTAATTCTTGATGGAGAATTACTTCTTTTTCAAAGTATTTCTTTGAGATATGGGCTCCCTCCATGCTGAGTTGGTGTGCCTCAAGGTTTTTTTGGGCGTTGATTCTTCTTTGAGCCGGAGATACAACAGTTTTGGCCCAAATCTGAGAACCTTTTTAACTCTTCTCAGCTTTTATTCCCAAATGTAAAAATATGAGCCCGTGACTAGTGCAGCCCATGTTTCAAAAATAATTCCCAAGAAGTATTTGTGTGAGGTCCATAGAGGGATAAATCGAAATGCCATAGGCTCCAGTTCAGATCTTTTTTTATTTCCAGAAGGATAGGCTTGTGGTCAGAACCCACAAAAGGCAGGATATTAGAGGTAGCGTTCAACCCTAGAAGAAGATAGGAATCTTGGATCAAGAATATGTCTAGTCTGGCTACTATGTTCCTAGGACCCAGCCTCTTGTTGGACCAGGTGAACTTTCCCTTAGCTAGGATGACATCAGATAGATCCCAATCTAAAATAATCTCGTTAACTTGCTCCCTTATTGGATCTCTAACCAGATATCCTCCTCTTTTTTCAACTTGCTTGAGAGTGGCATTTGGATCGTCGGCTAGAATAACGTTTTCCAACAATCCGTTTCTCCTTTCATTCCTCAACAGATTCCAACAATCCTTTTTTTCAGCATTCGTGGAAGGTACATAAATATTAAAGAGACTAACCTAGGTATTTAATTCTTTGTGCAGCAGTTTGGTAAGAATCCAGTGAAGATAGTGCTTGGGTTCGACTAACTCAAATTTCTGATTATCCCATAGCATACCAATTCCTCCTGAGGCTCCCCTAGAACTGATTGTGAGTCCTCCTCCTTTCTTCCAAAATTTTCCACTTACTTGGAGAAATGTTTCTTTCTCCATCTTTGTCTCCTGGATCAGTAAAATGTCTGGTTGGGCTATCTTGGTCAAATCCTTCATAGCTTCTTCTTTTGCTTTGCTTCCCACACCTCTACAATTCCAGGAGAACATTCATTAATTACTCTTGGCAGAGGAGGGAATCCCTTTCTGGGATTGCCAATGCTAACGAATATTTCTAGGATTTCGAAGGAGTTTTTCCAAGGCTAGCTGGGAACCTTGGAATTTGTCCTTGTATGTGGCGTGTTCCCTTACTTCTTTGGTCTATTTGCCTCCTCGTGCTTTCTTCATACCAGGTGTAACCATCTCGATTTCCCCTTCCTCTTCTTCCTCTTCATCAGTAGCCGATTCCTCTTCTGAGTTTTCTCGGTTTCCTCCTTCCTTTACCCCCTCTGCTCCTGAATCTGAGATCCCAGGATGATGTTTGTCCGATTCTTTAACCACTTTGGCGTTGGAGTCCTCTACAATAACTAGGGGTCCACTGCTAATCTCTTATGGAACCTCTGATGAGGTTTCCCTTGGCACATTTTTATTCACTTCTTTTTTGTATAGATGCCCGTTCTTTGGCTTGCTTTTCTTTACTGCTTGCCACCCTTCCTCCTTTTCTTGTTGATCCACCTTCTCTTTAGTGAAGTTACGGAGAAAATGCCTGTACTTGTGACACCCTCTGCACGTGAAAGGTAGCTGTTCATAATCCAACTTTTGGTAATGGTGCTAGGTTCCAACAATAATCTTGATGGCTTTCGATAATCCAGCTTCTAGATCCACTGCCACACATATCCGAGCACAGACATACTGATATTTGGGGCTTGCCGTATCGATGAATCTTCCCAGAGCGTTTTCTATTGCTTTAAGTGATTTCAGATTCCAACAATGCATTGGGAGATTTGGTACCCTGACCTAAACAGGGATGACTTTGAGGATATCTTCCTCGAGATCAAAATTGGATGTCCCCTTGTTCAAATGGAGGCCCTGCAGTCCCATGAAATAGGGACCATTTCAAAAGATAAGATCCCTATGTACCTTTGATTCGAAATCAAAGAAGAAGTAACCACGACCTATAGAGTAAGAAGCCATGTTTTGGGCGATCAACGGTCTCCAATTTCTCTAGACCTAACTCTTAGTGGATGTTGGAGACGACCAAAGAACAATGAATTTTCCTATTAGAGTGCGATCTTCCAGAGAAAGAACTACCCAGATGGTATCCTCTGATGATAACGACAAGGCAACCACAGACACATCCTCAATCCTCTCCGTTGGAAACTCGCTTTCTCTATGATGCTACTAGCCTTGCAAACACTTCGAGATTCAAGGAAGATGGCGACCTAGATCCGCCCTCCTCGACTGCCATAGGAGGGCCTGCTTCCAATTAAACTACAACATACACGTGGCCTGCCTCAGCACCGATAGTCTCAGTACTGAAGAACAACCTTTGATGGAAATGAGGATTCGACCTTCAAAGAATTGAGGATTGCAGGGCCCTCTGGCAAGCCTGCTAACGATGAAGCCTGCGATCTGAAGCCTACAATCAGCCTGCGATCTAAAGCCTGTGATCAACGTTGGATGCAAACGTCAACGACTTGGTTTGGTCGTTTCCTTCAAAAGATGTTGACAAAATTAAATAATCAACTTACCACCCATTTTTATCTCACAATAAATAATTTAAATATTAAATCTGCCACTTAATTATTAATAAAAAATTAATATATATTTTTCCTAATAACTACATTTATTTGTTATTATTTTATTTTAAAGAAATTTCATGTGCGAGGCCTCTAAAATTTGATTTTTATTTTCTAAGAACATTTGCTGTACTTGTTGACACATAATAGTAGTTAGCCAGCCAACCAACTAACTGTGAAATTTGACTATTTATAATACGTACATCATTTTATGTTTTTTTTTCCAACTAAGAACCATGCACTTTGTACACAACGGAAAGTAGATCACTGAGTCCACGAATAGTAAGAGTAAACCTGAATCGAAGCCAGCTTTAATTTAAATGCGAGAACGATCTGTCCAATGAAAAACATCATTTTATAAAATATTTTTCATAAACATTGGATTTTCATATCCAATTTCCCTAACTCCATATTCCCACCATCTGGTTTATTCACACTCACACTACGGGAGAGGCTGAATCATTCTGCGATACTACAGATTTGCCTATGTAAGCCTTCCTGAAAGGAAGCTAAGACTACAGATTTGCAATAGCTTTTTAGAAAAGCATTTACATGACATGGAAACCAGAAGTAACAAATTCATAATTGCTTGGCATTGAAGCACGGAATTGAATTCATGTTCTGGAATGAGCCAATGACAATTCCAATGGTAAAAGTAAAAAAGTGAAAATAAAGTAATTAAAAGGCAATTCAAAAAAGTAAAAGTATTAAAGTTACTAAAATTGGTTGATGAAAGAATTCAAGGTTAAAAGGATATAAAGAATTGTTATCATACCTATACTTTCACAATTACCTCAAGAGTCAAGGTTGTGATTTTTCATTTGAAATTTTCCATCATTTAGTTTTATTTTAATATATGCTAAGGTTATATCTTATATTTTAAAACCAGAAGAGTAAAGTTAAAGTTAAGAATTTTATATTAAATTATTATTTAATATAAATTTTTAAAGAGACTAATTAAAAAAAAGACATTCAAGACATTCAAGTTTAATTAAAAAGTACATTTAAAAGAGAAAAGATGATTTTTTCAAGGATTACAAAAAATGGTTATAATATTAAAAATTCAATATATACATATAAGGAGAAAATATATATTTTGAATATATAAAATCTGTGCTTCATTAATATGGAAGATTATCAAAATTGACATATATTTTTCAAGGTTTAAGTGAAAATGATAAGTTAAGAGAAAAATGAATAAACTAGTGAACAACCACAGAGAAGAGTTTCTTGGAAAAATGTCTTTATTGTGGAGATGAAAGAGAATATTCACAAAAAATGGAATTTGCCTCTGCCCAAATTGTAAAAATATGTTTACCTCAATAGAAGATCAATGTAACATGCATTGGGAAACAAAAATTAAATAATTAAATAATTAAATAATAAACTAGCTCAATTTTAATAACCCATTAGATGATTGCAATCTCAAGTTCTTTTGGAGATAATACAAAAGAACCACAAATAAAGTAAAAAACAATATCTTGAAGGATAATTACAAAGAAAAGACAAAGAGATTTCTCACTTTAAAAATCATAACCAAAAGTTATTCACACAAATCAATTTGAGTCAAGTGATAAGAAGTAAGGGGTTCATAAGTTAGAACAAACTAATCAATATCTTGTAGAGAAAATATCAGAGAAAGATGAAGAGAATTGTTGTTTAAAGAACCATAATCAAATCTTGGTTGCACAAATCAAGAATTTGAAGAATGAGAAAAAATCACAAAAGTAAAGTTAGAATAATTCACTGGTAAAGAATCAATGATCAATAAAGAAAAAATGATTGAACCAATTGAATTTGTGAAGCTTCTAGTTTAAAAAATCCAGATAAATATTGAAAACTCTAAAAAGTCTCAAGGGCTTATTGTTTGTGGGACCCTCCCAACCCTCTAGCATTAAAAGGGAACACAATCATTGAGCCACCTTTTGCAAGGATTTCCCCGCTCTAAGGGCCCTCACAATGGTAGCTTGTTTTCCTTCTTGAATATCCTTCTTCACTTGACATTTTGCTAGATGATGTTAGACTTTCTTCCCATAGTCGATGGTTGAACTTTATTTAAATCCAGACCTCCTTTCACACCGTTGACCACCAAATTCTTGTTCTTTTTGGATTTGAGGTTGTAATATGAGTAGATCGATGTTTTGACCTTTCTAATTTTAGAAGGATATGAAAAACCTATATTTTGACTCTCTTGAGCCTGAGAAGGCTTAATCTCTCTTTTAGAATAAGGGGAAGCTCAAAAATCAATATTAGTATTAGAAGGGGATTTCAAATATTTATTCCTCTCTTGGATAATACTATTACTCTCTTATTTGAGGAAATCCAAAAGATATAATTTTTTTTCTTTGATAATTGATACGCACATTTCTTGCTCAAAGCATTTTAAGTCAGAAAAAGAAGGACACGGAGAGAGAGGAAATCTGATTGTGGTTCAACTTCATTGCTTCTACCTTATGCACATTATCCTTGATCCTCCTTATGTCATTTGTTAACACTAAAAAGTTGGTGCACCATGCTCATCCCCTAGTGACAACATCCCATTCTTCATTTTTCCCACACTAAACCTTAGACACTTGCCCAAACATCCTAACATTTAATACTGAATTAGCCCATAATCATTATTTCTAGATAATTCCCTTTCCATAAAATACAGAAATGTGGCATATTCCCCCCCAAAAAAGGAAAATCCCCCAAAATAGGGAAGATTCCTTGAAAAATGAAAAAATAAAAATAAAAAGGGGAAAAACATTAAAAAAAGTCAACAAGGAGAGGGAAAACCCTAATAAGCCACACAGTACCTTAGGCCAATACCAATGTTCACCCAATACCACAAGTCGATACCAAGGTCTACCTGATACTACATGCCAATACAAGGGTTTATCTAATACCACAGGCTAATAACTAGGGCCATTTTCCCCTATATATTAATGGTGAAGGTCCCTCATCTTACACAACACACATACGATTCTCCATTCATTTTCTTACCATGATTTTTCCAAAATTTCTACCGAAACCCTTGAAGCCCCTTTGAGCCTTCTTGTTTCAACTCTTGTGTAGATTTCCCCTACCTTGTGACATGTGGTTGGAGAGTACCAGATTTCTTGGAGACCAAGGACCTTCCACTTCGGATGGCTGCAAGGGCCCCTTCCTACACTATTTCAAGGTAAATCTTGGTCTTTTGTAAAAAACATTTTTTACACAATAACAAGAAAAAAATAATTCTTTCTCTTACCCTCTTTGTTTGATAAAGAATGAAAAAATAGTTAGCTTATATTTATTTTCTGTACACATGTTTGCTTAGTTTAGATTGTTTTTTACTATTTTTTACCAATTTTATCTTAGTTATTTATTTTCCATTTGAACTGCTACTAAGATTTACCTAAGTCTTAGTTGATGCTTTTTAGCACAAGCTTGTGTGAAAACACTAGCCACAGTTTTGGAAACTCCACGGGGTTTGATCTCTATCGATCTCCAGTTTTGTTTGACCATACTTTGCAAGTTTTTTACTTAGTCCAGTTTCCATTTACATTTACCACTTATTTCTTAGCTATATATCTGGGTACACACCACATGTGCACACATTCCACACCTTAATATTAAATGCTTGTTTCATGACCCCAAGCTCAACCTTAAAATTTACCCTAACAAACAAATATTAACCTCAATTGAGGACCAAAAATAATTTAGATAGGTAGGACACTGGTGATAGGAATCCGAATGATTCCACTTTCTATTTTACGTATGTTGGCTTACTTTCGGTCGACCCAGGTTCAAAACCTTTGTTCATCAACAAGACTTAAGATATCAACTTGATAGAGGAGAACTCTATCAACAACACCTGTGACGTAGATGAGGTCTCACCCGAGATATCTTATGGGGACTACCAAAACCATGTTTCTGTAGTTATGTTGAGGATTTCACTCTATAACACTATCAGGGTACTCGACCAAAATCAAGATTTAATATACTTCTGTTTTCATTCATTCATTCAAGATAATTATCTACCGTTTCATCGACATATATAACAACATATAGCATAAAGCATTAGCAAATGTTAACTCAGTACATGTCGACACATATATAAGTTCATTCACCATTAATTCTGTGTGATGCATTCAGATAGGCTCATTTACTTCAAATATGCATTCGACACAATACAATCATTAAAACACACATAGACAAGATATAACATGGAAACCCATTTGAGAAAAACCACAAAGGTGCTTTTCATCAGGAATGAGAATTGGTTTGGCACTTTTGGTGTGCACACTCAGCTTGCAAACTCTTCTTTTGATATTCTTTACAATTCATACAAATTTCTCTCGTCTCATGCTCTTTGTTTTTTGTCTCTCTCCTTATTTCTCTATATGGTCGGTATTCACATAGCCTGGATCAATCTGGTCCTTTCCTTTGACTAATCATTTTGCACACAGCTTGGGTTGGTGTTTTTATAAATTTTCTGCTTTTACAATTCTTGAATCAACTGTCAACTGGCTCTCAAATGTCAGTCAACAGGATGTATTTCCATTTTAATAAATTTAGTTACATCCAAAAATATGCACTATCGGCCCAAAATACAATCATGCTTTATTAATAAAATCAAGTTTTTAGTCTAACTACCTCTTTTCCCAAAATAAGTCGAACTCATGACTTTTCGACTTGCTTTATTCTTCTTCTGTCGCGAATTTTCCTCATCTTGCGACCAAAATATTGTGATCAAAATATTCATATTTCTGATGAATATTCTGGCTGTTTCTTCTCGTCTTTTCGTAGCGCCAACAGACCCCCAACACTCACCCATGGCTCATCCTGAGCCATATCATTCTGAAACCTCTGTAATTGTGACCTTGCTTTGAAAATCTTGGAATATTTTCACTACTTGTTCGGTTTCTTGTTACACTTCTTCTTCCACTAACTTCATTTTTTCTACAAGTTCAGAACTAATGTGTTCCAAAGTTGGTAGTCCTGTCGACCCCATGGCTTGGCGCACCTTTTCATGTACAGGTTGAATGATACCTATAAATTTCTCTGCATCGGCCTGAATTTCTTCGTCTTGGTCGGCTCTTTTTCTGTTGACGAGTTGATAGTCTTGTTACATGTTGCTATAATTTATTCATAGCAACAGCCATGCTCATCTTCTCAGTTGTTGGAAACTTCTTTAGATCGTTTTTCGTTTTATTGAAGCCGGCCTCAACAGTATGCAACTGCTCAGTTACTTGTTCCAATTCTTCATCGTCAATCAAAGCTTCCCATGATTGAGAAACCTGCTTGATCACTTTGCACAAAGTGGCTCCACCTCTTCAATCTTCATCGCAGCCTCAGTTGCTTCTTTTCTTCATTTTTCCAGTACCTCTGGAGGTGTACTAGGATTCATTTGTGATTCTAGCTCCGCAACCCGCTTATGGATGTTCTCAGCTATTTCTCCAAGTCGAAATACTTATGTTTCTAAACACATTTCATCTATAATGCCTTCCTATGAAAAACTACTACAAGTTAGTGTGACAACCGCATCCAGTCGATGCCTATCCTCTTAAAACATTTTTTCTTGCTGTTCTATGGTTTGGACTGTATTCTTTAGTTTCTTGATAGTTTTGTGCATACTTTACCTAATTAACAAATGCACACTCTCTAGTCTTCATTTTTTCCATTGCAACTTTCTGAATGGCATGCATTGCCATACATCAACAATGTGGAAAAATCCATAGTGACATGGAAAAGGTCTTTGACCATAGTATTTGTTGGAGGAGCTAGTCGGTAAGCCGACTAAGTCGATCAACCGACTAATTAGAGATTAGGTCGGCCACCTAAGGTCGTGTTGGTTGACCAAATCGATAGGTAGTTATTTGTAACTGTTTGTAAATGATATATATTAGGCTGTTGAGCCAGATGAGAACTCGGTTCAATTCTGTGTATTGTATGGACTCTTTTACCATAATATAATCTGTTATTCCTACATTAGTGTTCTTGTCTCTTGTCTCTGATATGTCTATATGCTTTTAACATGTATTATTGGTAACCCTTTGTGATCCGTGAGATTACAAAATTGGTTCCGTTGCCGGTAGTACATATCTGAGATGAATACAAGCAGATGATATCAGAGCAGGAAATTAAGAACTGGTGGAAGTGCAAGATAGCAAATTATTTACAAAATTACGTGCAAAGAAACAGATTAACGATTGCTCAGGCGAAAGAAAGATTCTTTACTGAAACCCATGAGAAGTTCGTAGAATCGGTACCTCGACTTTTGAAGAAACTTCTGGATGAAAAATCCTGAAGCGACTAAAGAACAACAACTACTAGAGAAACTAATTCGAGGGGGAATAACAAACCTGTCATAGTGGTTTGAAAAGATCACCGACGATTTCTGCGAGGAGCAAGCTATAGAAGAAAGAACTTTGGTAGAAACTATTCAAAATAAATTCTCTACAGACCTTACCAAGCAGTTCCTGTGCTCCTTACCGACCTTGTTGTTCAAGTTCCTGATAGAAAAAGGAGTGGGTCATATTGTCAAACCTCGTCCATCACTACGTGAACCGCCACAAAATACCAACTGGGCAGAGAAACAAAAGAAGTGGGAGAAATTCATTGCCAAAAGGGAGTGGGAATATTTCGTAAGCAAGTAAACAGAAAAATCCGATCTTTCTAAAGCATTGAGTAGGAAATGGGGGGTAGCATCGTATGTCGAGGTAAAGAAAAAGGGATTCTAGTCGACTAAAAAGAGATACCATCACCAGCAATGAAAAGTCGACCTAAAAAGGAAATCGAATGGATAGTGATACACAAAGGTACGATGGATTTACAGAATATAAAGAGGGAGAAGAGGCTGAAAAGGAGGGAAGAAAGAAGAGAAAGAGCTATAGCAATGCAAAGAGGAATGAGTACTAGGGTGATAGACCAAGAAAGAAATCCACCAGAGTCGGGTCATGACCGACAGGAAGAAGGCGTCAATGAAGAAGTGTCCCCCATGGAAGAAGATTTATGGATATAGCAGCGAGAAACTCTCCAAATAGAAGTTCCCCAAGAGATAAGACCTCTGTCTCCAACGAATCCAAGTACTAGAATACAAGCCATTGTTGAAGAGGACCTAAGACTAAGAGCTGGTGAGTTTGGTATATGGAGCTGACTAGATGATGAAGTAAATGATGATAATCATCTAGTGATCTGTCGACCAGAGGAAGGAAACTGGGTCACACTTCAGGCGTACCCCTCCAACCGAAGTATCCACTTACTTTACACGACACATGAAGGAGAACCCCCTGCCAAATACAGCTTTGGAGAATATAGAAAACTCTGACCTGCAGACAAATAATTGCAGTTGGACATCTACAGGAGAAATCGACCCCTACCGACTGCTTGTCGGAGATGAAACAACAAACAAAACAATCGACGAAAACAAGAGTTCTGTTGACAACAACTCTACACAAAAAGACAAACAAAACATCCCACTACCCCCACCACCACCCCCAACACCGCCACCTCCTGAAGAAGATAGTGACAACAAATCCAAAATGGGTCACGGATCAGTGCATATCCCTCTATATGAGGGTGACAAAGATCCCATATGACATTGGTTCGTCTACGAGTTGACATGGGAGGCAAACTAGGTCACAAAAAAAGATAGACAGATGGCGCAGTTCGCTGGTGACTTGAGGAAAAGAGCTCTAACATGGTATATGACCTTTACTGAGCGAACCCCTCATGCATCCACTATGTGTTTAGGATTTCCCTACTATGCTTGATAAAATTAATAAGAAGAAAAATGTTAATGTCTTATCGTGCGTTCAAAAACATGATATTATCAATACAAAGAACTTGCATATAGTAACCTGACATGGGACAAAAATTGGGAATGATAACCCACATATAAGCAAAATAAAAGAAAAAAATGATTATCTTGACCCAGTTAAACAAAAACAACTGTATAAAGACACAACGAATGTATTTAAAGAATTTGCCCGACAGGAAGAAGCTGACGATAATCGACAAAGTACAATTAAAGAATTAATACATTTAGTACAAGATGATAAAACAGTATCCCAATTCATCGACTTATTGTATAAAATAAAATACAACAATAACACAGAAAAAAGAACAAAAAATATCTGCAGGCTAAACCAAAAGGACAAAATTGATGCCGACCCACTTGTCGACCTAGAAATTGAAGGATACCATGTCCAACAAGTTGTGCTCGACTTCGGATCACAAGTAAACATTATGACTCGTGACACTTGGGAACAGTTGGGTAGACCTCGACTATACAAGTCAGGCATATACCTGAAATTAGTCGACCAAGGCCCGATTGAACCTATCGGAGTCTGGAAAAATGTCTACACGATAATAAAAGGAATATCGACCAAAGTCGATTTTGAAATTATTGACCCTAAAGAAGGATCCAGCTCTTTCCCAGCGTTAGTAGGTTGACCTTGGGGAAGAAAAATGAAAGCCTCAATATCCTTAGACAAGGAAAGGATAAAACTAAAAGGGAATGGACAAAAATTCATAGTACCTATCCACCCATCCCAAGGAGAACATTGGATAGAACCTATTGATGAAGAAGTCGACATCCAACAACTATATCAGATACAAAACAATGAGGACTACACAGAACCCAATGTCTATGGTGAACTGCACTTAGGGAATCAAGATTCAGTAGGTTACAACTCAGACGTAGAATTATATGATTAGGAAGTCGAGAACCACAAAACACAAGCAAGAGGATGCTAGACCATTCAAAAAGTACAGAAGAAACCAGTCCAACAATGCTTCGTGGTTTCCGTCATCCCAAAAATATTTGAAAAGAAAATCGGGGAATATCCTACCCTAAAACCAACAAATGTAAATATCACACAAGTCCCAAGATACAAAGAAAGAGAATCACCAACTATGCACATAAAACAAGCATCCAAGAACATTGGTGAACATGGCCTACTACAAATCTTAGTGTAAAGCTTCACAGGACAAGCTGCTAGATGGTGGGATACCCATCAATCAAGACTGCAGATATGGACAACAACTTCGACTTACTTTATTGAAAGATTCAAAGGAAAAAGGCTAACCAACCAAGCCCAAATACCTATATTCATCCAAGGACTGGATCCAGAAGACCATATAAGAACATGTGAAAGAGAATGGAAAAGACTTGGGTATAAGGATGAACGTACATGGCCACACATGTTTCCATCGACGCTATCCAACCTACCAAACAAATGGTACAAAATGGAAGAAGCTCGGGGTGAAACATTCGTATGGCATGAACTTAGAGAGAATTTTATCAAATACTTCAGCTTTATACCACAAGACGAAAAATTAGTCGAAACTGCAAAACAAATTAAGGCATTTGTAGGACCGACCGAGAACAAAAACCTAATACCAAATCAGGACCGACCGACAATAAACTGCAATAATATACAAACCGGTACAATACCACAGTCAACAAGACTACAGATGGAAAATGAAAATCTGGAAGGAAAAAGCTTTAGATGGAAATCAAACCATGCTGAAACGACAAAACCAATTCGCACAGTGCTCAAAGTCGAGACAGTCGAAGACATCGACCGAATGACTGCAACAGACTTCCCTGCTACATTTTCACAATTTAAAGAAGGGAGCCGACCAATCAATGAAGCCAAAGCACCATAATGGTTAGACGCTAAAGTGAAAACTAAAGAAGTCGACATATCAAATGATGATCGACAAAAAATAGCAAAAATCAGAGACTATTGGAGTGAAGAACAAACAACAGAAATAGTAAACCTACTAAAAGAATTCCAGGATGCATTTGCTAGAGACTACAAGGATCTCAAAGGTCTAGTACATGAAATCGGTGAAATGAAGATCGACATTAAACCTGATGTTCGACCTGTAAAGAAAAGACCATATAAACTAGCTCATAAATACAAGGAGATAGTCAAGAAAGAGATTGATAATATGCTTGCAGCAAGAATCATCTACCCTATTGACCAATCAGAATGGGCAAGTCCAATGGTTGTTCAACCAAAGAAACACGATCCAACCAAGCTAAGGATCTGTGTCGACTTTAGAGACCTTAATAAAGTTACATTAATAGACCCATTTCCAACTCCTTATGCAGATGAAATCTTAAATGAGGTAGCAGGACATGAATGCTACTAATTCATGGACGGATTCTCAGGTTATAACCAAGTACCAATAGCCAAAGAAGATAATAAAAAGACAACATTCGTATGTGAATTTGGCTCATTTGCTTACAGGGTTATGCCTTTTGGATTAAAAAACGCACCTGCAGTATTTTCAAATATTGTGGTCAAAACATTTCAAGAATACATTTACAAAACGATGGTAGTATATTTTGACGACTGGACAATATACTCTATGCTGAAAGATCACTGTAAATGGCTAAGGCTCATGTTGGAACGATGCCGACAAATCCAATTATCTCTGAACATCAAGAAGTGCATATTTATGACCCCTATAGGGATACTATTAGGACACATTGTCTGCAAAGGAGGCATTAAGGTCGACTCCGCAAAAATAAAAATTATCCTCGACTTAAAACCATTGGTGAACTCAAATAAGTCAGGGTACTACTTGGTCATACAGGATATTACAGGAAATTCATAAGATACTATTCATATATGACCTATCCACTAGAATAACTGCTAAGAGAAGATCAGGAGTTCGAGTGGAAAGAGGAATGCGACATATCATTCAAAGCACTAAAAAAGAAGTTAGTCGAAGCACCCATTCTAATATTTCCAAACTGGTCGACCAAATTCCATGTACACATCGACGCATCAGGCCTGGCAATAGGAGCAATCCTAACTCAACTAGGGGACGACGGAATGGACTACCCTATAGTTTACAGCAACAAAAAATTGAATAAAGCAGAAAGAAACTACTCGACAACAGAGAGAGAAGCATTAGGAATGGTCTTTGCGCTACAGAAGTATCGACATTACCTACTGGCGAACTCGTTTATCTTTTATACCAACCACCAAGCACTAAAATACCTTGTCAATAAACCCTTACACCATGGGAGGATTTGCTGATGGCTACTTCTATTCCAATAATTTGAATTCGAAGTCATTGTCAGAACAGGAAAATTAAATGTCGGACTCGACCACTTATCACGAATCGACACAGGAGAGGAACCGACAGGAGTCGAAGACGACCTACCGGATGCACATTTATTTTGAATAGAAGCAGTTCTAAAAGCATTAGAGGAAATAGCTCAGTTCTTAGAAGATGGACAAGCACCAGAAGGCATGAGTATGAAGAAGAAACAAATATTAGCCATGAAAGCTGCACCATATAGCCTCATAAATGGATTCCTATATAAAATGGGCCTGGATGACATCCTTAGAAGATGTGTACTAGAACATGAAAGAAATAATATTATGTATGAAGCACATTATGGACTGACGGGAGGATATTTTCAAGCAGACACAACCGCCAAGAAAATCCAACAGTCAGGGTTATGGTGGCCGACACTTCACAAAGACTGTAAGGAGTTTGTGAGCCAATGTGACAGATGATGTCAATGACTGGTTCGACATATGCCTAGTACATAAATGCCCTTAATATCAGTAAACCCAAGTTTGACATTTGAAATTTGCGCCATCGACTTGATAGGACCATTTCCCATACCAGCAAAAAGAACAGGTGCAAGGTACATAATAACTGCAGTAGAGTATGTAACCAAGTGGGCAGAAGCAGAACCGTTCGACACATGTTGCAGTGAGATAGTTGCTAAATTTATCTATGAAAATATAATTACCAGGTTTGGATGTCCAATAACCCTAATCAACAACCAAGTGTCACACTTTATTAATAAAACTATTAAAACACTAACAGACCAGTTCCAAATTGACCATCGACGTAGTACAGCTTATCACCCTCAGTTGAATGGAGCAATTGAGGCATTCAACAAAACATTAACAAAAGGTCTAACAAAAATATGTTACACCGACAAAGACAACTGGGACGAAAAGGTACCTGCAGTACTATGGGTGTACAGAAGATCATACAAGCGTTCAACTGACCAAACACCATTTCGACTAGTCTATGGACAAGAAGTAGTTGTTCCATTACATTTTCAACAACAAACACCTATTATAGCATAAATATTACATGTGGATGTCGAACATGGAAGGAAGGACCAACTGATGCAATTAATTAAGCTTGAAGAGCACCGACTGATTGCTTTACAACACCAAGAAATTTAAAAACAAGAGTAGAAGGCATGGCACGATCGAAATATCAAAAACAAAAACCTATCGTTAGGGGACCTTGCCTTACTATACAATAATCAAGTAAAAGAGAAACCCAAAAATCTACATACAGAATGGATGAGACCCTACGTTGTCGAAGAGATTCATGCCAAAGGATCAGTTCGACTAAGGACGTTACAAGGTGTAGTATTTCAGAAACTTGTTAATGGTGCCCGACTAAAGCGATACAAAAACTAAAACAAGTTCAAAAAAAAATTATATAATGACCATAACGGTTAGACAAAAACTATAAAAATATGAAATTTTTTTAACATAAACAAAACAAAACCAAACACCCATAAACCAAGATGACAGGAAATCAATGCTTTGACAGCCGACATTACACCCATCGACATACCACCATCGACCACTTACATGATTGACATCCACCAACGACCCTGAAAGTCACATCACACCTTCATGACTATGAGAACCAAAATCAAATCACCATTAATGCAAACTCAAGTGCTCACGCTGGACCATCACTTCCACCATTAATTCACCCATCGACAGAAACATCAAATGCCTCACCTATAAATATTGGACAGGAAGAGGATCATTTACAGTATTTTGAACAGAGAGAGCAACTTAGCAAACAGAAAACTGAGAACCGAGAATATCGAAGTAAAGTCGAACAAAAAACTGACAAAATGGCACCAAAACAAACCAAAGCCGCAGCCCAGACTAAGGAACTACAAATTGCTGAGACCCCATTAATGAGGAGGCTAAGAAACATAAAGAATGCCAAGGTTCAAGAGACCTCATGGGCGAAGACATGGGCCGAGATCAAGGAATGGGCCTATGTCAAAAAGAAACCAACCCAAGTTGCAGAGAAGATAAACCGTAGTTCTATCATGAACTACATGAACACACCGTTCATGGCAAGTTTTGGAGGTACAAAAGAAACTGCAATCAAATTCATTATAAGCCGATACCACAATGGCAGATTCTACTTCGAAAGGCCAGCCGAGATCTCTCGCGAAGTGATATACAAATTGACTGGACTATCCAACCAAGGAGACCCAGTACCAGTCGACATAAAAGAAGGGCTGGTAGAGCAACTAACTAGGACACCATTGGGAAAGAACTCCAAAGGGCTAATGATTATCCAAATACAAGCCCGAATGCCACAAATTGTAGCTAAAATCATAGCAACAAGGATTACACCCACAGGTTGAGGAAGCGACCTAAAATTGGACATGCTAGAGGCGGTGGATACCATCATCGACGTGAGAAAAGTCTATAGATGGGCTGAGTATGTCGTCGACATGATAAAAGGAATCTGTGAGAAATGCCAGGAGTTGGGAGGGATTATAAGGTTCCCGTCCCTTATAATATGGATAGTAATCTATTACTTGTGCCTAGTCGGGGACAAGCAATTTTAAGAACCCACAAAATTCCATATGTGGAGATTCAAACCATTTGCCTAGACTAGAACACTGAAGGAACTGGAAAACGACAAGGTGCTATCAGAAAATTGGTTCCAACAGCTCAAAATTCAGACAACCAGATGGAGGGTGCCCCAGAACATCCGACGAAGTCTGCCCAAAACCACGCACATACAGCTGGAACTTGACCATACTGTAGTGTGGTATATCCAGGCTGCCAAGGCCAAAGCAAAGACTCTTGACTACTACCCAACATTCGAAGAGATCTTTAGTGAGCTAGCTCGACAGTCTGGCACAAAACTGTCGATACCAGCAAAAGCCAAGGAAGCAACCCTAGCGATAGAAGAACCACTCACCGACCAAGAAAAAGAATAAGATTATGAACTCCGACTACACATTAGCACCTTCGTGTCGGAGGAAATCCTAGCAGAGGATGCCAACCGGATGCAAATTACAATCATACCGCCAACAACCCAAAGGGAAGGCACACAGAAAGAACAACAGGTAGCCATTCCAGCTAAGAAAAGTGCCAGCCCAACACAACAACAGGAGGAAGCAGACAAATTGGGAGATGTTGAGTCCGACAACCCTGAGTATGAAATAACCAAAGAAAAAATCAAGAAGCTAGCAATGGAGATAGCAGCAGTCACAGGAAGAAAGCAACTGAGACAAAAGGAAAGGGGAAGCCCAAGCTAATCCTTTTTGACTTAGAGAATGAAGAGGAACTGTTAGCTATCGCGGTCGACATCATCGAAGACGCCGTAGCAAACAAAGTTCCAATTACGGCACAGTTCAAGAAATTTGTCGAAGCAGGAGCACGACAAGGTCGACCAAAGAAGGTAAAAAGTACACACCTCGACAGCCGAAAATGTTGTTGACCTAGTATCAACACCTCCACCCCCGTCTCTGACTCAAATCACGCAGGAAGAAATTCCAAAGCTTCCTTCCATAAGCCCAGTCGACATATGCAAGAATGCTATGCCAGAAACCCCGAAGGAGAGGTTCGATCGAGACAGATACTTCCAGGTGTACATCAAAAAACTGCCTGAGTTACTTACCTCTGTACAAAAGATCACCACCAAAATTCCTCTGTTTGAAGCAGGTGGATCAAAACAGCTTGTTCCTTCACAACCGAGTCAAATGCTCTAAAAACCAAGGTCTGTGGGAGTGTTAAAATCCACATTCGTGAGGAACCCTGACAAGACAGCTCAAGTTGTCGCAAGTCAGACCTCATCCTTCCTCCCAGTCAACACCCCTCAACCTCCATTAGCCACTGAACCAACAAGAAATGAGGAAGAAGAGAACATGGAAGAAATAAACTGAGAAATCGATGACCTATTCTCCGACATCTCGGAAGGTTCACCCCCTCAAATTGAGGACCCGACACATGACCACATCCCCACCACACCAATCACACATGACCATTCACCATCACCACCACCACCCCCCAACCTAGAACCTTCGACTGAACCACCTTCGACTGAACCACCTTTACCGCAACCATCAGTTCCAACAACGTCTGTATCTGAAACCTCTGCACAAAATCCACAAAATCCACAGACCCAACAAAAAATTCCACCAATCGTTGTAGACCAGCAACCAGACAGTCAACTACCAGAAAATCAACCATCGGAAAATCTAACTCTTACAAGTGCACAAGTACAACAACAAGCAGCACAACAGAAGCACAAGAGGAGGAGAGACAGAAAGAAGAGGGACCATCAGTCACAAGGGGAAATGGTCCACATCAGCCATCTTAGGTTGACCACTGCAGTCGACGCAACAAAGCTAAAGGATAGAGAGCTAGGACAACTCTTGGAAACTCTGGCCATTGAACCAAAAAAAAGAAGCCAAACTAGACGTAAGGAGCTCAAAGACAATGAAAGGGAACAAGTCGAGTTCCTAATAAAATATAGAGACCTGGAACAATCTGTGATACCACGACCAATAGAGGTTGACACTGACAAGCCACTAGAAAAAGCCTATCAGCTGTTTGAAAGTGTGGTGTCGGAACTATAGACACAGATGCAAAACACAAGAGAAGAGCAAAAAGAAGAAACAACTTGATTACTGATGCAACATCATACAGCTTTCTCTGAAGCTTACAAAGTGCTTTAAGATCACATGGAGGAGTCGGTCATAACAGAAGGGGTACTACAGGACTGGCCTGCTTATTATGGGCAAGTCTTCCAGCAAACCCGACAGACTCGACAATAAATCCAAGCACTAGAGAAAATAAAGAGCACTGAAGAAGTACTCAGAAGCACTATTGAAGATGAAATTGTGCTTGAAACAACCAAACTATAGAAGCTCGAGAGACAAGCACACCAGTGGGTGCAATAGGAAATTCTGAGCTTGGACAAATTAGACACCATTTGTCCGCAGATGAAAAGACTTTTGGAGACCCCAGAAGAGAAGGAACAGTTTATGGGTCCCGACATGGAAAGGATAGCGGACCTTTCCATTCAAGAGAAGATATCGACACTATCAAGCCTTACAACATTAACCATCGACATCCAGAAAGTACTGTAGTAGGATAGAATTCCAACATCAGCTGGCTGTGACAGCAGAAGCAATTGTGGAAGTCTGTGTATAGAAACGACCAACCATCCGACTTCACAGCCCATGAAAGTCAAACAAAGAAATAAACTACTTTAGACAGGCAGCGTATTTTTGAGTACCTCCCCTGTTTCTTCGAGATGAAGAACAATTTTGTTCGTGGGGGAGATGTTGGAGGAGCTAGTTGGCAAGCCGACTAAGTCGATCAGCCGACTAATTAGGGATTAGGTCGGCCACCTAAGGTCGTGTCGGTTGACCAAACCGACTGGTAGTTATTTGTAACTGTTTGTAAATGATATATATTAGTCTGTTGAGCCAGATGAGAACTCGGTTTAGTTCTGTGTATTGTATGGACTCTTTTACCATAATATAATCTGTTCTCCCTACATTAGTGTTCTTGTCTCTTGTCTCTGATATGTCTGTATGATTTTAATGTGTATTATTGGTAACCCTCTGTGATCCGTGAGATTACAACAGTATTCATCTCTGGTGTTCCTAAGTCAATTGCTTGACCTAGTACTAGATTCCTTATAGGTGGAGTTGGCGATGATATCTCGACAGGTCTCTCTTTAGATGGGCCAACTTGGTCCAGTGACACAGTTGAGTATGAAATTTGGTCGACCACCACTCAAAATTATTTTATGGCTTTACAAAGTGTCTGCAGTAAGTCAGTTATGCTACTTGTTATTTCTATATGTCGCTCATCCATTTTTCTACAGCTTTCCTTGGCAACTTCTTCCTTTGATTTTTTTAGAAGGTTGTAATCATCATTGGTAAGGCCACCAACTCTAGATGACCGGTCGAATTTCCTCCTCGTTTGGTTCTTCTCATACTTCTATGAGTGATTTCTATTATCACCCAATTCTAGGTTTGTTGGGGTCGTGCTAGATTCATCTTGGTTATGATGGGGATAGCTTCTCGGGGTATTTTCTACTAGTGGATCTCCCCCTTGATCTCCATTCTTCTTTGTTGACAGATCATCCTGTCGAGGCTCTTCTTCTATAGATAGTTGGTCATCTGCGATAGGAACTTTCCACTCTAGAGGATATTCCTTAATGATTGACTCAAGTTTAACAGTAAATAACTAAAAATACGTGGCCAAACACTGCTTCTATGGGTCTTTCCGTGGATCCAAAAAGATGTGATGAGCCCGACCGAAAATATGATAATATTATGAAACCGCTTGACGATTTCCTCTATTATCTGCGATTGTTTTTTAACAAAATATCGGACTACCTCAACTTATAGATAGAAATCAACATTATTATCTCGCTTCCGTTCAAGTTTCTCTTTGTTGAACCAGATATTCTGGTATCGATCTCCTCGGCATCGGACCAGAACATCTACCCTTTGGTAGTTTGGCAATTCCACCCATGCGAAAAAAGAAATTAAAAGTAATAACCAAGAACAATGAAAATGATTACCCTTTTCTTCTACTTGTTCAGCACCTGCTAACAACTCATTTAGCAGATAGGTCGACTAGTTGAGTTGTACACTTGCTGTGCACTACTCTGCCGCAACAATTGTTCCAGCGGTACATTGGTTTGGTTGCATTTTTCTGAGAAGATTTCTAGATAGAACCTTAGCTGTGAACCGAAAAAATATGTCATTTATAGAGGCAATAAAAAAGCCTCTTTTATCCCCCGTTAGCTCATACTTATCCTTCATTTTATTTGTCAATGTTGTATCTTGGTCTTTCCCCACAAAGAATTGTTCTGTGTTGAATCCTGCAAGGGGAAGCCTTGTGATCGACGCTATTAGCACAAAATCCACTGAAATATTTATGTCAATCCACATATAATAGCCATGGAAACATACTAGCTACCACTTGATGTAGGCATTCACTTCTACCGTGTGACCAAAATGTGGCATGTGCATTAGCGACAATAGTCCAAATTTATCTAATCCTCTTGCTCATTCCATTGGGACTATTTGGATAGGGCCATCCTCTGTTTCTCGAACAGTAGTAAGGTATCAGTCCATCGCTACTTCTGGTAATTTTTCCAGGTCGTGGTCGGTAAATCCCATCTTCTACAAATTTGAAATAATATTTTCCATTACTCACACTCCTTTAGGTATTGCTAGTGCGACCAACGGATATCTAGAATTTTTTCCAATTCTTACCTTAGGCACATCTATTGGCCTCGACAAGACATAATTCAACAATAGGGTTGCAACACCTGTTTCTTTGTCATCTGATGGAGGTGTTGTTGCTCGTGATTTTCAACTGGTATACCGCTTCCTCTCTGATATACCAGGTGGGTCTATGAATAAAACAAATGGAGGAATCACTAGGGGCCATGAAACGGGTTCTGCAACTCGTGGTGACTGTGAAATGACTTATGTGGTGTCTTTCATAATTGGCGTAGGAGACAAAATATGAAGATCTGATTCTTGGATAGTGCTCGTACTAGTGATTGAAATTAAAATACTCTATGAAAATTAGCTTCCGCTCTTACAATTGCATATAAACAATTCAGTGCGACCAGTTGGATGTAATGAAATGACAAACTTCAGAGCGAAGATGATATATGTTTATGCATTTGTTTGTTCACATGATATTTCAATAAATGGAAAGGTGGTAGCGATTTTCATCACATGGACCAATATTTCTAGTTATTAAAAGGAAACTACCAATGAAACCATCACTTCTCTTGTCAGTTCAATGATAGATATTGTGCATTAATAGCAGAAGTGATAAAAAAGTACACCAAAATCTCCTGCGTCCTCACATTAACTACTAGCCAACTGTCACTTGCGACCAAAATTCATTGCGCGACATCAATTCTTTTCTTGCAACAGGTCTAGATCCTCGATAACAGTTCTTTACTTGTGGAAGATGGATATTCTATGACACTTTTCTTCATCTGCGACAATTTTTCTTCTTCTTGCGACCAATAAATAGTCTATGACCAAACACTAAAAAATTTGAAACAAAACACCCATAAGTTTTTTCAGTAATAACACTCATAAACAACATGTGGATTTTTGAATTTTTGAATTTTTCTTTTTCTTTTCTCTTTTATCATTTCACATAAAGGTCTTCCTCCTCCGTCCGCGAAGAGGAAGGACTAGGATCTACAACAGGACCAAGATTAGCTTGATAAGAAACCAATGCTGTAGATAATGGCATGTCCGTCTTGGCAGGTCTAGGGTCTTCATCCGAAGTGTTCGGAGAAGGGAGAGTCCAAGGATCTTCCAAAAGAGAAATGCGAAATGGAACTGAACTCAACGATGACGAATCACTACCAAGACTGGAGCCTATGGTAAGTATTGGTGCGGGACAATTGAAAGTTCCCATCAATGAAGGATACATTCCCACCCCAACAATTTCAGTTTTCGGCTGAGAATTATCAATGACCAGGATAGTAGCTCCTGACGATGCTTTCGTATCGGAATTATCAAAATATTTATGATAGACCGTAACAATCCTCCATTCGGAAGGAAAACAAATCACTCAGAAGAGGGACGACGCGATCGCTTTCATAGTATAAATCTAGTTACGACCCAACAAAAGGTTATAGTCGAGGGGCGCATCAACCACCTCAACTTTGATCGTCACAGTCTTCCCTCCCAGTTGGACCTCAAGAGAAGGAAGCATACCATTTGATTGAAAATATCTCCCATCAGAAGCAGTCAACATGGTTCCATATTTTGACAACGTAGGAGAACCTAAGCCCTTCCAACAAGCTAAGGAAATCACAGAAGCCGCAACGCCTTCATCAATCACTGTGCGCTTGATGGTGTTGTTTATACACTCTACGTGCAATAAATGAGATAGACAGTAATGCAAGTGAGGTTGGACTTCATGAGTTTCGAATTTAATCACTAAGGAAGGGTTTGAATCAACCACTCCAAGAGCAGACAACAAGGATTTCATCTGCGAAGGGTAAGTCTGAAGAACTTCTAAGGTGGACATCGCACAAGGAGTCTGGCCCAAATTCTCGATTATGGAATAGTTCTGGGCCGGTTGGGCATTATGATTGTGCCCCGAACGCTTTAAGACTCCCTTAGGAATGCAAGGCGAAGCTTTAGGCTTTCCACTAGGTTTATTAATACACAAAGGGTTCTTGGGTGTAGCAGGTTCTTTCCCAAGGTCAGGTTGCAATGAACCATAATCTTTAGCTCACGTCACAACATTCTCGGAGGACATCATGTTGATGAAACCATGACCACTTGCGGCTTTCGACGGGTTTTGACTCCCACCAAAAGCACTTCTAGAGTCCATGGTCCTCAAATTCATATTTTGATTTTATGGTAAAGGATCTGTTAACATAGCTGGGCTCTGTGTGATGAATTTCGAGGCATCTTCCATACGAGGGAACAAGTGAGTGAGGTGATCTATCCTGCAAAGCTTGCAAGGGGATTTGACCTTACGTTTAGAATTCTTGTCCCTCCTAACATTACTATCGTTCTTGTCAACATTAGCATTTCCATTCTTATTCCCACCCTTACAATTGTTTCTTCCCTTTTTCTTATTCCTTCCGGGGCACTGGTTGCCCTTCTGGATCGACGATTGCACAGGATGTACTTCCGTCATCTGCATGGGATGAGATGAAGCCGCAACTTGTCCCGACGTAGGCTAGTTAATAGAAAAACTTTTGATTTGATTCTTAACCGAGTATGTATGTTTAACACTTGCAAATCGAATAATGCCATCGACATGTGGCCCGGGTTTGAACTTAGGATCGAAATTAGACTACGGTACGTTTGGAATAATCTCATATAAGAGCCCAGACTGAGCGTAAATCAAGTCTAGTTGCTGAGCTCTAAAGATATCGTGTTCCTCATTCATCACTCTTGTAATAACTCAAAAATTCGTAAAAATTTAAAATTTTTCATGTGACATAAAATGTCCAAAGTCCTTGCTAATGAACCACTAACAGTTAGCAGATAATTTAATAGTTTGCAAGAGAAACACAGATTACTTCTTTATATGGTTCTGTATAACTCAAAAGCTTATTTTTAAATACTGTGTTAGTACTGTTTAAACCTAGCAGTTATATTTTTCTAGAAAGTAAAAATGAAATCTGTCTTTTTCTAATGCTAAGTGTTATTGTTTTCTTTTGACAAGTAGGGAAAGTGTCTTAGGTGTGATTGGGGCTTACTTAGCTTATAGCTAACACAGTGTGACTGATGGTTCTTTATAGGTTTTTAACAGGTAAGCGTATGTTCCAGTAAAATAATGTATATAATCAGGTCAAGAAGAGACTTCTCTAGCATAAATATGATGCTAGACTTAGAATGTTTAAAATGCAGCTTGTCTCCATAAGAGGTAATGTTGATCTTATTTATGTCGTCAAAAACTCCATAAAGATGTTAAAAAAAAAACTGCGTACGCATGGGTTAAAGACGCATGACCAAAAACTATCAAAATGAATTCAAAATCATTTGGACGATTAAGACGAATTCTAAAGAATACTTGTACTCTTGCTTATAGTAATTGTGATCTTAGAGTTTAAATAGGAAGAAACAAAGTTCGCCGCTTAAAGCTTAGATCACTCAACGACATTAGATGTATATCACATTTATCCTTACCCTAGGGTTTTCTAATTAAATGTTTTTTCTCAAAATATAAACAAAACTATATTGACTCTTAACCATATATTCATTGTTTATATGTTTAGAGTTACAATTGAAGCTCTTATATAAAGTATGAGAACTGCACTTACTTGTGTCCCCAACTACACACTGCAATTGGATCAAGATTCTCTTCCTAGCTAAAAGAATGCCTTTTTAAACTTTTACAGTTTTTACCTTGATTTCATTTTATTTGTATCTTACACCTCAATTTCCTGGTGTACCCATTAGCTATAACAACACCTTTACACAAGGATGTTTAGTAAAATCTTGAGATAAGGTTGTTGGTTAATATAATATAGGAGATCCTATTATTTCCTTGGTCCTAGTTACCATTTTACTCTCAACTCTACAAAATCAAAAGACAACCTCAAGAAGTTATTAGATTATCCTTCTTGATGTAATTTTTGGTTAAGGGGATATAATCTCCCTATATTTTACAAACATAGCCAATTATCTCTATCCTATTTTATTCTACAAACAATAACCATAAAAACATTACATATCATTATACTATGGTTTATAAAATGTGTTCTAATACAACTCAAGGATTATAATATACTAAGGAAATCAAAAGGAATTACATTGCTTAATGATTATTAATTTTATTTGCAATGATTTATATGCAAATTGAAATTGCATAATCGACTATTGACTTGCACCCACGAAACTGCATAATCGACTATTGACTTGCACCCACGAAACTGCATAATCGACTATTGACTTGCACCCACGAAGATGAAATAATTTGGGTGGACACGTGGAGATTGTTTTGTCCATGAGATAAGTTGACTTATAACGAAACCCTACCCTTCATTTCACAAAGATAGGGTTCCTTAGACTAGTGTGGCTGAGCTGTGAGCTTGTGGCCGCCATTGTTCCTTATTGAGCTCCAGATTCTCAATTTCACTGCGAGCTCGACCCTGTGAGAAGTATACACTGGTTTTTATGTATTAACAACTGCTGTGGGTAAAGTGCGTGGGAGAAAAATTCCTTCACTAGGCTAAGGACTGTGAGTTTCGTTCTCCATAAGCCCATAGAATAGCGTTTTAAGTTATGAGTGTTCCTCGTTCTGGTTGGAGTACTGCTCGTTTCTTTCAAATTCATGACTTAGGGTTTTCTAGTTGTAAATGGCGCATTAACCTATGAGGCATCGCTCTCCAAAATGCCATCGAATTGGCCCAAGGGCTTTGCATTCTCGGCTTCTACAAAATGAAAGCGCTAGCAGGAAACGGCCTATCCTGGTTTTTATTTAAAAAAAATGGAAAATTAAAATTTACATTAAAAATATTTTAAACCATTGAATGATTGCTCCATGCAGGTTCTCTTCACAACTTCGGATGTTGGAAGCGAGCTCGTTTCTTCAAGCTTCAGATATGCAGACCCTGGTAATCCCCGGTTGCACTGAGGGTTTTCTCCTGCATTGTGATGTAGTGGTCGGAAAGATAAGAAACTTCGCTGCTGGTTATGGCTTGGCCTTGGTTTACTTGTTAGGTTGTTACTTCTTGTTGTTTTGTTTTTGTACTACTTTAAAACCCTAGATGGTATTATGGGCATGAAACTTGAAGGCTATTGCAGCCATGACCTGGGATTTTCTTGAAAGAGCCTTACGGCCTGGAAGATGTAAAAACTTTATGTTTTTCACACTTGGCTTAAGCCGCGACGATACTGTTTCGACCACTGTCTTATTCATCGAGACTTGTAAATAGATATAGGGTTTTTACTTGTTATGAAAAGTAATGGTTACAATTTCGGTTTACTGTTCTGTTTAAATTTATATAATTTGTTTTGAGCAGGCTTAAGCCTCGACCGATATTTATAAAAGGCCATAGGCCATTACACTTATTTTATTTCGTCTCTATTAAATTGTTGACAATGTTATTTAATTTAAAATTTTCATTTAATATAAATGATTTATAGGTATTTTTACGATTTGAATTTATACCATGTTATTAGGTGAATTAAGTATTCTGTTTCTTTCAAATTGGTTATTATCTTTACATAACCTACAGTTCTGTATTTAAATGATTTTTCAGGATAAATTTAGCATCTGTATTTATTTTATTTTTAAAAGGAATAATTATTACAGCTGTTAGTTTTTATGTTTTAAATAAGAATATGAAAGTCTGTTTATAGAGATAAAAACCTATATCTTTTGTAAGCCCTAGGTAATTCTTGAGGGTTACAGTAAATACATCTATGTTCGAAACAAAGTGTAAATGTAAATTTTGAATAAAAAATTACAATGTCCTATAAAGTACTAGCTAGGTTAACCCTAAGTGCTATTTTTTTTATTGTTCCTATATGTTTTTATTAAACTTTATTTATTGTATTTATAATAATTAATACTACTACGATTAATATAATTATTAGTGATTACTATATAATCTATTCTTTTCCTGTAATTAGATAATGCAATTATTTCCATTAAACAGAACAAGTACAACTAAATTTATGTAAATAAATCATATAAATCTATAGAAGAAGTCATTTGCATTTTACATTCATAATTAATAACAAATCTACACATCTAACTTAAACAACTAGCTGTACTAGAGTACTGCCTTATACAAGGCGTGGAAAAATACAGTGTGGTAATTTCTTTATAATCATTTTCATTTAGCAATGTCCTTATTGTTTTAAATATAATCTACTAATCTCTAATTTTATCAATAAACAATGCTCTTTACTTCATAAACCCTAATAAATCAATAATATGCATATCTTGAAAACTAGTAATCTTTTTATGAAAACAGTAGATAAACTATAAATAAACCTGAACAAATAAAAACCTGTCAATGGATGAGGTGACAACAACTTAAGGAGGTTGTTCCTCCCAACCAACTCCTAGAGAAAGCTTAGTCTCACTTTCTCAGGACCCCCGAGCCTGCTTCCTGGTCCTCCTAGTAGAGTACTTGGGTGAAAGATGTAACCTTGAGATCCTCTGCCACTTGATTGAATATACAACAATAATTCATCCCTGCTCACAACAGTAAGAACTTCAGGCTAGAGTAGCTGCACAAGTTCAATCTTCAGTAGTTAACCCCTGAAACTCACTTCAACAAGTCCCCTCCATCGAATTTCTCATGTGCACTTCATTCACTCAGAGTGATCACAATTCCAGAATGAGCAGCTTCAGCTCTCTTCAATGGGAAATTTTATATCAATGCCTAGGTGTTCTGGGTCAATTTTTACTTAATGAGCCACCTGCTCCTATTCCAGTTTCTTGGGGAATCATGACCACAATTATAGGGAAGTTGCCACTTGCAACAGTTAGAAGTAGTTTGAGGATGCTACCACTTGTCACTATACTCTCCACCCAGTCTCCTCCACCAAGTGACCAGTTAACACTCATTTAACATCTTCCCTAAGTTGTTGTCTCATCATTTATTTATTTATTACTAAAATATTCTGAAATACCCTAATTATCCTTGACCCCACTTGGTCATCAATTACAAACTTTAGCATAAAATATAACATAATGTTCCTCAATGACATTAAATTGTTTTGCAAATTGGGGCATGTGACAACTCCATATGTGGAAACATCCTTCGCTATATATGGCAATAACGATTTGAGGAACCACTCCAAAAGAAATTCCGGTGGAATGTGAGCCTTAATCAACCGCTTTTATCTATGTCACTCTTGAATATGATCAGAGATATGGGTGGATTTATCCTGCCGAAATGTTGACAAGAGCTCAGTATCGACATCGTAACACACAGGTAACTGAAATTGGTTGAGAAAGGTCATGCTAAGGCATTGAACGTCCGATATGTGCCCCCAGGCAACTCTATATACCACTTCGTTGCATGACCCATGATGGTGCATTGAAATAGTTGTAAACGAACGGAACCATGATTCAATGAATTCGAAGAGCACCATAGGTGAAAATTTGTAACGTGCTCACCAGGGTCCTCAGTAGTATTACCTTCGAATTTTAGAATGTCCGAACGAAACTTGGCGAGAACAATTGGCCATGTCAGATCATGGTATACCGGATCATTGGTCAATCTCGATAAATCAGGCAAATTTAACGTCGCTAGAAAAGGGAAGGCTAGGTTGTGCCATTTGGTTCCACGCTCCCTGACAGGACTAGTTCATGTAGGTCTGATTGTTGTAAACACCATGGCCTTGTCCAGTGGGGTAATAGACTCCTCCCGCTTGACCCATAAAAGGGTACATGGGAATATTGTAATTGAGAATACCTTGAGAATGGGGTGCTACAAAGTCATAGTTGTAATATTGATAAGCAGATTGATTCCTGGACCCATAAAGCGGTACATAAGGTGTTATACAAGGTGGTACATACCCTGCTACACATAAGGAGGCACATAGCCTTGTGACACTACGGTGTGAGAAGACACAGGAACAACATGTCTAGTGGTAGTACTACGACTCGAAGGACCATGGGAGTTATGGGGAGGATGCATCGTTAGAAACACATTTGAAGGAAAAAGTGCCAAAGGCGATGGAGCATGGGATGTGATATAACTTGTGCTTCCAATGTTCACATGTCTAGGGTCACTTTTGTGAACGGGGACACCGGTACTAGGCCTAGGTTACGTGTGTGAGGATCGTCCCATTGCAGGGTGGAAGGTGCAATATGACTACTAAAAAACCTATCCGCATGGAAAGGAATGGAAGTGCCCCCAAGCATAGCATTGGGGTCAACACCAAATCCGACATTGGGTGACGGACCGGTCTTAGGAAGGTTTGACATGCCATACTTGAATGGGCCAGTGCTAGAGGGTCTCGAATGAGTCTCACCGTTTGACATATGTGCAAAATATAGGCGGTTTGCGTTTACATAGTCTAGAAATTGTGATAGTAAATTATGTGACGTCCCAACCTCAAAGTGATCAGGCTTTTCCGGAGTCCCATATAACTCTCAGGTATGTTCTCTGCCCGGGGTGGAAGGGGGATGCTGCAGGATCTCAAATATATTTGGTAATAAGAAGAACTTATTATTTAAGATTTTTTTGAAAATGAAACAAAAGTTAAAACCTAGTTTCTATCAATTTTTATTAAGTATATTTGGTAATAATAAGAATGATTATTTAAGAGTTTTAGAATATGATGTATGCAAGTTTAGAGTTGAAGAAAAAAGACAAAAATAAAAATAAATGTCAATAATTAGAATTGTGTTTTTAATATTTTTTTATAATATATTCATCATTTTGAGAAAACATAAAGTCCAAGAGCATGATGTGAACAATAAAAATGTAAGTGGAAATGGTGATGGCTAAATATCGTCTGTCTTTACAATTGTAAGAAACAACGAACAATTTGGTGAAAGAGTAATATGTTAAAGATGTGCTTATAAATTGTGCTTATTTTATGGATATGTACTTCTGTTGAGTAGACAACAATTAAAATCCATGTATGTCATTCTCATCAAGTATATTTTGGGTCCAGGACTTCAAGAAGGACAACTTTGGGAATGACAAAAAATATTTTACATGTAGCACAGTAATAAATGTTGTGGGCAGCAGCACCATGGGCTGTTGGATCTCAAACAAGTTGAGATCCAATGGCTCACAGTGCTGCCGCTGTAGCATTTATTACTCTATTGCATGTTGAATATTGTTCGCTGTTTTTTATTGCAAGTGTAAATAAATTTTCAAATGATTATAACACTCAGAATGAGAAGTGTAAATATTTCTCAAAATATTTTAAAATTCACAATTTTTTATATTTTTATGTGAAATTGTGGCAATTTTTCAAGTAAAATCTATAGAGGGAAAATAGCCTATTGGAAAATAGTAAACCCTAGATTTATTTAGGAGAAACACTAATTAACTAAATTTGAAGTCCAACAAATATCAAATCAGAGGTAGAGGGGACGCAATCTTATGCTTGAACAAATGCTTTGAGAAAATAAGCATCATGCACCATGTATTGCTTAAAAGACTCCATATTGAGTGTCATGACCACCAAGGCAACCATAAAGGGATTATACCGTGCAAGCGCTATGTATTTTTTGAACTTTTCCCATATCCTTTTGGAGACTCCTGCTTCATCAACGACCCTCACGGTAGAAAAAGAACGTGAATTTAGTCCTTTTACAAGAACGATCGAATTTGCAAATTGACAGAAATTGCCATCTGAATTCCAACTCATTGAAACGAGCTTAGTAAATGTCTCAGATTCCAATTAATCATGCTATGCAACAAGCATTTAAAGGGGGAACAACTCGAACTGGACAGTAGTTCCCAAGTTGGAGATGTCAACTAGAGGAAAACCAACCCTTAGCTACCAGCACTAACTGATCATTTGAAGGAGAAGGGAGAATGCTACACGTGTTGCATGCAATGAGGTAACAGGTTTCGAAAGTTGCATGGTAACTTGCTTAGAGGTGATAGGTTTTGGATCTTGAGGCTCGGTTCATAGCTTGCTTGTATTAAGATAATCTCCCATTTCCCTCAAAAGTGCACACATAGAATGCACAAATTAGTTGCATTAAAAATTCACTAACTAGAGCCCACTACCAAGTCTTGGGGCACAACATCCCAGGAAAATGTCAGTGGCACATGACCATTGGAAGGGCAAAAAAATAGTTAAAAAAGACTTCAATACACTAGAAAATTAAACTATGCAAAGACCTTACAAAACACAAAAAAAACTCTCATGCTAACCCCTCACTAATCCACTTACGCGAATCATATATATCCCCATTGAGGACATAATAATATGATTATCATCGAAAAATAAAACACATAAACCTAAATGTATATACTTTTTAAGATTTCATAATACACTTCGTCTTAATAAAAAATGAATCATAACCAAGTGTAATGGTGGATATTTATCATTTATTATTTTGTAAATTATTAGTATACTTCGTCTTAAAAGAGGAACCGTAACTGATTGCAACGGTGGATATTTATAATTTATTATTTTGTAAAGTATTAATATACTTCTTTTTAGTAAAAGAATCATAATTATCTAGATTTTAATTATTTTGGATAATTATATGTATTTTTTGTAATGTATTATGATGTTTGCTTTTGGGTATTTAAAAGTTTAAAGATTTTGTAACTTATTTTTATTTAAGTCATTAGAATTTAAAAATTGATTTTAACTTAAGTCATTAAAATTTAAATTTGAGATAATTAAAATGTGGATTATATTGAAATAATTAAAAAGTGAATAAATTTATTTTATAATATATATTTTGTTGTATAATGTTTTTTATTTTTTATAGTTGCAGAGAAGCATGTTGTCTCTAGTACGAAGGACATCAAGGCTATTTTATCTATATGTTCAATAGAAGAGTAGAGATAAGGAAATCCTTTTACAATCGAGTCATCATAAATGGATATGAAGATGGAAAGTTGTTGAAGTTGAAAGGATCATTTACAAGAGTTAAGAACTTTCCTTCCCTCTCTCAACATGAAGAAGGTACTTTGTCATCTAGTCTTTTATGGCACACTAAATAAGGAGGCTTAAACTATAACAATATTTTCCTATTGAAAAAGACTGACGTTTCTAATTTTCCCACCATTCCTAAGAAGATGAACCAATGTGATGCATGCATACTAGGAAAACATAGTAAGAAACCATTTCATGAGTGCAAATTCAAAGTATGTAGAAAGATAGAGCTGATTCACTTTGACTTCTGTGGCCCCATGCATGTTCCTTCTGGCAATGGTAATAAATATCTCATGGCTTTTGTTGATGAGTACACCAAAGAAAAAATATGAAGCATTTCAAACGTTAAAAAGTGTTCACGTTTGGATAGAAAAAAAAGCACAATCTCACATTGGCACACTTTGGACCGATAATGGAAAATAATGCACTTATAATAATTTTGAAGACTCTCTTCATCAACATGGGATTGTGCACCAAACTACAGTTTTGTACAAGCCTCGACAAAATGGTTTGGTAGAAAGAATGAATAGAACCATCATGAATTTGGTACACTCCATGTTGTTTTTCAAGAATGTCAAATTGATGTTTTGGGGTGATGCATTTTTATGTGTAGTCTATTTGAGAAATTGAAGTCGAATGTATGCTATTAGAAACAAAAATCTGCATGAAATGTGGTATGGTTGCATTCCTTCGGTGAGACATCTCAAGTTTTTGGGTTCCACCTGCTTTGTCTCGATACCAAAGGAACAAAAAGATAAGCATGGTGGTCAAATTCACAAATGCATTTTACTGGGGTACTTAGACATTGGCAAGGCATATCTTCTTTACGACGAGGTAAACAATTTTTTTATTCTTTCTAGAGATGTCATTCATCTTGAAATGAATAAAAATGTCGAGTCTATTGAAAGATAACTTGATCGTCTTGAAAAATTTTCTTATGTAAATACCTATCATGAAGTTGATAATGCAGTTCCACATCATGAAGGGGAGATCCCTATCTTGGATCATTCTATGGAATTTCCTTTTGAAGCACCAACACCCCCTCACGAAGAAGAATTTCTTGCAAATTCACCTGAATAGTGTTGCTGCCTTTCACACACCTGGGTCACATGGCAGAAATCTTCAAGACACTCGGTGTGTCCTTGGGGGCAAGTCTCGAGTCAAGGCTGTCACCTTGTTCTTGACTCCTCCGTTCAGACTAACTCCTAACGAATCCAAGTGGGGTAGAGCCTATTTAATTACTAAGGCTAATTACTTAGTGTGATGGTGTTATATTTATTAAGTTGTTTAGGCATTTTGAAATTAACCAGTGGAAACAAAAGATAACAAGATGCAAGATTTTAAGTAGATAATCATAGTAATGATACTCAATATATATATAAATGAAAGAAACAAATCACCAGTGCCTTAAATGGAGTCAACAGAGAAAATAATGTGCTTGCATGCGCTTGAATGAATGTTTTGCAAATGTCTCTTGGTAGATTTTAAATTAGTGTGGAATGTGAATGAGTTAAATTAGGCGAAAAGGGAACTCCAGATATACCCGAGGGGTACTTGGAGTATGTCCAAAAGTGAACTTTCACGGCTACCCGCAAGGTGTTTGTGGGCTGGAATGGAGTCTCGGAGACTATTGTTCATAATGCACCGGTTAGGGTGTGATAGAGATCGACGCCTCGAGGTCAATTTCCAGTTGTTCCCACTCCTTTGGGTATTTTGCCACCGCTTATAGTTTGTTCGAGGTGTTGGATTTTCGCTTGATGGTTTGTCAATTTGGGAGGTGAGGACTGATTAATCTAGTCACTCAAGTGCTTTTAATGCAGCTTAACTGATCAGACGAACCACAACCAAGTGCAGAGCATACACACTGGAGTCTTGTCAATTTTAGTAAATTTTAGAAGAGGTGTTCTTATTAAAAAGAGAACCCCCCAGGAACCTCTTTCGGTCCAAGTGGACCTCAATCGGGGAATCAAGGAGGGGTTGATTTTATTATGATTACTAAAACAAATGATGATAGCAGATGAAGCATAAACAGATAAGCAAACCACAATTTTCTAATTAGACTACCATGACCCTTTCTTCACCTTTCGGCTCGAAAGGAGGCTCGTGGGGTAAGTATTAAAATTACTTTGAAATCACCAGATATGGAATATGGAAATGATTATAAATCAAAGTATACTACCCTGCAGATTAGAACTACGCTAGATTGAAAAAAGATGAACAAAAAGTAAAAAATGACACATATGCAAATCCCCCCAGGGGGGATGGTGAATAGGCTCAAAAGAGCCTATTCGAAAAGACTTTAATTTTTATTAGTAGCGATTTACAATATCAGCAAACTGAAATTAATGCACTTTGGTCCTTGTTATCTAGGATCTAAAGGCTTACAACAAGCTTGTAACAAGCTAAACTAAAATCACAGTGGTGGGGGAAGCCTCCGGGAAGCTCTGGTTCACCCAAGAGTCGGAAAATGGGCAGAGTCTCCTTCTCTTTTTTGTTAAACCTGCTAAAAAACAACGATCAATTAAAATCAAATGTGCCCAAACACACTTTAAAAGTGCTTTGGGTCACCACGCTAGTTACCGAAAAAAAAACTAAGTAAAAAATTGTTAAAAGGGGCTAATCTAGTTTTGCAAAAAAGGAACCAAGGAAAGCAAGCTTTCCTTGGGATCTTGGCTTGCTATTTGGGCAGCCAATGAGATATGCACTTTTCTTGCATAATTTAAATCTTTAAAGCACGATACAAGAAACTACCTTATGAGCAAGCTTTAGATCTATGATTTAGTTACTTGCAAAAAAGGAAATTCCTACACCTAGATCTATCTTTATGAAATGCTATTCTTTATGAAATTACAGATCTAAGTAGCAAGACTCTTATGAACTAGATCTAACAATATATATTCAATTCTTAGAACTAGATATGATCATAAGAGGAAGAGACAGGTAACCGGAAGATTGATTTTTTAAAGAAAGGAGAAAAAGAGGAGAGAAGGTCGACTCGTTGCTTGAATGGAACAAGCTGAAAGGAGGCCCTTTTGTAGAGCATTGATGGACATAGTCTTGAGATTATTGGATAAGGAATGGCTTCAACCTTGATCCACACCTTCGTCCAATCGGGAACCTGCAACTAAATAACACAAGCCTGCACAACACCTTGTGAGATCTGGATATAGATGTATAAAGCAACAAAAATGAAAGCTCATGCAAAAATAATCTTATTTAAGCATATAACTGAAATTCTTGAGCATACATAATATGGATAAACAAGAGCAAGCAATCTAACTTTCTTAGTTTACACCCTTACTTGATTCAACCGAATCCTTGAAGCCAGAAAACAAAAGCAGCATAGAAATTGGAAAGAAATTGCAGTTACCACATTAGCAGCATGACACTGGGAATCCACACAAACACATGCACTACACGGTATAGCCTCCAAAGCTTCTTTATTCACAAAATATAACAGTATTATAATGGCAACAGCTCCTCAATCCAGCTCTAACTAGCTTGGAAGAGGTAGCCTGAGCTTTATTTATACAAAAAATTGAAACCCCAGCCCAGAGGGGGTGCAAATCCCAAGGAGATAGACCACTGTAGCTGAAGGAGAGTCCATCAATGCCTGATCTGAAGCTGAACTGAGCTTCTACTGAGTCTGAATGTCAATCGGAGAGCTGATCTGACTGACACCTCAACCTGTTGACTGAAGCATCCACCAAAACTCATCCAGATAAGCCCACACATGTGGAGGAGAGATGGAGGGAAAAATTCCCCATAAAGGAAGCTGACGTTCAACTCTGGATCCACCTAGATCACCTCCTTCAGTCAAGGATTTGTCAGATCCAGTCAATCTGGTTCAGATCTGACTGATTTCAATCAAATCGGCTGAGAATCCACTGATCTAGAATTTTGGATTTGCTCCATTATTCATCAATTTATTAATTAAAATAATCAATAAATGATTTTTTGGGGCTTTCTGACCCGAGTGATGGAAAATCACTCAAAACTAGGAAATAATGGGTCTATAGGTTTACTGGGTGCTCTTAGCTTGAAAATGAGCACCTACATGACTGAATCTGACTTTCGAGCCCACTTTTATTACAAAACCAATTTTCCTAATTAAACTATTAAAAAATAGCCTAAGTTTTGGAAAAAATAAATTTTAATAAAAAACACTGAAAAAATTAAAAAAAATAAAAAATTTAAAAAACCTAGGGGGACTTAGACATGTTCATATGACTCAACCAGAATGCCTAGCATGTTTATACATTGACAAATAGACTCTAATAACCTCAATAGTCCTAAATGCCAAGCCGACCACCCCAACTTTGGAGGTATTGAGTGAAAAACTTAGAAATTATCAGTCGTTTATTCAACAACCAATAATAACCAACGAAAAAAACACCTTGGGCTGATCGGATTGACAAATAAATTCTAAGAGACCGAGTCTTTTACAGACACTATCATGCTAGAACATTTATTACAACTCCCCCAAGGGGGTATGAACATGTGATATAGTACAACAAACACTTCCCAGAAGCACTTTCGAAGGTCTTCTGAAGTCCGAACAAAAATCTTTGTCCGGTTCACTAGGCTCACTTGATAAAAAACCACTAAGTACAACTTAGGTGGCAACAAATAGGAGGTTCAACTAGATGATGTGATTGAAAGAAATGGAAGATCAAATATCGAAGAAAATGAAGCACCACCAGCTAATCATCCTAGGCCTTTACGAAAAAGTTTTAAAATGGGCCAAAAAGACACTTGAAAGTGTCCATCCAAATGATTTTGGAAAGACAAGAACAAGAAGTTAAACCAGGAAAGAAGATGGATGAGATACATATTATTCAAACTTAGGTTATGTAGAAGATATGAATGTCTCATATGATTGGGAATTGAATTTATCTACTAACCTTGAACCAACTTCCTTTGAGGAAGATATTGTTAGTGAGGAGTGAAAACAAGCCTTATAGAATGTGTATGATGCACTCATGAAGAATGGGACTTAGATGCTGGTTATCCCTCCATTTGGAACCAAACCAATTAGCTGCAAGTGGGTATACAAGAACAAATAGAGATCAGATGCCTCACTTGAAAAGAACAAGGTGATGCTTGTGGCAAAAGGATATGCGCAAAAGGAAGGCATTAACTATGAAGAGATATTGCTTCCCACATTAAAATAGGCTAACATAAACACCATTTATTATCATTGGTTGCACACAATGGGTGGAAAGTTCATCAAATGGATATGAAGAGTGATTTCTTGAATTGAGGCTTAAAAGAGAATGCTTTCATGTTTGAACATGATAGAATGCAACCCTCTCTCTAATCCAATGGAACATAAGTTGAAGCTCACATCGAATGAAGGAAAATAATTCTAGGATGCAACCAAGTATCGATATCTTGTGGGAATCCTGATATACCTTACCACCACCAGACCAAATATTTCATTTGTTGTTGGCATCCTTTTAAGGTTCATGCAAAACCTTGTGAAGGACACTAGTCTACTGCCAAAAGAGTTCTAAGATACTTAAAGGGGACTTAAGACTTTGGAATCAATTATTCTAAGTTGGACGACTTCAAACTTATTGGGTACTCTAATTCAGACTTTGATGGTGACAAAGAGACAAGAGTGTCTACTTATGGCTACCTCATGAGCCTTGGATCAACAACTATTTCCGAGAGATCACACAAATAGCCAGTTCCAACAAATTCAACAAAGGTAGAATATGTGGTTGTTGCATAAGAATCAAAGGAGATTGTGTGGCTAAAGAAGATACTAGAATATTTGTAGGAGAAACTGTAAGAGAACTCGACTCCCCTACTAATCGACAATACTTATGCAATCAAGTTGGTGAAGAACCATAGATTCCATGATTGAATCATCAACATCATGTGGAGGCCAAGACAATTCATTTACGAGTTTGTTCCATGAATGATTGAATTGCAAACATCTTGACCAAAGGGCTTGGAAGGGAAAAGTATGAAATGTTTAGAAAAATGCTTGAACTCATGAACACCTCTTCGGATTAAGGGGAGAATGTTATCAACCTAGTTTGAAAGGATTAAGGTTTTGTAAAAATGTAAATAAATACGAATAAGAAGATGAAGTCCAACAAACTCCAGTGAACCTCTTGGAAGATGAAGTCCAAGAGGCAATCTCATTGTATAAATTAAGGAGCTTGATCAATAATAAAAATGAATTTGGGAGTTAATATTTGATAGATATAACTTACACTAGATATAAACCATATAAGGAGTGTATAACATTTGGATTTATCTTGTTTGGGGGTTGTGGTAAGTATGGATACTTTATTAGGAGGAATGAAGAGAGCACATAAGATTGAGAAATTTGATTCATATAAGGTTCATGTTCCTTTGGTAAATAACGGGTATTTGGGAGTTTCCTTACAAATGGTAGTTGTAATCCATCAGTCATATGCCCTGAACTAAGTGGGAATTAAATATTTATGGCTAACTGTTTTATTTATAATATTATTTTGTTGTTGATTTCCATTTCCTTTGTTCCCTGAGTTTCATCACTACTTTAGTAAATGTCAAAGATGACAAAACTAATCTTACAAGTTGTGTGAATCAAATGACACTTGGGAATGTAGCTTTACTACTTTGACTTGTAGTTAGAATAGTAGAAATATCTATGACAATCATAAACTTTTTGGATATAGGGGTAGGTGAGAGATTTTTCTCAACCTCACCTTTCACAATGCTGTCATTAAGCTCGCCTTTATTTGTTTCAATTTTCACATATTTTTTTTATGAAGTAAGATTTCTTTCAACACTGGTGAAGAGAACTTGCTTTACTATGATATGTTTGATGTTGTTATTGACCTAGGGTAGAAGGCCCCTACTAATTGAGAGAGTTTATTGATAGTTTATCCTTCAAACTGATATATATGATTGCATAAGCATCCATGATAAGAAGAGATCCACCATAAAACAATGATTTACTTGGATTAAAATATAAGTTCTCAAGGTGAAGAAAATGACATTATCTCCACCTAGGTTGTACATTTCCTTTCATAAAGGTTGCACATCTTTATGGAGGATTGGAGGCTTAAGAAGAGAAGGAGCAAGGAATCGGATTAATGACTTCCAAATCATCATCAAGCACAAAAATATAATATGTCTGTAATACATTTTTTATTCATGGAAAAAATCACAAATTTTATTCATAAGTAAGAATATAAATATCTTCAAGAACTCAAATATAACCAATCAAATGGATCCTTAAAAGACAAAATAAATGTTTTACAATGAATTAAGATTTATATAAATCATCATTATTTACTCTCCCACTTTTACCTTTGCCCATTCTATTGGTGATTGATTTACAACTACCAAGACCCATTATTCACCAAAGGAGCATGATAAATCCCCCCTACAAAACAAATTCCTTAATAAATATAAACACATTTGATGATGATGATGATGATTATTAATGTTCATTGAGACCAACTTTGGTCTATCGGACCTTAAGAAGGATACTACTTGGTTTACTTTAAAATCTTGTTCTTGTGCTCAAAAAGCTTGCCAAGAAGCTTTCCAAGCTCACTATAGTTTTGGCAAGTTAGGAGGTTATAAAGGTTTATATTGTAGCAAACATTATGAAACTTAGATCTAATGTGGGTGTAAGCAGGGCACTCGAAGAGAAAGTAATTTTCATCCTCAATGCTCATAGACTCACATAGATGACAAACCCTTTCCGTCCATGGAGTTTTAGGAATAGATAAGTGCCCTGTTTCTCTATGGAGTTCATGAGAGTTCGTTCTAATCTTGGCTATATTAATTTTCTTCCGTAAGTTAGTTACTACTGAGAGATACTTCTAATCTTCCAAGTTAGGATTAATGACCTCATTATAGTATCTTAATTTTCTCTTAACCACTAAATTTTCCTGACACCACAATTTCTTTTTAAACTTAGAAGTAATAATATTTTTGACATTATCAATGTTCTGCAAAATGTCGTTTTCATCGATGCCCCAATGGTTTAACCATGTCATGGTATCTTTACACCAACACCGCTTGAGGCGTAGTTGGTTTTGATTTGAGTTTATAGCAATTTTAGGAAGTTTCTCGTTTCCCATGTTATTCATCTTATGCTTGTACATAAGGTACCTAGTCATAGCCATGCTCTCGATGGGGGAAATACCCACTTCTATGAGGAGAATATAATAAGGCGTATTGCTTTTAATTTTGAGGTTATAAGTTATAAACCGCTTCTGGATTTGCTCAATATTCCTCCAAGATTCTCTAGAAATGATGCACCCCCATACTCACAACCATACAAGATAACATGGATGACAAGAGTTTCAAAGAGGAACTTCTTTTTATCCCACACGACCAAATTGGCTGGTTTACTGTTATTTTCAAGACCAAAATAAGCTTTCCACCCTCCATTAATCCTTTTCTCAATGCTATAGTTCCAATTGAGCTTGTGATGAATATCAATTCTGAGATACTTGTAAGAAGTAACTTCCTTTAGATTTCTATTATCATAAATACATTTGCATAGCTGTCTTTCTTAGATTTTAAAATCATGATTTTTTTTCTTGTATGTGTTAACAGTCATACCCATGTTAGTGAAAAAATATTTAAGAATTCTTAATTGCTTATCGAGACCAGAAGGATGCCTTTCCATAAGAACAATATCATCAGCATAAATTAGGAGGATGATATCTATCCCAACTAATATTGTACCGATGCAACTTTCTTCTTCTAAACACGTTTCTAGCTTATCAATGTAAATGCCAAAAAGGGAAGGGGAGAGGGGGAAACCTTATTTATCTCCAATATGACAATTTATATCCGTTTTCCACTCCTCATTATTCTTAAACTTGGCAATGACCTTTTCATATAACCTTATCATGACAACTCTCAACTCAAAAGGAACCTTAAGCTCCTCTAGCCTATTCCACAGGTTATTTCTAGGCATTGTATCAAAAGCTAAGTATAAAACACACAAAGAAACAAAATAGGTCATACTTAATATTATGACATTCCTCTGCAATGATTCCAAGTGTAACGAGGTGTTTCGTGGTTGAATGATGCCTTCTAAAACCTTCTTAGCCTTTATCCTGCTTATCTTCCTTTTCTATCCATTCATTAATATTCTTTTCTAAGATAATACCATACAACTTAGCTAAGAGAGGGATAATCATAATAATCCAATAATTAGAGGGGTCATTTTTATCACCACTTTTGAAAATAGGAATAATGAGGCTTTGAGTCTAACGTGTAGGAAACCCTTTCTTGACTACTAGATTAAAGAGTTTATGGATATGTGGGATGAGGACAGGCCCTCCAATTTTTAAGTTTTCCACTTGGTAACATTCAATGTCTTTGGATTTTTTTATTTTCTAAGCACTTAACCCCAAAATCTATGTCTTCTAATGAGAAATATTCCTTTGTTGTAAGAAGGGTTTGAATGTTATCTTGATATTCGGGGATTCATAAAGCTTTTTAAGATAGGAATCCTCATTCCTAGCTTCTTTTACCTTTTGGACCTCCTTTCTTAATTCGAATTGATCCTCTGGAATGAGGTCTTCATTTATAAATATCCCCAAGCCTTTTAAATTTGATGTCTTACACATGTCTTATTGAGTATATTGTATTTTTGTTCGATAGAGCTAACCTTAACTTGTATCAGCCTTTCTTTATTCTCAATTAATTTCCCGAACCTGTTTGCTTCTATGAGACCGACAGTTTCAATTTGTAACTTATTGTGAAGTTATGTCTTGACAATGCCCGTCGTATCCTCTTGTGCCTCCTCTTTTAAACAAAAAATTATGATGTTTAAAGCTCTTTTGTTACGCTCATGGTCTAAGGCTATGAGCTTATTCATTTCCTCTTTAATGGGTTTGATATCTATTTTAATTTCCACTCAATTTATACAAAGTTTAAGATGAATTTATTTTTTTTCTCTCAATTCCTTTCTTTTGTTTTTGGAAATAAGTAAAAAATTGGGATTCATTAGAAACGTGGTCTCTTACTTGGCTAATTGAGATAATGTTGAGGACAAAAGAGAATCAACATATATCACATCAATATTTGTAACTATTACTAAGTTATTTTAGTTAAATAATAATGATAAGTTAACTCACATTTGTGGATAACAACTAATTATAATAGCTACCTCACTTGCAATTTAACAATTAAGTCTTGATGAACCCCAAGGGGTAGATGGTTTGGACGTCGACACCAAAAAACGAAAAACAATTCTAATTTGGGGTGGACTACAACCTATGCCATTTCATCTAAGGATGAGGATGAGACAAGTGTACTGTCGAGATTGAGATTGATTCTATGGCAGTCGTTCAAAATTCAAAATAAACAATTATAAAAAAAAAGAATATAAAAAATAACCGATAGCTAAGAATAATAAAAAAAAATATAAAAAATAACCGGTAGCTAAGTGATTAATGGATAACTAGTAGCAATGGAGGGATAACTCATAGTTGATGAATGGATAACCAACAATTCATGATAACTAGAATAATGTGAGATAAAAAAGAAAAATAATATAAAAAATAACTAATACTTGATAAATTGATAACAAGAAGAATATGGGTGATAACATGTACCTAAGCATGGAGAACTCACACTTGGACGGTTCAACTAAAAGAATATGAAAAATGCAAAAATATTTTCTATTCCATAACTATCTCTCAACGATTTAATCTCTATAGACATAATCCAGCCACAAAATATAAATACTAGTTATGATCTTTTAAAAAAAATAACAAATTATTATTCTACTTCCTTAACTTAACCAACAATGAAGATTCTATCAAAATTGTATGACGTTAAGGGCATAGAATGTTAAGCGCACGATTATGGATACAAAGCTGCACCTTCATGTGTTTGGCATTAGATTCGCTTTGAATGAAACTGCTTTACAATGCTTTCAATAGCTGATCAATAATGATCTTAAACAAAAAAAAATATTGGTTCATAAAAATTGAAGAAAGCCATCTTATTAAAGATCAATTTTATCTTGAAAATGTGGGTTAATAATTTTTGTAGTTTTTAATTTTTAATTATATATATAATATGAATTTTTAAAAAAAATGTAAACTTTGAAAAAATGGATTAATAAATTTTCTAATTTTATATATAAAATGAAATTTTAAAAGAAGATGTAAACTTTATCTTTTTTAGATTTGAATTAATTGTTAGACTCATTTAAAATCAATACAAGTGTTTATTGGGCTAAGAGGCCTTTTAAACAACTTAAAAGCTTTAATTATCAACTAAAAAAAATGTTGGCCGCAAAAACAAATATGGGGTATGTTAGCCTTAATTATCCGCAAAAAAAATGTTGGCCTTGCACATGGTTTTAAAACTATGTGCAAGAGCTCCTAAACAACTTATGGTTTTATTGTAAATGGTTTAGGAAGGCCTTGCAAATGGTTTAAAACCATGTGCAAGGCCTTCTAAACAACCCATGGTTTTATTGTACATGGTTTGGGAGGACCTTGCAAATGGTTTTAAGACCATGTACAGGCCTCCTAAACAACCCATGGTTTTAAGAGTGCCTTGCACATGGTTTTAAAACCATGTATGAGAGAGATTTGTTTCTTAACAAAATAAAAAATAATAAAAAATATTATATGTTGGCCATAAATTATATTAAATATTAATAATAAAAATATTATAGATGTTTCTTTTAGTTTGAATCAAATCAATGGCTATATATACGACACACCAAAGCTCATAGAGGTTTTCACCTCGAAAGATTTGATCGCTCTCTCTGGGCTTGATAGAGCCTAGGATTTGGATCTATGCTAGTATAATACCAATCCTAACAATATTTTCCAGGAAATGAGATCAAACAAAATTCATTGTCATATTTGCATTTAGAGTTAAGAGTAGAATCTTTTTAGATATATATATTAAAATCTATGTTTAGACTGATATGTATTTATTTCTTAGAATTTGAATTGGACTAGTGCTTATGCTTTTCTTAGATTGTTTTAAGATGAGATAAGTACATTATCCAGATTAATTTTATGGTATTCCTTCTGAATTTGAAGTTAAATAATATATATAAAAAAATAAAAAATAACCGTTACATGGACAACTAATGACTAATGCATGAATAACTACACATAAAAAAACAAGTAACTTTTAAGTGACACTTAACTTATAACCTATACTTAACTTATAAGGAAATTCTAAAATCACAAGTAACTTTTAAGTGACACTTAACTTATAACCTATACTTAACTTATAAGGAAATTCTAAAATCAACAGTAAAACATGAATTCTTTAGCAAAAAAAAAAATTGGAATACAACAAAACTCTATATAAAATAACACCAGAGAATCTTTTTAATATCTGTGTCAGATGGATTAAATCAAAACTTAGTGCATTTTAAATTCCTAAAGCCTTCTTATGCAGGCCTGATGACTGAAGGGAATTCTGGGGGAATTTGATACCGTCTCCACAGAAAATTCTAAGATCAGTAGTAGGAAAAGAGGCTGATCACTGAAGGGAATTCTGGAGGGTTTGATACCGTTTCCACATAAAATTTTAAGATCATCAGTAGTAGTAAAAAGAGAAGCCATTTTTCCGAAAAAATGGAGAGGATAACAAAACCATATATATATATAGAACAAAATGAATACCAACAGTCCGCTACAATATCACAAAATATCCCAAACCCAGAAAGATTAAAACGCTTGAGAAACTGTATCCTTTGAAGGCATGGAACATAAACAAAGATCATTTGCCAAGCTTGCAATGGAATTAGGGTTTTGCATGAGGTTCGATTCTAATTACAAACTGTGCTCTGTAGGCATTAAACTCTGCTGATTAATTGCTTCCAAGTCGTATTCTTCCATTATCCTATCGATCAGCTTCCACGCTTCCTCACTCTTCTCCAATTCTCGGTATAATTTTGCATATTCTGTGAATATATCGCCATTGTTGTTTGACGTTGCAAATAACGTAGCCTCGTTATGTGAAGAAAAATGAATGAGCTCTAGACAGAGATGATATGATTCCGGAGATAAGTGCATCTTCTCCAAGGTCTCGAGGGTACGCAAGGACAATCTGTTCTTCACACCCTGAAGATGAGGGGGAAGTTGAGAATCTTCTTGCAGTTTGGTAGAACGAAGTATAACATGAATATATTCATTCTCTGATTCATCATCTTTAACTGTCTTCAAGCCCTCATCAGAACCTATTATAACGTAGTCTTCGTCGATATTGGCTCTGTAATTGGCCATATTGGCTCTGTAACTATGTCCGCCTGCCCTGCTACCAGAAACAAATTTGAATCCTGTGGACACCGCTTGACTGCCGAAATCAACGTCCAAAGTATAAAACCAAAACCAAGTATCAATTTCTTCTAAAAACTCCTGCGATCAATTTGTGCAGGTGTAGGATCTTCCAGTAACCTTGATCCGAGTATCAATTACTCCACAAGAAAACGAAGAAGGGAAGAAGGTTTAAAGGCCAGTTAGGTTACTCTGCGATCAATTTGTGTGGGTATTGGATCTTCCAGAGACCTTCCAGAAGGTTTGATGGCCAGTTAGGTTTTATATCGAAGGGAATAGCTATAAAAGCGCCACAACAATAAGTTTATACCCACACAAATAAGGGAATAGCTATAGTTTGGTTTTTATTTTTAGGCGTGGTAGTGCATGTGATGGATCCAATAGTTAACGGAAGGATCAGTTATCTAAACAAAACGATTTATGTTTTTTCATTGGTTGTCTAAAAATGATTTTTGTTTTTTTATTGGTTATCTAAGAGCTTATTTGATGATGTTGGAATAATATATATATAATTTTTTATTAATTATTATTTATATAATCATGAAAAATAATTAATTTTTAAGGAAAATTATAAACAAAAATTATTTAAAATTTTAAAGATAAACTTTTTATAATTTAAGCAAAAAAGTGAACATCACATAAAAACTCATGCACATCTTTTAAAATAAGCATGAAGTCTTTTTACAACGCACAATCTGCCATCAATTCTTTTTACAACACACAATCTGCCATGAATTTTGTCAAATAAGCACACAGAATATGCCTTCCAAAACATGCCTGGCTTATTTTAATTTAAAAATCATTTTATTATTTTTACCATAACTTTATATTTTTGAGTTAATTAACTAGTTGAAAAGTTTGTTAAGAATATTTTTGAGTTATTTAACTAATTGAAAAGTTCTTTAAGAAGTCTACATGTTTATCTTAATACTTTTTATTTTGAAGTACAAAAATTTACATGTTTATTTTGTTTCCTTTTCATGTTGAACTACAAACCACCACAAGGTCTTATTAACTAAGATATTTGGGTGCTCTTAGAAGGTTTTCACATGAAGGATGGGTTTAGAGAACTTCCATTATAAGAAGAGGAAAAATAGAGACCGAGGCTCCAAATGAAGATGCTATCACTTATGGACCTTGTTACCGGTTGAAATGGCAAGTTGTTGCCGCCGGTAAGCATATGCAGACCAAGTGACCACTGCCACCTTAGTCGCTTTCCCTTAACTGCTTCAGAAGTCGTAACTTCTTAGGGGAGATGATGTCAAGCTCCCCTGTATATAGTCTCTAGATCAACTATCACACAATTTAGTGGGCTCTAACTTTAGCTGAACCACTAAATCTATCCAACCTAGCCAAATTCGAGGCAACGCTCGATAAAGAGCGGATTTCAAATTGACAGTGAACTAGATCACATAAGAATTCCACGTCCAGCCTTTGCTCTTAACCACCGTTCTAGTAGGATTAGCAAAATCGCTGACCCTCAGATCTGGATCGACAGTGGACTTCAAACTCGATAAAGCAAATTTAAACAAAATTCTGTGTACATCAATTGTGTTAACCTTCCGTCACTTTCACCCAACATAATAATTTTCCGTCGTTGATCTTCTTCGAAGATCGATCTCCACTGTTTATAAAAAATTCTTTATCCATGATCAGTTCTGGTTCTCAGTGCTTATCTCAGGCGTAATTTCATTTAGCGGAATTGTTCTCAACTGTTGATATGTTGATCTCAATCATAGATCTATCAAAGATGCATGTTCATTTACGCTCTGTAATCTTCGTTGAATTGATCACTGGAAGGATCAATTCTCTCCTGCAAAGTTTCTCATAGACGATTTTGACCTCTTGCACTTATATCAGAATTCAAAGTGCAAACATATAGATGCTTATCAACCAAAGAAAATGTTCATTCATATGTGCATAAAATCATACATTCAAATAGAATAATAATTACACAGAGATTATGCCAATGTGAAATATTTGTTTAGTCTAGGAATGAATTTATTCCAAACCTCACTCCATAGTTCATCACATGCTATGTGGAATTCCTCTCCCTCTCAAGCTTGATGAGCTACCTAAGATCTATGAGCTAACCAAAGATTCTGCGAGCTAACAGGCTCTGTAAGCTAAACTAAGCTATCTAAGAAAATATCTCAAACTGAATTAAATACAAGAGGATTCTGTTGAGCGAGATCCTAAAAGAAGGAACTTACGAGTTCCCTTAACCTTGCGAAGTCATGAATGACTTCACCCTCTTGAGCCTATGCTCCTGCATCAGGAGATCCCTATGTGACTCTGCACAAGACACTAAACACAAAGATATCTCTCTCGAGTACCTTATTGATCAGTGCCTAACGAAGTATAATCCAAAAGTAAACAATGTGCGTATGAGATAATTAAATATTCAAATACCAAATTAATAACTAACTCAAATAATCAACTAAAATAAGCAAATAACAAAATAATAACTAAGAAATTAAATAAAATAACAAAATGGTAATTAATATGCAAATAAAAACTCAAATAACTAAATAATCAATTTACACATGCAAAATATTAATTAATGCACATATTAAAAATACTATACAAATTAATAAACTTTAACAATGGAAATGGTATAAAAAATAACTATGAACTAAGCCAAAATGCAAATAAAAATTAATAATCAAAGGCTATGGTAATGTATATATTAAACAAAACTATTGATAAAACAAGAAAATTAAATAACATTCATGAGAACTTACTTAATGTATTAATGCATCCAATAAATATGAAACTCAATTTTAAAATAAAGCGTTTAACAATTATATATCCTAAAACATTAAACAAATATAAATCTTGGTCTGAAAGACAAACCCTAACGGATTGGCAAAAGCTTGAAACGTAAAAGGACTTGAGGAGAGAAGCAACCAACACAACTAGAAATTATTGGTTGGCAGAAAAGACCGTGCATATCGAGAGGAAAGAGCATGAGGGTGGTTGCACGTGAGGAGGCGCGTGAGCAGTTGAAGGTTTGAAGAGGGGTTGCTGTGTGCATGGGAGATGCGAAAGCTACGTAGGAGCAGGAAGAGAGCATGAGAGAGCTAGGTGCGAAAGGGCATCATGGAGGTAGCTCGTTGCGTGCTGGGAGAGTAGTTGGTGGGAGCAGCGGGGTGGAGGTTGCAGCCACGAGGGAGGAGGAGATGCCCTGAAGGGGTCACGTGAGGAGATTCAGATCGTGGCTGCGGGTAGTGGGATGGAATGGAAGCTGCTGGACACGCGAGCATAAGAGGAGGACTGTCCGGAGCAAAGGAACGAAGATTGGGATAGGCACGTGGTGAGAGCTGCTGCTATAACAACTCGGATGAAGGAGTATTAGACGCTGCAATAGAACCGAGGGTGGAGGAACCAACAAGAAAAAAAGGGTAAAAAATTTAGGGAAGGAGAAAGCCATAGAGCTGTAGAGAGGGTGATCAACGGGTACACTTAGGAGAGACTACGGTGGAGGGATGCGAGAGCGACTGCTAAACTAAATGAACCCTATCTTAACACTACCCTAACTTGAATCAAACTAAACTAACTGAAGAACTAACCGTAAGCTAGCTAAACAAAACTAGATGTGTGAGAGAGAGTAGTATGAAAACCTAGGAAAACCCTAGAACAAGCCCTACCTAACCTAAGGTTTTTCTGAGGAGCGCTAACCTAGTGAAGAAGGTTCCTAGGTTAAGCAATTAACCTGGTGAAAGCTAAGGAGATATCCTACGGCACAGTCACAGGAAGCTGTGTCGTTGCAACTAAGGTGATAGGAAAGAAAGTGGTGACCTATCCTAGGGCAAAGTGCAGCTCTAAGGATACTAATAAGACTTCAGACATGCACATCCACCAACATCCATCAAAAATGTAAGAAGCTTGACCTTCTTGTGCTTGTGTTCATCCAACAAATGGAAGCATCACCAAAAGCATAGATTCACCAAAGAATTACCAGAAAAAACAACTTGCATTAATCAGAAAACTTCCTCATCTGGAGCACATCCATCCCGAGAAAACCCTAAGTAGGGTAAATCAAGTGCATAGTGTATTATCCCATAAGTTCTAATTTAAAGTGAAAGTGAGAAGTTATATTTATATGATCTCACACTCACTTATCTAAGCACACATGCCTAAAAACAAGTAAAATTCAAAATTATTTAATGTCAACTTAAAATTAAAAGAAAATAGTAATAAAATCTAAACTATGGTAGGCTACCTCACGGTATTTGCATCCCCAGGTGCATGAGCGAATCGCTCTGAATGAAAGGCTGGAGCGAGATGTAAGGAATATGTTATGCCACATATAACCCCCGCGATGTAAGGAATATGTTATGCCACATATAACCCCTATAATTCTGTAAAACCCCTCAATGCCCTCCTCAAAGCATGGAAACAGCCTAGTATGGAGGATGCATTCCTTTGAGGAAAGAAGGCTAGGGAGAGAAAGGACCCATTTACTGAAGGGCCAGGAGGGTGTATGAAGTGGTCGTGACTGAAGAAAAGCGTGTCATATCTAAAGCAGAGGCCACCTGAGCATGCAAGAAGGGAATGGATACATGAGACCCAGTGGTCAACCATTAGGGGCCCCAGACACCAACCCTGAGGTTAAAATCTCTTTAATCGGTAGTCGACATTGCCATTACGCCATAGTACCCTTAAAGGAGGACCAAAGGGTCCAACCATGACCGCCATCGCTCATTAACACCCTTCCTGGTAAAACATTTTGGCCCTCTCTCCATGGGGTACACCTGAAAGTGCACTGGGTACAAGTGCAGCGTAACACTGGTTCCAACTGTGGGAGACATGCTCTTCTCGGGAGTGCTTGATAACCTGTGAATCTGCTGGTACCTATAGACCTACACACATATGAATTTCCCGAGAGGTATAAAAAATCTAGAGGCAGACACTTCTGTCTTGTCTTGTTCGAAAGATGAGGGAAACAAACTATGAACAATAAACTAACTAGACATGAAATAAAAAACTATGCCTAATCCAACAAACCCTACCTACTCTAAACATGGTAATAAAAATAAGTTAAGTGAAATCATACCACCAATGTAACCATTTAAGTAAGCAATTCATACATGTCATCTTACCTTTATCCTTTAGCATAATCCAAGACAATACCTCATTGATGATATGTTGAGTTTGTTGTACGAGGATCTTTGTCTTGATGAGTGCATCAAACCAAACCTTCTTAAGAACTTGGAAAAATTGAAACCGGTGCCATGGAGAAGAGCCACTTTGACAAGCTTTGTTGATCCATTCTTCTAGTGGGCTTATGTATCGGACACCTCTATCATACATATATTCAGATTTTGGCCTAAAACTCGTCCATGAATCCTAAACTTGGGAGATTATTCGTGGAGTTGGGATTTGAAAATATTTATATGTGAGCCGCAACCTGTCTCTACATTTACTCAATCTTTTCTTTGTACATACAAGTATATTTCTTATCTTTTCCACAATCATGTTACCGCAATATAATCCATACCTTCATGCCTCAAATGAAAAGATAAACAATAAATATTATGAAATTGAGGGATTAAGATTACACCTGTCCACCTACCTTCCTTGGTCTTGTTGAGATGTATCATTAAGGGCTTGTCGATCTAGGGTAGAGCGAGCTGAACAACTTCTTCTATGCTTCTTGAGGGGAACAACTGAGAGTGATGACCTAGGCTCATTATATGATGAATATCTATAAAAGAATACTCTCTGCGATAAGATTCCCTGCTGTAGGATGAGTATGATGGTAACGTCATGGAAGAATCACCAGAGATATGAGGTTCTAAGTCTTCGAGATTTTCATCATAATGGCTCAGCTGCATATAGCAACTATCTGCAAATTCTGGTCTTGGTCCATCTTCAATTATGGTGGCAAAAGGGTTGAGCCACTCTTCGTCATTAGCCTCACACGGGGAAGGAATGATAATATCTCTTTCAACAAGGTCTTCGTAAGTTACGTCTTCAACATCCCTGCTGGAGGTGACTGAGAGTTCCTTGTCCCAAATTGGGTCAATTTTTGGCTCTTCCTGAATAACTTCATCAAGCCCCTCTTCCTCACTGCAACGTATGGATACAATGCTACCTGGTCTTGAGGAATCATATAAAGGTGGACCCATAATTCTCCAATAACCATCGTCCTCAGAATTCTCGTTATTATGTTCCCAGAGATCCAATATGTCATAAGGAACTTCTATATTTTGGAGGGGAGGACTCATCATATCCTTCTGTTCCTCAACTTCTTCAATTAGCACTTTCAGATCGTCATATGCAGGACCATCATCATATTCATCTTCTTGGGAAGCTTTATCATCTTGAATAATGGTTGCTTCGACCTAATATTCACTTTGGGCTTCCCTACTGAACAAGTCCTTCACATGCTTAACATGAGGTATCCATTTGTCACAACGCCCTGAATCCCAACGATTACAGAACGTTTCCACCAATTCTGCAGATGATGATATCGTTCCTTTATCTAGGCCCACAAACCAAGCAAGGGCCTCGCCTCCCAAGTGGAGGACAAATAATCGCATGTAAACATATTCTTCTTATTTGATACCATATTCTGAAGCCATAGTTATAAACCATTCCACATGATGCGTCGCACTATCATGATCACCCTTGAAGGTATGCCAAAATGCCTATGGTAACTCATCTGAATAACCTGGGAAAGCTGATAGATCAAGAAGAGCGAAACCAATTTCCTTTTTCGTAGCACTCAGATTATCAGTATCTTCAAACTCGAATGGAATGTCATATGTGGTTCCTTCTCTTGCATCATCTTGAGCTTTTCTTTTTCCTAGGGTTTCTTCCCATCACAGGGACTTCACTTAGTAAACATCTCATATAGCACATGCGCTCGTGGGATATTAAAGAATACCCTTAATTTCCAGAGATATTGACCCAAACTCTTTTTTTTAAAACCCCCTCCCAATCCTGTCAATCATGGACTTTCTTTCTTGTTCTTCTACACCGTAATCCCAGTCCATGCTGAATGCATCAATGAATTTCCTGAGAGAATAAAAGCTCTCGCAAGAAAATCCTTCATATCAATTTCTGACAGATAAGTTGACTTCTAGGCGAAGGGACAACAAAAATAGCCTCATCCCGATGTCTTCATGCACGACGTTACTTGCTTGGATGAATTGCATGAATGCCTGGACATGAGATGCTGCATGGTTTTGATACTGTTGGAATAATGGGAATAATGACTTCCCACCATCTTTAATGGCGTACCTGTGTGGGAAACCTAAAATGCATGCAAGTCCAACATGTCCATCCATAATTAATAACCAGATGCCATCTTTTCCCACCATCTTTAATGGCGTACCTGTGTGGGAAACCTAAAATGCATGCAAGTCCAACATGTCCATCCATAATTAATAACCAGATGCCATCTTGTCGGGCTTCCCTGTCTTTATAGATTACTTCTTTTATTTTTCTTCGATTGGAGTCGCCAGGAGAAACCTTCCAAGTTAGTTAAGCAAATCTTGCCAAAGTACTAAATAAAACAAGGGTGTACCTGATAGATGGGATAGACTGAGCTCTTTGTGGAGTCGCTTGGTAAGGCTACAGGTTATTCCTTTAAAAAAAAAATGTATGCAATCATATACAACCAAGGACTTCAAGACTTACCAAAATGTCATTTCTTTCTCGGATATATCACCTCAGTGAATTTGAGGTCCCGTACAACGACACCAAAATGTTACCGGTTGAAATGGCAGGTTATTGCTGTCTGTAAGCATATGCAGAATAAGTGACCACTGTCACCTTAGTCGCTTGTCCTTAACTGTTTCGGGAGTCGTAACTTCCTAGGGAGAGCCCTATGTGACTCTGCAAAAGACACTAAACACAAAGATATCTCTCTCGAGTATGTTATTGATCGGTGCCTAATGGAGTCTATCCAAGAGTGAATAATGTGCCTGTGACATAATTAAGTATTTAAATACCAAAACAATAACTAACTCAAATAATCGACTAAAATAGGCTAAAAGAAAAATAATAACTAAAAAATTAAATAAAATAACAAAATAGTAATTAATATGCAAATAAGAACTCAAAAAAGCCAATAACTAAATAATCAATTTACACATGCAAAATATTAATTAATGCACATATTAAAAATTCTATACAAATTAATAAACTTTAACAATGGAAATGGTAAAAAAAATAATTGTGAACTAAACCAAATATAATGTAAACAACTCAAATAACAATTAATAATCAAATACTATGTAAATGTATATATTAAACAAAACTAACTATTGATAAAACAAGCAAAGCAAATAACATTCACGACAACTTACTTAATGTATTAATGCATTCAATAAAATATGAAACTCAATTTTAAAATAAAGCGTTGAACAATTATATATCCTAAAACATTAAACAAATATAAATCTTGGTTTGAAAGGCAAACCCTAACGGATTGGGCAAAGCTTGAAACGTAAACAGACTAGAGGAGAGACGCAACCGACGCGAGTATAAATTATTGGTAGGCTGAAAAGACCGTGCATATTGAGAGGAAAGAGGATGAGGGTGGCTGTACGCGAGGAGGCGCAGGAGCTGGCGAAGGTTTGAAGAGGGGTTGCTGTGTGCGTGGGAGCTGCAAAAGCTGTACGGGAGCAGCAAGAGAGGAGACATGAGCTAGGTGCGAAAGGGCAACGTGGTGGCAGCTGGCTGCGTGGTGGGAGAGTAGCGGGTGGGAGCAGCCGGGTGGAGGTCACAAGCACGAGGGAGGATGAGATGCGATGAAGTGGTCGCGTGAGGAGATTCAGATTGTGGTTGTGGATGGTGGGATGGAATGGAAGCCGTTGGCCACGTGGAAGAGGCAACATGAGCATAAGAGGAGGATTACCTGAAGCAAAGGAACGAAGACTCGGACAGGCACATTGTGAGAGCTGCTGCTATAGCAACTCGGATGAAGGAGGAATGGAAGCTACAATAGAGCCAACGGTGGAGAAACCAACAAGAAAATAAGGGTAAAACTCTAGCGAAGGAGAAAGGCGTAGAGCTGTAGAGAGGGTGATCACCGAGTGCACTTAGGAGAGACCGTGGTGGATGGATGCGAGATTGAGTGCTAACCTAAATTAAACCTAACTTAACACTACCCTTACTTGAATCAAACTAAACTAACTCAAGAACTAACCTTGAGCTAGTTAAACTAAACTAGATGTGTGAGAGAGAGTAGTATGAAAACCTAGGAAAACCCTAGCACAAGCCCTACTTAGCCTAGGGTTTTTTTGAGGAGCGCTAACCTAGTGAAGAAGGTTCCTAGGTTAAACAACTAACTTGGAAAAGCTAAGGAGATATCCTAGGGCACCCTCAGAGGAAGGCTTGCCGTTGCAGTTAAGGTGACAAGAAAGAAAGCGATGACCTATCCTAGGGCAAAGTGCAACTCTAAGGCTACCAGTAAGACTTCAGACATGCACATCCACCAACATCCAACAAAAATGTAAGAAACCTGACCTTCTTGTGCTTGGGTTTATCCAACAAATCAAAGCATCACCAAAAGTAGAGATTTACCAAAGAATTACCAGAAAAAACAACTTGCATTAACTAGAAAACTTCCGCATCAGGAGCACATCCATCCCGAGAAAAGTCTAAGTAGGGTAAAACAAGTGCAAAGTGTATTATCCCATAAGTTCTAATTTAAAGTGAAAGTGAGGAGATGTATTTATATGATCTCACACTCACTTATCCAGGCGCAAATGCCTTAAAACAAGTAAAATTCATAATTTTTTAATGTCAAGTTAAAATTAAAAGAAAATAATAATAAAATCTAAACCATGGTAGGCTACCTGGGGGTATTTGCATCCCCAGGTGCCAAAACATGGTCAAATGAGCGAACCACTCCGAACGAAAGGCCGGAGCGGGATGTAAGGAGGACATTATGCCCCATATAACCCCTAGAATGCTGTAAAATCCCTCAACGCCCTCCTCAAAGCATGGCAATGACCTGTTATGGAGGATGCCTTCCTATCAGGAAAGAAGGCCAGGGAGAGCAAGGACCCATTTATTGAAGGGCCAGGAGGGTGTATGAAGTGGTCGTGACTGAAGGAAATCATATCATATTTGAAGTGGAGGCCACCAGAGCGCGCAAGAAGGGAATGGAGCCATGAGACCCAGTGGTCAACCATTAGGTTCCTTAGACACCAACCCTGAGGTTAAAACCTCTTTAACAGGAAGTTGACAATGCCATTAAGCCATAATACTCTTAAAGGAGGACCAAAGGGTCCAACCATGACCACCATCGATCATTAACACCCCTCTTGGCAAAAAAAATTAGCCCTCTCTCCCTGGGGTACACCTAAAGGTACGCTGGGTACAAGTGCAACATAATAGACCTTAAACAAGTTTTCAAACCGTCATTGTAACATCCCCTCAAAACGCGACCGAAAAAATGTGAAGCGTTGGTAAAATGCACTGTAAGTATGAAAACTAGCTCATTAAGATTATAGATGAAATTTATAATTGCTAGGAGACTGAAAGCGTGTGCGACTTAAACGATATTGGGGACGAATCCACTAGGGGGAGGGATGAATGGCTAGGAAGCCATGTCATCTTAAGTGTCATGGACACTAGAGTTTCTCCCTTGGTTTATTAAAATCTTAAGCATCTTCCTAATCTAACGTTAATAGCTAAAAAGCCGCAAGGTTTTAGTAGACTCATAAGGTCTAGTTAGCAATATAATCAAAATATTATTAGTTCAATGATATTGCTATAAATGTTGGATATCGCTTCAATAAAAATGTTGTGAAATTATTTTAAGCTCCCTCTCTTAAAATATTTTTCTAAACANTATTATTAGTTCAATGATATTGCTATAAATGTTGGATATCGCTTCAATAAAAATGTTGTGAAATTATTTTAAGCTCCCTCTCTTAAAATATTTTTCTAAAACAAGTTGACTTAGATTTTACTCTTCAAATGTTAACAAGAAATAATTGCATTACCTATAATATATATATATATATATGAAGCCCTAATTAATATAAAAGGAAAAGTATTTAGTATTGGGTTAAACAAATGCATTCTTTAATAAATAATAAAAGAGGTGATTTACTATTTATAGGAAGCTAAGATAAAGAGAAATATTATTTATTAAAATGACACATGGGGGACTTAAGGGACTTTGTCTGTTGGATTTTAAAACGTGTCGAACATCCCTTGAGAAAAGAGGAACGTGGACCAACGGTTCTGCCATATGTCCTCTTGGGAAGAAATGTTACTTTGCTTAAAAAGGGAGAAACTGAGAAGGATTGGGGGGCACCGAGAGGGTTATGGTTCTTAGTGGAAGGAGAAAGATTTGGTAGACTGGACTAATCATTCAATGGAAGAAGTCCAGTCGATTTTCTTTCAAATAAGGTTTTGCTGGGCTTGCAGATCTTCCTGGCATTATGGCAAATCCTCAAGATCACACCCCTCGGAGCAGTGATACAAGACATAAATGGCAGGTTGTTGTTATTCCCAACTTACGCCCGGCTGGATCGCTTCCCAAGTCGTGATGTAAATGCTGAGGAGAGAGCAGTAAAACGATACGACGAAGGGATATATGATTTGGTGGAGATGTTTCCAACGGTGAGAACTCTGCACTTGGTTCCTACTGGATTTGACGGGCATGCAAAATACACTCTATAGGGATTTTTGACTATACGGTAATGTATGCTATGAATTTTAATGCGAATTTCCCCAATAATTTACTGATATGATATTGCATGCTATTTTATATAAATATGAAGTTTTAGCATCTTGTTTTAATTACTATTTTCTCCAGCATTTACTGATATGGTAATGCATGCGATTGGAGGTTGAATAAATTCTAGCATTTGATTTTGTTAGCAATTTGATCCAGCGTGAGTTTCATTGGGGTAGCCAGATCCGCTTTTATAGTGAGAACCTCCGCTGCCATTTGCAATCACTGTGTATTTGAGGTTTGAGTATGTGTTGAACCCGATATCAGTGGGATCTTATGCGGTTGAGAACACTGTGTATTTTCCTTTGGTTTGCATAACTTTTTGTTTACCCTTGTTTACGATCCAAGCTACACGGTTGCATTGGTATACAATTCTCTCTATGAATTTGAGATATATACTTAAGTTAGCCTCATACTCACGAGTTGATGGGAATCACTGAGCAATTTTAGAACCCAAGCTATGCTTTTGTAATTTAGCTTTTCATTGTATATGTTAATATATGATCCGAACCCTGAAATCTTGTGAGTTAATATGGGATCTAAACTCTGCAAGTATTTCCAAGCTCTACGGGTTAGGGACCTTGCTATTTTTCTTTTGCCTTGACTGCGTTTTGATATTTTTA
>LPNX010583690.1:51899-101375 GCA_001517045.1 Pseudotsuga menziesii | reverse complement strand
AATATTTGTGTTTTTTTAAAATCTGCAAAATGCTTTTGAAGAATGGTTTGCTGTATACAATCGATTTTACCACAGTCTGTCAATAGCCGCATTTGATTTTTCAAATCAAACGATTGTTATACTCTGAATTGTTAATTTGATCATAGATTACAAATCCCGTCGAACTTGGTTTCCAAGTCGGTTTCCAAGTCGAGTACTGTAACTTGTTATGACTGCCGTAGCCATTGATAGATTTATCTCCAATATCTTAATGCGTCCAAGGCAATTTACTATGTAGAAAGAAATACTATATCTTAATGTAAAAGGGGTAGAAATATTGTATTAAGAAATATTATATCTTAATGGATATCTTAATATATTCGAGAAGGGGTTTCAAAAGGGGTGATGGTAAATACTAAGTTAAGTCTATTTTTTTTAGAAGTTATTTAAATGAAAGAAAAAAGATGGATTCATTCGTTTTAATTACATGAATGAATGGAGGTAAAATTGTTGGAAGTAATTTAAATGAAAAAAAATAAGATGGATTCATTCGTTTTAATTACATGAATGAATGGAGGTAAAATTGTTGGAAGTAATTTAAATGAAAGAAAATAAGATGGATTCATTCGTTTAAATTACATGAATGAATGGAGGTAAAATTGATCCACTCAATGACATTGGGGTATACCAAGGTGGATAGAATAAATATGAATATATAAAGAATGAATTATTATATTGGTGAGTTTTCTTTTTATATTAAACCATCTTCATGAGGGTTTTGTTTTACTTAATTTATGATGGAATTTATTCCATGGAAGTTTTGGTTAGATTTTATCTACATGTTCCTTTGGTTCATAAACAAAGTTTTGATGAAGGATTTGTTTTCATGTTTAATAATAACAAATTTGTTATTATGACTAAGGATTTTAGATCTTATTTGTTATTATGACTAAGGATTTTAGATCTTAAACTCACTGGAACTAGTATCCTTTTGAATTTTTATACTATCTAAACTTGAATCTTGGAATGTTTTTGCCTATAACCTTTAACCTTAGTGGATTCGTCGCCCAGCTCGGGGGTGGCTTTAGATGGGAAAACATACGTCGAATGAAGCCTACGGTTGGGTGGAAAGTCGTAGACATGCTTTCAGTCGCCTAGGCTAAGTAACATTAAAGAAGTATCGATGATGTTAAAATTGATGATCATGCAGTTTATATGTTTATAGCACTAATATGTAAATTGAGTGTTGGTTGCAGAACTATGGCTCGTTGATGGCAGGTTATTGGAAGACTCTAGAAAGACAGTATAATTTTTCTAATTATAAAGCATTATTTCTTTAATAGTTAAACTTGGTTAGATGAAGTTAATTATCTGGTTCTACTAATTATGCTGAGATTGCAGGATTTCCAGGGTGGGTGCATAAACTATGTCCCGAGGTGCTGAATGACGTCGAGATATCTCTTGAGAGACACCGAGACTCATGTATAGTACCTTGTTATGATGGAGGTCAGAGTCGATTAAAAGAAAAGGTTTAATGTGAAATAGCTATCCCATTTGAAGGATATCCTAGCGTCTCGTATAAAGGTTGTGCTCCACTGTAAGATATTTATGTATTAAAGTGATTTGATAAACCTTAATGTAAAAAGATGATATAGTTCGATAGTAAACAATTTTCTTTGTTAGCATGTTCAAATGTATATAATGTAACCCTACTAAATGAATGATTCGATGATTCAAATATATCTGATTAAAGGTACAATGTTTGGGTAACAATGAAATTGACAACAATGCTTACAATTATGGGACTAACACAATTGGCTTGTTGCATATAGTTAAAAAAAAAAAAAAAAAAAAAAATAAAAAATTTACCCCATTTGCTCTGAATTTACTAAGGGGATTTCGGGGTATGTGACAGTCATGCAAGTCCTTTAAAGGGGACATTTAGCCTTCAAGTGGAGTATAATTTCTCCTATGATGACTAGGATAGTAGTGATGGATCTCAATACCTTAGTAATTTGTATTAGAAGAAAATAAGGCCTTGGGTCATAAATGAAGCTTCTAGGCACCAAGGACCATGAACAAAACCTCAAACCACAAAACATGCATTGTTCAAGATATCATTATCCTTAGGGTGATATAAGGGTGTCAAGGACCATGAACAAAACCTCAAACCACAAAACATGCATTGTTCAAGATATCATTATCCTTAGGGTGATATAAGGGTGTCAACATGAGGTTTTGTGCACTTAGATGGGTCCTAAATTATGGTTGAGGAGGAAATTGAGGGAATTAGGCCCTAAGATAAGATTCTTGAGTTAATGGGTTGTAATTAAGGGCATGAACCATAACAAAGAGGTCCTTTAAAGTGGATCTTTGGCATATCCTTTAAAGTTGGATATGTGCACAACATGTTCAAAATTAAGAACTTTTACATAGTGGGATGGGTCCCATGACCTTGACAATAATCATAGGAGAAAAATAAGGGTATTACAACCTAAATGGATCTTTAAAGGTCATTGACCATGAACATGACCTCAAACCACAACATGGACCCTTTAGAGGCAATATTTGGCCTCCAATTAGAATATGGGTACCACAAGAACTGTTGTGTAATATTGATGGGTGTCTTAAGGCATTGGCCACGGTTGAGGAGAATAAGGCTCTTAGGTCCTTCATGAAGCATGTAATGATCAAGGATAATAAATAATGCCATAAACCACAAAACATGTCTTTTATAAGGCATCCGTGTCCTTCAAAAGAGATATGGATACATTACGATGATTTGTGCCTTCGGGGTGGGTCTCGAGGCCTTAACCATAAGAGTAGAATAGGGGTGTCATTATGATATTTTGTGAAATAGGGATTGGTTTGGGGGAGGAAACTAAGGTCCTTCATCCCTAATTAATCTTATGAGTCTTATGGGACATGAAAAATTTCTCAAACCACCATAAAAAAACACTCTAGAAAGTACCTTTATTGTTATCAAACCCCTATATATTTGAATTTGACCATACAATGCATTTTTGCAAGACACATCTACTCAGTTGCCATCCCGAAAGACAATGAATGGGGCACAAATTGATATTCCGAAAGACAATGAATGGGGCACAAATTGATATTGAAGGTATTGACTTTTCAATGGGATCGATGGTTCTTCAGGGTGAATATCTTACACTAGAAGGAAAGTAAAAAAAGACCAATGGGTATGTATACATAGATTAGAGACCAAGTTCACGGGTGTATCACTTTACGAACCTGATCATTGGTACAAATACCCAACTACAAACCGTGTCTACAAAGAGCTCAAACAAGGTATATACTTCCCACCTCATGCAAAACATGAGATATTGTTAGAAGACCAATAGTTTAGTCATGTAATTATTTATTCATGCATTTCTAAGGTTGGTCATGTTATATAGTTTATTTCATGTTACGTAATTATCTTCTCAAAATAAAATGCATAAACCTAATTGTTTATAAAACTAAGATCCGTTAATGCACTTAGTTGTGATAAAAAGGAATCATAACTAAGTATAATGGTGATATTTATAATTTATTATTTTGTAAAGTATTAAAATATACTTCTTTTTAATAAAGATTCATAATTATTTCGATTTTATTATTTTGTAAAGTATTTTGATGTTTTCTTTTGGGTATTTACAAAGTTTAAAGATTCTGTAACTGATTTTATTTCAAGTCATTAAAATTTAAAATTTGATTTTATCTTGAGTCATTAAAATTTAAAAATTGAGATAATTAAAATATGGATTATATTGAGATAGTTAAAAATAGATAATTTAGTTNATATATATATATATTCACTCCATACTTAAAAAACATAATAATTTTACTTTATTATTAAAATCTTATTAACTATACTCATATTTACCATACACTTTAACACATTATTTAAAAAACATAATAATTTTACTCTATTATTAAAATCTTATTAACCATATTTATACTCACCATACCTATAAAGATGGGTCACCATAGTTAACTTACCACCCATTTTTTTAAGACAAAAACGGTTATAGTTTAGATTAAGAAAGTAGTGGCAAAACCATTGAAAGAATTACAAGCATCTGATTTATAGGAAAACCAAAGAAGACTAATCCATCAATTTCCAGATCGACCATTCCCCGTCACTTTGAAAAGTATGTACAAGGAATTATAATGACCTCAATTTTTAAGGTGACATAACGAAGTACGGATGTAGATTAACGTAGAGCTCGTTATTATGAAGTGCTATTGCCTTATTTGCTGCAAGATCTGCTGTGCCATTCAGCTCACAAAGAATATGAAAGAACTCTAGATGCCGAAAATTTCTTGAGATAGAAAGAATTATATCGATAAGTTTGGTTAGTATTAAATTTTGGCATTGGTTTTTACCAACCATAGCCTGTATTATTATTCGGGAGTCACCAAGCACATTGGCTTCTTCAATCCCCCTAGCTTCCAATTGCTTAAGTCCTTGCTAAAGCCCGTAAGCTTCCGCCATGCTATTTGCATTATTCCCTATATTCCAGTAGTATTTAATTTCAATATTCCTTTCAGGACAACTGATAATCCCACCTCCTCTCGCCGCACCCAAATTCCCTTTCGAAACCCCGTCAAAGAAGAGTTCAATTTTTTTTCTCTCTTAGCAACCTACGTTTGATCCATTCTTAAGTTCCATACTTCCACTAGTTTTTTAACTGCAACAATGTCTAATTCAAAAATGTTGAAGGAGTCCATCCAATTAACTTCATTTGGCATGAACTTGATCTTGTTCTTCAACATCTTTGAAGCATTCCGAATTTCTCCCATGAGTGCTTGCGTTTTCATGGCGATCTATTCTGGGGTTTGGTACATATCATTGAATATTCTTTGGGTTCGCTCAATCCAAATGTTCCAAAACATAAATTTTAAGAGTGTCATCCAACAGTATTTAAAGCTTTTTTTTCCAGACTGCCTTGATACATTCGATCCCAACTCTCATAAAACTGTTGAATATTGTTGGGAAGAGCCATATTACCCAACCGTTGATGGATCAGTTGATCCCATACCTTACAAGCGAAGGAGCAGGTTATTAGTAGACGAAGGTTGATTTGTTTGCTTTGTTTGCACAGCAGGCATTAGAACGACCCAACTATCCCTATTTTTTCTAGGTTGTCGCCTGTTAACACTCTTCCATGAGCAAGGGTCCAACTGAACATATCTATTTTTGGTAAACTCTTCACTTTCCAAATCATTTCCCAACGTCTTGGATTATTTGGCACATTTAGAATCACAGAATATAGTTTATAGCCTTGCGCTGTCGTATATGCTCCAGAGTTGCCCCCTCATCCTTGCTTATCTCTTACCTTTCTGGCCACTGGAGCTTCTCCTACTAGTTGATCCATGAAACGTGACTTACCCTCTTCCAATTCTATAAGACATACCGAAAGGTCCCAACCAAGCCAACGGTGAGGTGGGATGGGATCTCAACTAGAGATATCCCAAAGAGTAGTCTTATCGTGATTATTTAAACAATGTTTGAAATCGGGAGTATATGATAGCAACGACTTCCCCAATATGGAATCCTACCAGAGTTTGATGTGCTTTGGATTTTCCAGGTATCCAAAAGAGCTCGTCTTTGAACCGAGCCAACACTTTCTTGCAGAGGGAGAATATTGGAGAGCCTTCTTTAATCGAAATTTCTGAATCCAGACACCTTAGTCTTGGGCCTAGGAAATATTTGTTTCTTAGCACCTGAATTCTCCAGGTAGGCTTCGTTTCAAATAGGTTCCAAAGGAGCTTAGCTCCCATCGCCAAGTTCTGATATTTTAGATCTTTAATGCGAAGTCCTCCTTCCATCCATGGTTGTTTGAGTTTCTTCCAGATAACGAGAGCCAATTTCTTTCCTCCATTGTTATTCCCTCCTTGCCAAAGGAATAATTTCAGCATGATTTCAATCTTGGCGATGATTCTTGCAGGAGCCAACATAATTGAGCATTGATTCAAGGGAAAGCTATTAAGGACGAATTTTATCAGAATCATTTTCCATGTTGCATTTAGCCAGACTTCTCGCTAGGATTGCATTTTATTCTTGAATTTTTCTATTAGTGGGTTCCACTCAGTTATTTTGGATTGCTATTGAAGATTGGGAACCCCAGGTATATAAAGGAATCCCAAGTTGTTACTCCCTCGCTTCCTAAGATGCGCGAGATTCCAGAAATATCCCTAGGATTTATATTCCAATTCTAGATCTTGCTCTTTCTGAGGTTTAACTTACTGCCAGATGCTTGGAAATAGATGCCCAATTCAAACTTGAATCTGTTCGCTATTAACTTACTGGCGCCTCATAGCAAGATCGTATCATCCGTGAATTGTGCGTGATTAATGTAAGTTAGTTCCTCGAGCCATTCTGATAGCTATTAAGTCGTGATCCATCCTAGCTTGCTCGAGTTTTAAGCTCAACACGGAGGCTTGGATTGCATAAAGTAGTGGGGAGAGTGGGAAACCTTGTCTAAGGCCTCGGGAGGCTTGAAAGAAGGTTGCAGCTCTTTCATTTATGAGGGGGGAAATCCATGGGTCACGTATATGGGATTTGACCCAGCAGATGAATCCTGGATTGAATTCGAACCTTACCATCACCTAGAAGAGAAATAAGAGACAGACTCTGTCAAATGCATTGGCTAAGTCTATTTTCACCACCATTCCTTTTTCAACATTCTTTAGACTAGAGTGATGGCCTCTTGGACCAAGATGATGTTATCCCAGATTCTCTTGCCTTTGATGAAAACCCCTTGGTTTTCATGGTAGGATGATTTTTAATCCGTTGGCCATTATTTTGGTGATTATCTTGTGCCCAATGTTGCAAAGAGAAGCTGGTCGATATCTATGAAATGACACAACGTCTTTTTATTTGGGTATAAGGGCTAAAAAATGCAGAGTTAGTGCTTCCTCCGATTCTTTCATAGTGTTGTGCTTTTAAAACCATTTTAAAAATATCCTTGTGCACAATTTCCCAGCACACTTTGATGAATTTTGCGTTGAACTCGTCTGGGCCTAGAGCCTTTTCTTCCTCCATATTCTCCACAATAGTTTTCAGTTCCTCTAATGTGATCCTTTGCATGAGAGCGTTGTTTTCCTTGCTCTTAACCAGCATTGGCACAAGTTGCATTATCGCTGCGTTTGGGAGAGTGTTATCAGTTTCAATAGTGTATATTGCTTTAAAATGCCTTGTAGCTTCCATTTTAATTTCATCGAAATATTGGATGACTTGGTTGGATGTATGTATCTCTTGAACCGATTTGTAGTTCTTTCTCGCTTCTGCCTATTTATGAAAGAATGCAGTGAGTCCGATCCCCTCCTTTGAGCCATAAACATACAGACTTTTGCCTCCATAAATCCTCCTCATGCCGACAGGCCGCATGTAATTCTTGATGGAGAATTACTTCTTTTTCAAAGTATTTCTTTGAGGTATGGGCTGCCTCCATGATAAGTTGGTGTGCCTCAAGGTTCGTCGTGGCATTGATTCTTCTTTGAGCCAGAGACAGAACAGTTTTGGCCCAATTCTTGAGCGCCTTTTTAACTCTTCTCAACTTTTATTCCCAGATGTAAAAAGGTGAGCCCGTGACTGGTGCAGCCTAAGTTTTAGAAATAATTCCCAAGAATTCTTTGTGTGAGGTCCATAGAGGGATAAATCCAAATGGTATAGGCCCCAGGTTTAGATCTTTTTTTATTTCTAGAAGGATAGGCTTGTGGTCAGAACCCCCATAAGGCAAAATATTAGAGGTAACATTCAACCCTAGAAGAAGATAGGAATCTTGGATCAAGAATCTGTGTAGTTTGGCCGCTATGTGCCGAGGACCCAGCCTCCTGTTGGACCAGGTGAATTTTCCCTTAGCTGGGATGACATCAGATAGATCCCAATCTAAAATAATCTGGTCAACTTGCTCCCTTATTGGATCTCTAACCAGAGATCCTCCTCTTTTTTCAACTTGCTTGAGAGTGACATTTAGATCGCCGGCTAGAATACCATTTTCCAACAATCCATTGCTCCTTTCATTCCTCAAGAGATTCCAACAATCCTTTTTTTTCAGCATACATGGCAGGTACATAAATATTAAAGAGACTAACCTGGGTTTTTAATTCTTTGTGTAGCAGTTTGGTAAGAATCGAGTGAAGATAGTGCTTGGATTTGATTAACTCAAATTTCTGATCATCCCATAGCGTACCAATTCCTCTCGAGGCTTCCCTAGAATTGACTGTGAGTCCTCCTCCTTCCAAATTTTTCCACTTACTTGGACAAATGCTTCTTTCTCCATCTTTGTCTCCTGGATCAATAAAATGCCTGGTTGGGCTATCCTGATCAAATCCTTCATAGCTTCTTGTTTTGCTTTTCTTCCCAGACCTCTACAGTTCCAGGAGAGAACCTTCATTACTTACTCTTGGCAGAGGTGGGAATCCCTTTCTGGGATTGCCCATGCTGGCGAGTATTTCTGGGATTTCGAAGGAGTTTTTCTAAGGTTAGCTGGGAACCTTGGAGTTTGTCCTTGTATGTGGCTTGTTCCCTTACTTCTTTGGTCGATTTCCCTCCTTGTGCTTTCTTCTTACCAGGTGTAACCATCTCGATTTCCCCCTCCTCTTCTTCCTCTTCATCAATAGCTGATTCCTCTTCTGATTTTTCTTGGTTTCCTCCTTCCTTTACCCCCTCTGCTCTTGAATCTGAGATCCCAGGATGATCTTTGTCTGATTCTTTAACTTCTTCAGCGTTGGAGTCCTCTACAATAACTAGGGGTCCATTTCTAATCTCTTCTGGAACCTTTGATGAGGTTTCCCTCGGCACATTTTTATTCACTTATTTTTTGTATAGATGCCCGTTCTTTGGCTTGCTTTTCTTTACTGCTTTCCACCCTTCCTCCTTTTCTTGTTGATCCACTTGCTCTTTAGGGTAGTTACAGAGGAAATGCCTGTACTCGTGACACCCTCTACACTTGAAAGGTATTTGTTCATAATCCAACTTTTTGTAATGGTGCCAGCTTCCAATAGTAATATTGATGGTTTCTGGTAATCTAGCTTCTAGATCCATTTCCACACATATTCGGGTACAGGCGTACTGATATTTGGGGCTTATCAATGAATCTTCCTAGAGCGTTTCCTATTGCTTTAAGTGATTTCGGATTCCAACAATGCATTGGGAGATTTGGTATCTTGACCCAAACACAAATGACTTTGAGGATATCTGCCTGTTCAAATAGAGGCACTACAGTCCCATTAAATAGGTACCATTTCGAAAGATAAGATCCCTATCTACCTTAGATTCGAAATCAAACAAGAAGTAACCACGACCTACAGAGTAAGAAGCAATGTTTTGGGTGATCATCGGTCTCCAGTTTCTCTGGACCCATGTCTCAGTGGATTTCGGAGACGACCCAAGACCAGTGAATTTCCCTATTAGATTGCGATATGCCAAAGAAAGAACTACCTAGATGGTATCCTCCGACGATAACGACAAGGAAACTTATTAGAGAAAATTTGGGGTCTAAAATGGGCCTCCTAAGGAAAATAATAAAAAAAGTCACATCACACTACAAATATGCCATGTCAGATTAAATCTAATAAAAATCTAATGAAAGTCAACCTAAATTGTCTCATTAATGGTAGTTGACAACTATATTGAGTTAATGTAGAGTTAAGAGATATTGGTCAAAAATATTAATGAAATATTTAGATTCTTGTGCACACATAATAAATGATAGAAAACTTTTGAATTTTATATTATTATTATTTTAAATGAATAGACCACTACTTTTTATATATTTAATAAATGTAAAACTCAAATATATTCATTTATAATGAAAAATATAATTATAATAGTATTAAAAAAATAAAAAAATCACTACTATTTTTTAATATAAATTTTATATTAATTCATATAAAAAATATTACATCACATAAAATAAAAAACAATAAACTATGTATATTCATATTATTTTTTATATTAATATAAAAAAAATTGTGGTTTAATGGGTAGGTAGGTAAGAGAGAGAAAAAGTAAAATAAAGAATTTATTATAATTTTAATAACATTAAAAATAGTTTTTATTTTTTATTTTGTTAGTATTTAAATGTTTTATTTATTTTTTGGATGTAATAATTACATATATTTATTTTTTAAATATTATTTAATAATATTAAAAATACTAAATATCTTTTATTTAGTATTTCAAGATAAGTCTATTTAAAATTAAATATTATTTAGTTTTTTTTTTTAAAGATTGATTAATAAATGTTTTTAGTATTTCAAAATGCTTCCACTAAAATTTTAATTAATGCGAAGTTTTAAAGGTGTTGGAAGTAGTGATTAAATAAAATATTCTATATTTATTAGTTAAAATTTATTTATCTTATTTCGAGGAGATCTTTTCAAGAACTTAACCAAGGTGAGGTTGATATGGAGTTAGCTTTTGTCAAATAAAAATATGACACATAAGCATTATGTGTCCAACTCAACCATAATGGTTGACCAAAGATATTGAAATTCTATTGGTTTAAAAATTCAACTCAATCCAGCTCATCCATGGCACAGTTTTTTATAAGGCCCATTTTAGACCCCAAATTTCCTCTAATCCTCTTGACAGACAGATCCTCAATCCTCTTGACAAACTCCAGGGGGCTTCGTTGGAAACTCGCTTGCTCTATGATGTTACTAGCCTTGCAAACACATCGAGATTCAAGGAAGATGGTGGCCTAGGTCCTCCCTCCTCGGCCGCCATAGGAGGCTGCCATAGGAGGGCCTGCTTCCAATTCAACTATAACATACACGTGGCCTTCCTCAGCATCGACAGTCTCAGCACTGAAGAACAGCCTTCGATGGAAACGAGGATCCGACCTTCAAAGAATCAAGGATCGCAGGGCCCTTTGACAAGCCTGCTAACGGTGAATCCTGCGATATGAAGCCTATGGCCAGCCTCGATTAGCCTACGATATGAAGCCTACGATCAACGCTGGATGCAAACATCGATGGCTTGGTTTGGTCATTTTCTTAAAAAGATGTTGACAAAATTAAACAATCAGCTTACCTCCCATTTTTAGCTTAGAATAAATAATTTAAATATTAAATCTTCCACTTAATTATTAATAAAAAAAAAAAATATATTTTTCCTAATAACTACATTTATTTGTTATTATTTTATTTTAAAGAATTTCCATGTGCGAGGCCTCTAAAATTTGTTTTTTATTTTCTAAGAACATTTGTTATACTTGTTGACACATAATAGCCATTAGTCATCCAACCAACTAAGTGACTTCCCTAACTCCATATTCCCACCATGTGGTTTACTCAAACTCACACTACGCGAGAGGCTGAACCATTCTGCGATAAATTTATACACAAAGAATGCCCACGGAGTGGTATCATACATTTTGTCTATTGAAACTGTTTTTGTTTTTATTTATTTAAATTTCACTTAAATTTAGTTTAAACAAAATAGTTAACAAAAAAATTCATTAATGTTTCATAAAATATTTAGTTTTTTTAACAAAAACTACTTTATAAATTTTCAAATTATAAAATTTCAAATCAGAGATAATGATTACCACATGCATCCCATCGATCAATATTTCCATATGTTGCAATCATGTCCATTTGTCATTGAAACATACCAATAAGCTGCCAACCTACTAACTACTCATTTTAGGAAATAAAATTTTAATATAAAAAATTAGTAAACATGTAGAATTAAAACAATAAGATTTTTAACATAAAATATCGTTAGCTTGTTGAGTCAAAAGGTCCATTTTACAACCCAATAGAGGATGTGTAAATATCATAAAAATAAAAAATAAAATGTTGAAAGAAAGTTTGGACTTGGAAAGATTTGATCCTTATAGAGCCTTGATAGATCCCTTTAGCATATACTATGCTCGTAGAATTAACACATGAACAAAAACAACGAATACATAGAAAGCTAGAGGTAGCATGCATGGTCTCAAAAATGCCCATGTAGCCTCTGAGGATCCCCATATTGTTATATGATGTTATCTAGATGTTTGTGATGCTAGATGTTGACGTTCAGGGCTGGAATTTATGGGTACAAAATGCCTTTCATGAGGAATTTTTCTCGTCAAATACAACTTATATTTTAGACTAATCGTCAAATAAAACAAAGAAATGCTGAAAATGTTCACATATAATGTGAAAACCTGCAAAATTGATGGATAAGTTTCTTTTCAAATTCCTACCCTATTGATGTTTGTGATTGAGACCCGGTTTCTTACCTTCATGGGCAAGATCGACATTTTGATTTTAGAGAGTGAGATGCTTACCTTACCAACCGTGGTGATCTCAATGTTGCTATCCTTGAAGAAATGAAAATATGATAGATTCACTAATCTTTTTTTTTAAAATGTGGTTCACCATTTGTTAGAGGGCTACTCCACGAAAAATTCCAATACCTGATATTCAAACTGAATAAAGGTATGGTCAGCTCATCAATCACAACATTTATTACAAAGGGCTCCACAAGAGCAACATGTCACTTACAAGAGTAGAACTTGGATGGGAAGGTTAACATTCATTCCTCCCAACCACCCAAGCTATATCCATTTGACATAGATTTACCAATCTTAATCTTACTAAGATTCACCAACCACCATATTGTAGAGTCTCGCAAACGTTAGCAAGGGTGTCAAATTTCCTATGTAAGCCTTCGTGAAAGGAAGCTAAGACTACAGACTTGCAATAGCTTTTTAGAAAAGCATTTACATCACGTGGAAACAAGAAGTAACAAATTCATAATTGCTTGGCATTGAAGCACTGAAGTAAAAATAAACCCATTTAATATTTGAAATGAAAATAAACCCATTTAATATTTGAAGGTAGTAAGAATATCTTTAGCCTCTGTTGTTCTAAAATATTCATGATGATAACTTTATGAGGCCTGCAATAATTTTGAAATAATATATTTGGGAGTTGCATTTTTATCTGGAAAATTTTAATTTTTTATGTCTAACTTAGAAACTAGATTTGGGTTCAGCTCATTTTGTTTTTTTTGAGCACAATTTTTAATTTTTATTCAGAATATGTTACCTTTAACGACATATATAAAAATTTGTGAAGTGGATTTTGTTCTCTCTTTACCAAGAATATAATCACCTTTGATTTACTATAATTTATTGTCATATTGCATGGTGTCATTGCTTTTAAAGGCTTCAACGAGCATTCTATTAGCTTTATATATCGATATTTTCACTACATAAGCTTTACCTAGAACAAGTCCATTTTTCTTTCTATCTATTATTTTAACTGATCAATTTATAGATGATAATTTTTCTCCTTTCAGTAAAACAAACTTATACTAAGTAAAAGTTGTGGCGCTTTAGTGTTTGCATGTGTTATTGGGAAACATGATCAAAGTGGCATTCAAGAATTTGTATCTTCCGCCATTTATGAAGTTGAAGCTGTACACTAAAGAATGAAATTAGGATCGTATCTTTAGCCATTAGTATTACCATTCTTATGTATTGCTTGCTATGAGTGGGGAAAGGCCCGAAGAAAACAAAATAAAACCAACAAACATGCATTAGAGAGTAAGACCAGGTCTTGATCTTTCTGGCCAACACGAAAACGAGGGTTGAGATGGTTGGACATAAAGAGACTAGCCTTCCTTCCCAAAGAAAAAGAAGATGGGAGGAAATTCAATGCAGGAGAAAGCAGACAGAACCAATATACATGAAAGGTAAAAATAGCCTTCCACACCTTGACATCAGGTGGATTGATAGGAGTCATCAAGTAGACTGACACAAGTTGACGACACGAATGGATAACAATCAGACAGACCAACTGACCCCAATAATTGATAAACCAATCCAATAACTCATGGGTAATAAAAATCCAAATCTAGAAAGTCTTTTTCATTTGGGAAATGCCTTACGACATAATAATAATAATATTATTATTATTTTTGGAGGGACACAACCCTTGTGAAAGGTCATACAAAGTGTTTTTAGGACCTATCATTGTATTTATCATATCATCTCTTATCATATCAAATACCATTTTGCTAGTACTAAAAAATTCCATGTAAAAATAGAAAGAAGAAGGGTAAATAAAAGATTTAAAAAAAAAGTAATTATATAGTTAGAACTAAAAAAATCCAATTGTAAAACAAAAGTAATTAAAATGAAGTAATTAAAAGGCAATCCGAAAAAGAAAGTATTAAAATTACTAAAATTTGTTGGTGAAAGAATTCAAAGTTAAAAGGGAAAAAAGAATTATTGCCATACCTATACTTCACAATTACGTGAAGAGTCAAGGCTGTGAATTTTCATTTGAAATCGTGACATTTTATATAAAATTGCTAATTAATTATTATATGCAAACTTAACGACCCTTATCATTTAAAGTGATTTTCCATCATTTAGTTATATTTTAATATATGTTAAGGTTATATCCTATATTTTAAAACCAGAAGAGTAAAGTTAAGGATTTTATATTAAATTATTATTTAATATAGAATGTTAACGAGACTAATTAAAAAAAAGACATTCGAGTTTAATTAAAAAGTACATTTAAAAGAGAAAAGATGATTTTTTCAAGGATTACAAAAGACGATTATAATATTAAAAATTCAATATATATAAAAGGAGAAAATATATATTTTGAATATATAAAGTTTGTACTTCTTTAAGATAGAAGATTATCAAAATTAATATATAAGTTTCAAGGTTTAAGTAAAAATGATAAGTTAAGAGAAAAATGAACAAACTAGTGAACAGTGACAAATAAGAGTTTCTTGAATGTCTTTATTGTGGAGATGAAAGAGAATATTCACAAGGTTGAAAAAATGGAAGTTGTCTCTGCCCAAATTGTAAAAAGATGTTTACCTCAATAGAAGATCAATGTAACATGCATTGGGAAACAAAAATTAAATAATTAAATAATAAACTAGCTCAATATTAATAAGGTATTAGATGATTGCAATCTCAAGTTCTTTTGGAGAGAATACAAAAGAACCACGAAGAAAGTAAGAAACAAGATATTGAAGGATAATTACAAAGAAAAGACAGATATTTCTCACTTTAAAAATCATAACCAAAAGTTATTCACAAAAATTAATTTGAGTCAAGTGATAAGAAGCAAGGGGTTCATAAGTTAGAACAAACTAATCAATATCTGGTAAAGAAAATATCAGAGAAAGATTAAGAGAATTGTTGTTTAAAGAACCATAATCACAACTTGGTTGCACAAATCAAGAAGTTGAAGAATGAGAAAAAATCACAAAAATAAAGTTAGAAAAATTTACTAGTAAAGAATCAATGATCAATAAAGAAACAATGATTGAACCACTTGAATTCGCGAAGCTTCTAGTTTAAAAAATCTAGACCTCGAAGAAAGAAAACAACATAGATCTAGTTGAATGATCAGAAACATCAAAAGTTGAAGAGAGTTCCAACAATCAAGATTTACCTAGGTATTCCTTTGGTAGACATCCTACTAGTCCGTAGGAAGCAAAAACACCTCTTTATGATCTTTGCCAAAATTCCTTGCAATTGTCATCCAATATATTGGGATGCTCTTGAGAATCGTCTTAACCAAAATCAAACGGTCTCCTTTGGAGATATTAACTATCCACATCCAATAGTAAAAAATATACTTGTTTGGATTTTAAAATAATCCTAAATGCTTGGCCCCTTGATCCAAGTCTTTAATAGAAAGAGAGAGAGTTTCCTTAATGATTTGGACATATTCTTCAGAAATTAAATCAACCAACATTGATGATTTGGTTAGGTTGATACCCATACCTTTAGCTTTGTACTGGAGGTTCAATCTTTCCTTAACCTTTGTGATCTCCTAAACAACACCATGGAAAAAATGAGAATATCACAAATAAATTAGAGATGGGTGAGGTCCATAGTATTTGAGATCTTTACTCCTTTCAATTCCCCCTTGTATTGACCTCTTTTATAATCAAACTAAGGTCTTCTACTATCAACAAGAACACAAAATGGGACAATGGACATCCTTGTCTAAGACCCCATGTTGTATAAAGAAAAACCCGAAGGGGATCCATTAATTAAAACTACAAAAGAAGCTACTTAAATACACCCCATGATCCAGTTAATACTTGTAATATCATACCCATCTGAATTAGAATAAATCTCATATATCCCCACTACACTTCGCCAAAATATTTTGCTAATCTATCTTTAAGACAACCAATTTCATCTTATCCTCTTTGATAAAATGTAGTTCCTCCAGTGCAAAAGCCACAACGTCATGGATATGTTGATTGAAGAGGAAGCTGAATTGCTCTTTATAAATTATACCTAAAAACATTCCTTTCAATATGTTAGCGATAATTTTTGAAATGAGTTTATAAATACAATTGCATAATAAGACAGTTTGTAATCATTATGGAAAGATCATCTTCTTTGTTCTGGATAAGAGATATAAAGGTAGAATTTAGAGCTTATGAGACTTTTCCCACTTCTTTGGACTACTGAACAACTTTTAGTAATTCCTCTTTTATTAAGTCAAATAATGCCAAACAAAACTCAACAGTGAGTCCATCAGTCCTAGGGCTCTTTCCCTTCTTGAAGGACATCAAGGTATGCTCAATTTTGTCACAGATTATATCCTCCTCCAAGGATCTATTTTGATCCTTGTCTATGAGTCTAGGCACCAGACTTAATATCCTCATGATCTTCTCAATTGGACATCTACTAGTTTCCTTGAAGAGGTATGAAAAATACCTTATGCATTCCTCAACCTTGTATTTGAAATATTTATCCATCTCTCCATTTGGAGCCTTTAACTCCCAAGTAGTATTCAAGTTCCTTATGTAATTAGTGTAATCATTAAAAAAAATTGTATTGTTATCTCCTTCTTTATCCATAGAACCCTTCTCTTTAGTTTCCATGTTATTTATTCCTTATTCAAAAGTTCTAATCTATTTCCTTTCAAATATTTGAGGGTTAATGCGAGTCCTCCTTTGAGAAAATACTAGAAGTATTTTCATCAAACAAGATTCTTATCCTATCCTCCATTTCTTTGAACTCTTCTTTCAATTGGAATTATAAATTTTCACCCAATTTTTTTATAATCGCCTTAATTTTCTAAGGCGAGGTTGGAAATTGTTGCATGCTTGGATCCCTTCCAGTTGATTCAATATGAACCCAATTAGCTTGAATCATATTTTGGAAGTCCTCTTTGATAAGCCATACACTATTAAATTTCATGGGAGAAGGGGGTTTCCAATCCAACCTCAATAATATTGGTAGATGATCCGACATTCCTCTAACCCCAACCTAGGTTTTTAAATTTGAGTACATTTTGATTAAATCCTACAACCAGGAACGTATCCAACCTTTTGGATATGGACTCCTTGCCTTTTATCCCATTAGGTTAGGTTGGGATTAATTGACAAGACTCAAATCTACTTGGCTATTTTCTTTAAACAAGTGGGAAAGAAGTCGCCCAAGGGATCTGCACTGGTTATAGCACCCCAAATTTCCCTTATATAATTAGTTAGGGTTATATCGCCACCTATGATCATCCCTTAAGTATAAGCAAGAAAAATTCTAAAAAATTCTCCCTAAACACCTCCCTCTCCACATACAACCCATACAAATTCAATAACTTCAACTGGCATGGAAATTCATTTGACTCAAGATCAACTAAAATTCCATAGGTTAGGCTAATAAATGAAATGAACTTTAATCCAAGGCTCCATCCCTTTATTAGACTTCTAAATGACCCTCAAAATTAATAGCACAAAAATTCCAGTGCTTCATATAAGAGGAAAGAAAGTCAATTGCCTTTTCACTTGAAATTAGATTCCTGAATCATTATTACATCCAAATAAAAAACTCTAAAAAGTATCAAGGGATTATTGTTTGTGGGACCCTCCCAACCCTCTAGCATTAAAAGGGAACACAATCATTGAGCCACCTTTTGCAAGGATTTCCCCGTTATAAGGGCCCTCACAATGGTAGCTTGTTTTCCTTCTTGAATATCCTTCTTCACTTGACATTTTGCTAGATGATGTTATACTTTCTTCCCATAGTCGCTGGTTCAACTTTGTTTAAATCCAGGCCCCCTTTCACACCGTTGACCACCAAATTCTTGTTCTTTTTGGATTTGAGGTTGTAATATGAGTAGATCGATGTTTTGACCTTTCTAGTTTTAGAAGGGTATGAAAAACCTATATTTTGACTCTCTTGAGCCTGAGAAGGCTTAATCTCTCTTTTAGAATAAGGGGAAGCTCAAAAATCAATATTAGTATTAGAAGGGGATTTCAAATATTTATTCCTCTCTTGGATAATACTATTACTTTCTTATTCGAGGAAATCCAAATGATAGAATTGCTTTTCTTTGATAATTGATACTCCCATTTCTTGCTCAAAGCATTTTAAGTGAGAAAAAGAAGGACATGGAGAGATAGAGGAAATCTGATTGTGGTTCAACTTCATTGCTTCTACCTTATGCACATTATCCTTGATCCTCCTTATGTCATTTGTTAACACCAAAAAGTTGGTGCACCATGCTCATCCCCTAGTGACAACATCCCATTCTTCATTTTTCCTACATTAAACCTTAGACACTTGCCCAAAAGTCCTAACGTTTAATACCAAATTGGCCCATAATCATTATTTGTAGATAATTCCCTTTCCATAAAATAGATAAATGTGGCATATTCCCCCCCAAAAGAAGGAAAATCCCCCAAAATAGGGAAGATTCCCTGAAAAATGCAAAAATAAAAATAATAAGTCAACAAGGAGAGGGAAAACCCTAGTAGGCCACACAACACCATAGGCTAATACCAATGTTCACCCAATACCACAAGCCTATACCAAGGTCTACGTGATACTACATGCCTATACCAAGGTCTATCTAATACCACCGACTAATAACTAGGGCCATTTTCCCCTATATATTAATGGTGAAGGTCCCTCATCTTACACAACACACATACCATTATCCATTCATTTTATTACCTTCATTTTTCCAAAATTTCTATCGAAACCCTTGAAGCCCCTTTGAGCCTTCTTGTTTCAACTCTTGTGTAGATTTCCCCTACCTTGTGACATGTGGTTGGAGAGTACCAGATTTCTTGGAGACCAAGGACCTTCCACTTCATATGGCTACAAGGGCTCCTTCCCGCACTATTTCGAGGTAAATCTCGGTCTTCTGTAAAAAAAAATTTACACAATACAAGGAAAAAAAATCCTTTCTCTTACCCTCTTTGTTTGATAAAGAATGAAAAAATAGTTAGCTTATATTTATTTTTTGTACACATGTTTGCTTAGTTTAGATTGTTTGTAACTATTATTTACCAATTTTAGCTTAGTTATTTATTTTCCATTTGAACTGCTACTAAGATTTACCTAAGTCTTAGTTTATGCTTTTTAGCACAAGCTTGCGTGAAAACACTAGCCACAGTTTTGGAAACTCCACGGGGTTTGATCTCTATCGATCTTCGGTTTTGTTTGACCATACTTTGCAAGTTTTTTACTTAGTTCAATTTCCATTTACATTTACCACTTATTTATGCTTTTTAGCACAAGCATGCGTGAAAACACTAGCCACAGTTTTGGAAACTCCATGGGGTTTGATCTCTATCGATCTTCGGTTTTGTTTGACCATACTTTGCAAGTTTTTTACTTAGTTCAATTTCCATTTACATTTACCTCTTATTTCTCAGCTATATATTTGGGTACACACCACATGTGCACACATTCCACACCTTAATATTAAATGCTTGTTTCATGACCCCAAGCTCAACCTTAAAATTTACCTTAACTAAACAAATATTAACCTCACTTGAGGACCAAAAATAATTTAGATAGGTAGGACACTGGTGAGAGGAATCCGAATGATTCCACTTTCTATTTTACATATGTTGGCTTACTTTTGGTCGACCCAGGTTCAAAACCTTTGTTCATCAACAAGACCTAATATATTGACCCGATAGAGGAGAAATCTGTTAGAAACATTTATGACGTAGATGAGGTCTCACCCAAGATATCTTATAGGGACTACCAGAACCATGTTTCAGTAGTTATGTTGAGGATTTCACTCTATAATACTATCAGGATACTCGACCAAAATCAGGATTTATACTTCTGTTTTCATTCATTCATTGAAGATAATTATCTACCATTTCATCGACATATATAACGACATATAACATAAAGTATTAACAAATGTTAACTCAGTACAGGTCGACACATATATAAGTTCATTCACCATTAAGTCTGTGCGACACATTCAGATAGGCTCATTTACATCAAATATGATTCGAGACAATACAATCATTAAAACACACATAGACAAGATATAATGTGGAAACCCATCTGAGAAAAACCACAAAGGTGATTTTCATCAGGAATGAGAATTGGTTTGGCACTTTTGGTGTGTGCACTCAGCTTGCAAACTCTTCTTTTGATATTCTTTACAATTCATACAAAATTCTCTCGTCTCATGCTCTCTAGTTTTTGTCTCTCTCCTTATTTCTCTATATGGTCGGTCTTCACATAGCCTAGATCAATCATGTCCTTGCCTTCGACTAATCATTTTGCACACAACTTAGGTTGGTGTTTTTATAATTTTTTTGCTTTTACAATTCTTGAATCAACCGTCAACTGGCTCTCAAATGTCAGTCAACATGATGTATTTCTATTTTAATACATTGTGTTACATCCAAACATATGCACTATCGGCCCAAAATACAATCACGCTTTATTAATAAAAGCAATTTTTTAGTATAACTACCTCTTTTCCCAAAATAAGTCGAACTCTGCTTTTCAACTTGCTTTATTCTTCTTATGTCGTGACTTTTTCTCATCTTGCGACCAAAATATTGTGATCAAAATATTCATATTTCTGATTAATATTCTCGTTGTTTCTTCTCGTCTTTTCCTAGGGCCAATAGACTCCCAACACTCACCTGTGGCTCGTCCTGAGCCATATCAGTCTAAAACCTCTATAATTGCGACCTTGCTTTGAAAATATTGGAATATTTTCACTACTCATTCGGTTTCCTGTCACACTTATTCTTCCATTGACTTCATTTTTTCTACAAGTTCAGAACTGATATGTTCCGAAGTTGGTAGTCTTGTCGACCCCATGGCTTGACGCACCTTTTCATGTACAGGTTGAATGATACTCGAAAATTCTCTGTATCAGCCTAAAGTTCTGCGTCCCGGTTGGCTCTTTTTTGTTGACGAGTTGATAGTCTCTCTGCCTGTTGCTATAACTTCTTTAGAGCAACAACCTTGCTCATCTTCTCAGTCATTGGAAACTTCTTTAGATTGCTTTTTATTTTATTGAATCCATCCTTAGCAGTATGCAATTGCTCAGTTACTTGTTCCAATTCTTCATTGTCAATCAAAGATTCCCATGATTGAGAAACCTGCTTGATCACTTTGCACAAAGTGGGTCCACCTCTTCAATCTTCATCGTAGCCTCAGTTGCTTCTTTTCTTCATTCTGCCAGTACCTCTGGAGGTGTACTGGGATTCATTTGTGATTCCATCTCTGCAACCTACTTATGGAGGTTCTCAACTATTTCTCCAAATCGAAATACTTATGTTTCTAAAAACATTTCATCTGTAATTCCTTCATATGCAAAACTGCTACAAGTTAGTGTGACAGCCACATCCAGTCGATGCCTATCCTCTTAAAATGTTTTTTCTTGCTGTTCTATGGTTTGGACTGTATTCTTTAGTTTCTTGATGGTTTTGTGCATACTTGACATAATTAACCAATGCACGCTCTCTATTCTTCATTTTTTCCACTGCAACATTATGAATGGCATGCACTTCATACATCGACAGTGTGGAAAAATACATAGTGACATGGACAAGGTCCTTGACCATAGTATTCATCTCTAGTGTTCCTTAGTCAATTTCTTGACCTAGTACTAGAATCCTTATTGGTGGAGTTGGCGATGATATCTCGACATGTAGCTCTTTAGATGGGTCAACTTGGTCTAGTGACACAATTGAGTATGACATTTGTTCGACCACCACTCAAAATTCTTTTACGGCTTTACAAAGTGTCTACAATAAGCCAGTTATGTTGCTTGTTAATTATGTATGTCGCTCATCCATTTTTCTACAGCTTTCCTTGGTGACTTCTTCCATTGTTTTTTTCAGAAGGTCGTAATCATTATTGGTAAGGCCACCAACTCCAGATGACTGGTCGAATTTCCTCCTCTTTTGGCTCTTCTCATACTTCTCTGAGTGCTTTCTCTTATCACCCAAGTCTAGGTCTGTTGGGTTCATGCTAGATTCATCTTGGATATGAGGGGGATAGATTCTTGGGGTATTTTCTACTACTGGATCTCCCCCTTGATCTCCATTCTTCTTTATTGACAGATCATCCTTTCGAGGCTCTTCTTCTATAGATAGCTGATGATCTATGATAGGAACTTTCCACTCTATAGGACAGTCCTTAATGATTGACTCAAGTTTAGCAGTAAATAATTGAAAATGCGTGGCCAAACACTGCTTCTACGGGTCTTGTCATGGCTCCAAAAATATGTGATGAGCCTCGACCAAAAATATGATAATATTATGAAACCGCTTGACGGTTTCCTCTGTTATTTGTGACTGTTTTTTAACAAAATGTCGAACTACCTCGACTTGTAGATATAACTCAACATTATTATCTCGCTTCTGTTCAAGTTTCTCTTTGTTGAATTAGATATTATGGTATCTATCTCCTTGGCATTGGACCAGAACATCTACCCCTTGGTAGTTTGGCGATTCTTCCCATGGGAAAAAAGAAATTAAAATTAATAACCAAAAATAATGAAAATGATTACACTTTTCTTGCACTTCTTCAACATCTGCTAACAACTCATTTAGCAGATAGGTTGACTAGTTGAGCTGTACACCTGCTGTGCACTGCTCTGCCGCAACAATTGTTCCAGCAGTACATTGGTTTGGTCACATTTTTTTGAGAACCTTTCCAGATAGAACCTTAGCTGCAAACTAAACAACTGTGTCCTTTATAAAGGAAATAAAAAAGCCTCTTTTATCCCCCGTTAGCTCATACTTATCCTTCATTTTATTTGTCAATGTTATATCTTGGTCTTTCCCCACGAATAATGGTTCTAGGTTGAATCCTGCAAGGGGAAGCCCTATGATCGACGTTATTAGCGCAAAATCCACTGAAATTCTTATGTCGATCCACAGATAATAACCATGGAAACATACTAGCTACCACTTGATGTAGTTATTCACTTCTACCATGCGACCAAAATGTGGCTTGTGCATCAGCGACAATAGTCCAAATTTATCTAATCCTCTTGCTCATTCCATTGGGACTATTTGGATAGGGCCATCCTCTATTTCTCCAATAGTATTAAGAAATCAGTCCATCACTACTTTTGGTAATTTCTGCAAGTCGTGGTCGATAAATCCCATCTTCTACAAATTTGAAATAATATTTTCCATTACTCACACTCCTTTAGGTACTGCTGGTGCGACCAATGGATATCTAGCATTTTTTCCAATTCTTACCTTAGGCACATTTGTTGGCCTCGGCATGACATAATTCAACAATAGGGTTGCAGATCTTGTTTCTTCGTCATCTGGTGGAGGTGTTGTTACTTGCAATTTTCAACTGATAGACCGCTTCCTCTCTGATATACCAGGCGGGTCTAGGAATAAAACAAATGGAGGAATCACTAGGGGCCATGAAATGGGTTCTGCAACTTGTGGTGATTGTGAAACGACTTCTATGGTGTCTTCCATAATTGGCGTAGGAGACAAAATCTGAAGATCTGATTCTTGGATAGTGCTCGTACTAGTGATTGAAATTACTATAATCTATGAAAATTATCTTCCGCTCTTACAATTGCATCCAAACAATTCAGTGTGATCAGTTGGATGTAATGAAATGACAAACTTCAGCTCGAAGATGATATATGTTTATGCATTCATTTGTTCACATGATATTTCAATAAATGGAAAGGTGGCAGTGATTTTCATCACATGGACCAATATTTCTAGTCATTAAAAAAAAACTAATAATGAAACCATCACTTCTCCTGTCAGTTCAACGATGGTTATTGTGCATTAATATAAAAAGTGATAAAAATGTACGCCACCAAAATCTCCTGCGTTCTCACATTAACTACTAGCCAACTGTCACTTTCGACCAAAATTCATTGTGCAACATCAATTCATTTCTTGCAACATGCCTAGATCCTGCGATAACATTTCTTTACTTATGGCAGATGGATATTCTGTGACACTTTTCTTCATCTGCGACAGTTTTTCTTCTTCTTGCAACAGATAAATAGTCTATGACCAAACACTAAAAAATTTGAAATAGAACACTCATAGGTTTTTTCAGTAATAACACTCATAAACAACACGTGGATTTTTTACTTTTTGTCTTTTTCTTTTTCTTTTCTCTTTTATCATTTCACATAAGGGTCTTCCTCCTCCATCCATGAAGAGGAAGGACTAGGATCTACAACAGGACCAAGATTAGCTTGATAAGCAACCAATGCTGTAGATAACGACATGTCCGTCTTGGCAGGTCTAGGGTCTTCATTCGAAGTGTTCGGAGAAGGGAGAGTCCAAGGATATTCCAAAGGAGAAATGCGAAATGGAACTGAACTCAATGATGACGAATCTATACCAAGACTGGAACCTATGGTAAGTATTGGTGTGGGACAATTGAAAGTTCCCATCAATGACAGATACATTCCCACCCCAACATTCTCAGTTTTCGGTTGAGAATTATCAATGACCAGGATAGTAGCTCCCAACGATGCTTTCGTACCGGAATTATCAAAATATTTCTGATTGAACGTAACAATCCTCCCTTCGAAAGGAAAACAAATCACTCGGAAGAGGGATGACGTGACCGATTTCATATTATAAATCTAGTTACGATCCAACAAAAGGTTATAGTTGAGGGGTGCATCAACCACCTCAACTTCGATCGTCACAGTCTTCCCTCCTAGTTGGACCTCAAGAGAAGGAAGTATACCATGCAACTGAAAATATCTCCCATCAGAAGCAGTTAACATGGTTCCAGATTTTGACAACATAGGAGAACCTAAGCCCTTCCAACAAGCTAAGGAAATAACAGAAGCCATAACGCCTTCATCAATCACTCTACGCTTGATGGTAATGTTCATACACTCTACGTGCAATAAAAGAGACACACAGTAAGGAAAGTGAGGCTGGAATTCGTGAGTTTCGAATTTAATCACTAAGGAAGGGTTTGAATCGACCACTCCAAGAGAAGACAACAAGGCTTTCCTCTGTGAAGGGCAAGTCTGAAGAACTTCTAAGGCGGACATCGCATAAGGAGTTTGGCCCAAATCCTCGATAATGGAATAGTTTTGGGTGGATCGAGCATTATGATTGTGCCCCAAACACTTTAAGACTCCCTTAGGAATGCAAGGTGGAGCTTCAGGCTTTCCACTAGGTTTATTAATACACAAAGGAGTCTCAGGTGGAGCAGGTTCTTTCCCAAGGTTAGGTTGCGACGAACCATAATCTTTAGCTCACGTCACAACATTTTTGGAGGACATCATGTTGATGAAAACATGGCCACTTGCGGTGTTCGATGGGTTTTGACACCCACCAGAAGCACTTCCAGAGTCCATGGTCCTCAAATTCATATTTTGATTTTATGGTAAAGGATCTGTTAACACAGCTAGGCTCTGTGCGATGAATTTCAAGGCATCTTCCATACGAGGGCACACGTGAGTGAGGTGATGTTCCCTGCAAATCTTGCAAGGGAACTTGACCTTACATTTAGAATTCTTGTCCCCCCCAACATTACTATCATTCTTGTCATCATTAGCATTTTCGTTCCTATTCCCACCCTTAGAATTGTTTCTTCCTTTTTTCTTATTCCTTCTGGGATGTTGGTTTCCCTTCTGGTTCGACGATTGCACAGGATGTACTTCCATCATCTGAGTCGGATGAGATGAAGTCGTAGCATGTCTCGACGCAGGATGGTTAATAGACAAAATTTTCATTTGATTCGTAACTGAGTATGCAGGTTTAACACTTGCAGAGCCAATAATGCCATCGACATGTGGCCAGGGTTTGAACTTAGGATTGAAATTAGACCACAATACATTCAAAATAATCTCATATAAGAGCCCAGACTGAATGTAAATCAAGTCTAGTTGCTGAGCTCTAAAGATATCGTGTTCCTCATTCATCACTCTGGATGTGGAAACATCCTTCACTATATATGGCAATAACAATTTGAGGAACCACTCCAAAAGAAACTCTGGTGGAATGTGATCCTTAATCAACCGCTTTCGTCTACGTCACTCTTGAATATGATCAGAGATATGGGTGGATTTATCCTGCCAAAATGTCGACAAGAGCTCAGTATCGTCATCGTAACGCATAGGTAACCGAAAGTGGTTGAGAAAGGTCATGCTAAGGCATTGAACGTCTGATATGTGCCCCTAGGAAACTCTGAATACCACTTCGCCGCATGACCCGTGATGGTGAGTTGAAATAGTCGTAAAGGAATGAAAACATGATTCAATGAATTCGAAGAGCACCATTGGTGGAAATTTGTAACGTGCTCACTAGGGTCCTCACCAGTATTACCTCCGAATTTTGGAATGTTCGAAGGAAGCTTGGTGAGAACAACCGGCCATGTCGGATCATGGAATACCGGGTTATTGGTCTAATTGTTTTAAACACCATGGCCTTTTCCAGTGGGGTAATAGCCTCCTCCCGCTTGACCCATAAAAGGGTACATGGGAATATTGTAATTCATAATACCTTGAGACTGGGGTGCTACAAATTCATAGTTGTAATACTGATAAGCAGTTTGATTCCTGAACCTATAAGGCGGTACATAAGGTGGTATATAAGGTGGTGCATACCCTGCTGAAACATAAGGAGGCACATAGCGTTGTGACACTGCGGTGTGAGAAGATGCAGGAACAACGTGGCTAGTGGTAGTACTCCGACCCGAAGGACCATGCAAGTTATGGGGAGGATGCATCGTTAGAAACACATTTGAAGGAAAATGTGCCAAAGACGATGGAGCATGGGATGTGATATAACTTGTGCTTCCAATGTTCACATGTCTAGGGTCACTTCCATGAACGGGGACACCGGTACTAGGCCTAGGTTGCATATGTGAGGATCGTCCCACTGCAGGGGTGGAAGGTGCAATATGACTACTAACAAACCTATCCGCGTGGAAAGGAATGGAAGTGCCCCCAGGCATAGCACCAGGGTCAACACCAAATCCGACATTGGGTGACGGACCGGTCTCAGGAAGGTTTGACATGCCATACTCAAATGGGCCAGTGCTAGAGGGTCTCGAATGAGTCTCACCGTTCGACATATGTGCAAAATATAGGCGGCATGTGTTTACATAGTATGGAAATTGTGATAGTACATTATGTGACGTCATAACCTCAAAGTGATCAGGCTTTTCTGGAGTCCCATATAACTCTCAGGTATGTTCTCCGCCCAGGGGGGTGGAGAAGGGGGATGCTCCAGGATCTCAAATATATTTGGTAATAAAAAGAACTTATTATTTAAGATTTTTTTGAAAATGAAACAAAAGTTAAAACCTAGTTTCTGTCATTTTTATTAAATATATTTGGTAATAATAAGAATGATTATTTAAAAGTTTTAGAATATGATGTATGCAAGTTTAGAGTTGAAGAAAAAAGACAAAAATAAATAAATAGCAATAATTAGAATTGTATTTTTAATATTTTTTTATAATATATTCATCATTTTGAGAAAACATAAAGTCCAAGAGCAAAATATCGTCTCTCTTTGCAATTGTAAGAAACAACGAACAACATGGTGAAAGAGTAATATGTTAAAGATGTGCTTATAAATTGTGCTTTTTTTTTCTTTTTTTGAGGAGGTTATAAATTGTGCTTATTTTATGGATATGTACTTCTGTTAAAGTCCAAAGTCCAAGAGCATGATGTGAACAATAAAAATCTAAGTGGAAATAATGATTGGCTAAATATCGTCTGTCTTTGCAATTGTAAGAAGCAACGAACAATATGGTGAAAGAGTAATATGTTAAAGATGTGCTTATTTTATGGATATGTAGTTCCGTTGAGTAGAAAACAATTAAAATCCATGTATGTCATTATGCATGTCATTTTTATTACCTATATTTTAGGTTTAGAATCTTGATAAGGACAACTTTGGGAATGACAAAAAATATTTTACATGCAATAGAGTAATAAATGCTGTGGTAGCAGTACTGTGAGCTGTTGGATCTCAAACAAGTTGAGATTCAATGGCTCACAGTGTTGCCGCAGCATTTATTATTCTACTGCATATTGAATATTGTTCATCGTTTTTTATTGCAAATGATTATAACACTCAGAATGTGAAGTATACATATTTCTCAAAATATTTTAAAATTCACAATTTTTTTATATTTTTATGTGAAATTGTGGCAAATTTTCAGTAAAATCTATAGAGGGAAAATATCCCAATGGAGAATATTAAACCCTAGATTTCTTTAGGAGAAACGCTCATTAACTAAATTTTAAGTCCAACAAATATCAAGTCAAAGGTAGAGGGGACACAATCTTATGCTTGAAGAAATGCTTTGAGAAAATAAGCATCATGTGCCATGTATTGCTGAAAAAACTCCATATTGAGTGTCATGACCACCAAAGCAACCATAAAGGGATTATACTGTGCAAGCGCTATGTATTTTTCGAACTTTTTCCATATCCTTTTGGAGACTCCTGCTTCATCGACGACCCTCACGGTAGAAAAAAGAACGTGAATTTAGTCCTTTTACCATAACGATCGAATTTGCAAATTGACGGAAATTGCCATCTGAATTCCAACTCATTGAAACGAGCTTAGTAAATGTCTCAGATTCCAAACAATCGTGCTATGCAACAAGCATTGGAAGGGGGAACAACTCGAATTGGAGATGTCAACTAGAGGAAAGTCAACTCTTAGCTACCGGCATTAACTGATCATTTGGAGGAGAAGGAAGAATGCTAAACATGTGTTGCATGCAATGAGGTAACAGGTTTCAAAAGTTGCATGGTAACTTGCTTAGAGGTGATAGGTTTTGGATTCCAAGGCTAGGTTCATAGCTTGCTTGTATTAAGATAATCTCCCATTGCCCCTAGAAGTGCACACACAAAATGGATGTACAAATTAGTTGCATTAAAACTTCAGTGACGAAAGCCCATTGCTAAGTCCTGAAGCACAACATCCCAAGCATTTGCCAGTGACACAAGACCAATGGAAAGAAAAAAAATAGTTAAAAAAGACTTCACTACACCAGAAAATCAAACCATACAAAGACTTTACAAAACATAAAAATTTATCATGCTAACCCCTAACTAATCCACTTACGCGAATCTTATATGCCCCATCGAGGACATAATAATATGATTATGATTATATACAACTAATATTTGATAATACACTTCGTGTTAATAAAAGGAATCATAACTAAGTGTAATGGTGGATATTTATAATTTATTATTTTGTAAAATATTAGTATCCTTCGTCTTACACGAGGAATCATAATATTTGATAATACACTTCGTCTTAATAAAAATGAATCATAACTAAGTGTAATGGTGGATATTTATAATTTATTATTTTTTAAAATATTAGTATCCTTCGTCTTAAAAGAGGAATCATAACTAATTGTAATAGTGGATACTTACAATTTATTATTTTGTAAAATATTAACATACTTATTTTTAATAAAAAATCATAATTATCTCGATTTTAATTACTTGGGATAATTATAATGTATTTTTTTAAATGTATTATGATGTTTGTTTTTGGGTATTTAAAAAGTTTAAAGTTTTTGTAACTTATTATACCTGTCTCAGCAGGTATATTGTAATCGATTGCAAGTCAAACTCTTTTGACTTTGGTATTAGTTGCTCTCTTTTGATGCAGGTATAAAAAATTAAAATATGTTTTGCAAAGTATAACTTAGGGATTTGTAAAATATTTTTTTTAATTTTGTTAAAAAAACTATTTTGTAAACAACTGATTGGTGGATAGAAGATGATGTAAACTTTGGAATTTGGTATCTGGATTTGAGTTGACATGTGGCAACATGACGTCATAATAATAAAATTAAAAAAATAAAAATTATATCCCATTGCCAAGTGGTACCATCGGAGCCAGCGGTTCTGGTTTTTTTCGTCTGACAACTCTGAAGAAACCAAATCTCTCATCTATTTCTACCGTCAAAAGTGTATCGAGTATTTCCATATGGGCGAAGCCATAGCGGGGATTGCAGAAAGTCCAAAAGATTGCCAACCAGATGCTGATTTCATAGGACCTGTAGTGATAAAAAACTCAGGCAGACGACAGGGCAGAGGATTGTTCACGACGGAGTTTGTGAAATCCAGGACAGTATTGCTTATTTGCAGGGCTTTGGCCAAGTGCCTTGATTACAGTCATCAACTCATGTATGCTCCCATGTCTAACAAACTCGTTCCGAATGTAGTAGATGCGATCAACAAGAGAGGAGATCACGTACGACTGTTATTCCGTTCCCTCGACCCTTCAAGTGACAACGGCTTAAAAACATACTATCCTGCATTGCCGGACTTCGCCTTTGAATGCCTGCCTTATTTGGCGAAGAAGACTATCCGTCGAGAATATGAGAACCTGGGCACCGAAGCTATCCTCCGTATCGTAAGCACAATCGCGTTTGATGATATGTCTCCAGAAAACATAAATAATTGGAAGAATCCTGACGAAATGAGGCGTTACTACGGCATTTGGCTGATTCCGTCTTTCATAAACCACTCTTGCATTGCGAACGCCTCTAGAATCAACGTCGGCGATATGATGAGTATTCATGCGACCAAGGACATCAATAATGGCGAAGAGATCACCATCCCCTATTTCAACGTTCTTCTTCCAAGCCAAATTCATAAGATTGCTTGCAGGCCGTGGGGATTCATCTGTGTATGTGAAAGATGCCAGTTAGAAGATAGTTGTGAAAAGTTACTCTCAGCCTTTTTGAAACGCGTTTTGGCTTCTGGGAAAAATAGTATAGTCAACTTTTCTGAGAAACTGGATGGCTGGTTGGGATCTGTGGGAGCGGCATTGGGAGAATGGAATTCAATGTGGATACGGTCTTCCTTTTTTCTCCACTATCTTTCCCGCTCCAACACCAAAATTTAGGTCAATGCGATCGCCTTAAATATGAAGAAAACGCTTACATAAACTATATGAATAATCTAACAGTTGTCAAAGAAGCATTGCTCGCAACTTTTCCTGGTGATATTCGACGTCTTCTTTTGGATTGCAGTAGCATGGCGACCTAGAAAAAGATTGCGGCCCTCCAACTTGAGTATGAGGGGTTTTATCAACGCATCTTTAATATCAAGAAATCTTGCGATGCTGTATACGGTTGCCAGAAGTCAAGTATAGTTAAGATTCTTCTTTGTAAGCTTTCAAATAGGTCTTTCTTATGACATTGGTTGTTATTTCACTCATTGGTTCTTTATTTTTACTTTAGCATTCTGCAAAAGTTCATTGTTTTTTTACTAGAATACCGTTACCAATCAGGAATCAATGTTCTCTTGCTTTTCCAAGATATCACGTATTAAACAGAGTTTATTGACCGTCTTTGTGCTTATATTTGTATTGAACAGTTGATTAAACATATAACTGAGGTTGTTATTTTCTGCACTGGAGTTTATACCAACCTTCAACCAAAATTACTGAAGGGTATCAATTAATATAACTAAGACAAAGTATCTGGATGTTAGGACAGTATCACTTGAGCATCTGAATCTTTCTTTCACGTTAGTCGGTTATTTCTTAGCTACTGGGAACACCATTAAGTGATGAAATACGATATTGATATCTCGTTGTAATTTATGTTTGAGGACAAAACACTACACATTTAGAATGCACAGGGAAATATTGGCATGAGTTTTACACAACAAAAGAAGCTGTCAAATATTTAAAATGACTTTCTGAGTGCACAGGTGGCATGACTCATGTAATACATGATTTCGACAATAAGCAAAAGATGGTTGAAGAGAGGGTTGAATAACTTTAGCATTTAATGCCTTTTTAGTATTGAATGCCTTTAGAGTCTGGTAGGATATTATCTAATATATTTTTGTTTCAACATTATATTTCTAGGATTGGGTTGAGTTACTTCTTGCATTTTCTTAAAATCCTTTTTATATTTGTTAATATTTCGATCTATTTTATAAAAGAATTAACTTGTATCTTTACATTTCTTTGAAATAATTTAGTTAAGAGATTTAGAGAATATAACATTTGTGTTCTTACTATTTATTGGGTTTCTTTTTATATTTATCTAGTTTATCTATAAATTTATTTATTATGTTTTATGTTTTTATTTTTTAAATTTGAATTTGACTTGTTTTTGTAAAAAAATAAAAATAAAAAATGCCCTTATAAATGCTTAGAAAATTTGTTCATTAGAAAAAAACATAATTCATAATTACTGAACTTTGTAATTCCTTTATTTCAATTCACTTTATTATTTCTAATATTTACTTCTTAAACCAATCTTATTATGTATATGACAAGGGGATATATCTGAATAGCATTGGAGTAATTTTTAAAAACATGGAATTTAGATCAAAGTTGTGTAATATTTAAAAATATATATATATATATATATTTTTAATTGTCTAATTTTTTAGATTATTATTGGTCTCGTGGAGATGGTGTTGCGCTCTCTTTCCTTGGTTCGTATGCCTCGTGACCGAGTCACGTCGCTGATATCAACAATGCTATAATTATCCTTCTATTAGTTGCCACCACCAAAAAATTAAAATCTGTTTTTATTCTCACAACAATGAGATTAATTTATAGTCTTATAAGCTATTATTTCTAATTTCCTAATTATGCTAGTCTATAAAAAAAACTTGCATATTTGTATAACATTATAAATTTATAATAAAATATAAATAAACTATTCTCACAACAATGATATTAATTTATAGTCTTATAAGCTATTATTTCTCATTTCCTATTTATGCTAGTCTATAAAGAAACTTGCATATTTTTATAACATAAGTCAAGAATATTACTGCAAGTATGTAAGGAAGCTTGAATATGCTTGTTTTATGCTACATTGCAATAACCTATATCGTATTTAAATGGACATTTTTAAATTCATTTTTGTTTTAATTTCTTTCAAATTGTAATTATATTTGTTTTATCATATATTTTTATAGCAAAATTATCCTATTGCTATATATTTTCAATCTCTTCTTAGGAGGCAGGTACTAAGCAACTTTGTTGCTTATTCCACTTGTTTTTATAAAAGCCATTAGAATTTAAAAATTGATTTTTATTTTAAGTGATTAAAATTTAAAAATTGAGATAATTAAAATGTGGATCATATTGAGATAGTTAAAAAGTGGATAAATTCACTTTACAATATATATTTTGATGTATAATGTTTTTTTATTTTTCATAGTTGCAGAGAAGCATGTTGTTCCTAGTATATATTTGACAACAAGGCCATTTTATCCATATGTTCAATAGAAGAATAGAGATAAGGAAATCTTTTTACAACTGAGTCATCATGAATGAATATAAAGATGGAAAGTTGTTGAAGTTGAAAGGATCATTTGCAAGAGTTAAGAACTTTTCTTGCCTCTCTCAACATGAAGAAGGTACTTTGTCATCTAGTATTTTATGGCACACTAAATAAGGAGGCTTAAGCTATAACAATATTTGCCTATTGTAATGACACACTAAATAAGGAGGCTTAAGCTATCACAATATTTTCCTATTTTCCTATTGTGATGTTATAACAATATTTTCCTATTTGTGGTGCGGCTGGAATGTTCGAGACTACTGGGCTTTCCCTGTTGGTGGGAAGGTATATCGGTGGGGAAATCTTGGGAGACATGGTGGGCGTCCATTGCACAGAAAAAAGTATAAACCTTTGCCTCTATTGGTTATCTGGGGTTGTTGGTTGGCCCGTAACTCACTTATTTTCCAAGAGAAGATAAGCACTCCCAAAATAACAAGTATATTGTCTATTGGTATATTCACAGCCTTTCCACAACATATCAGGGCTGCGAATCAGAGAGAGGTTCTAGACTTGGAGATTGATAAGGAGAACCCATGGGGTTTCTTTGATGGTGCGGCTCAGAACGACCTGTGTGGGGGATGAGCACTACTTTATCTGTCTAACACTCATTTCTTTGAACTTACCTTTGGTTTGGGGGAGGGTACAAACAAATTTGCTGAATTTATGAGCCTCAAACTTCTCCTTATTTTTGCAGCAGAGCAAGGTTGCAGAACTATTAATGTTTTTGGTGACTCTATGAATGTGATTAATTGAGTCAGGGGAATTCAACAGTGCAGGAATATTAGGCTTGTCGATTTATTATCTTCTATAAGGGAGGTTCTTCATGGTTTTGTCACTTTTTCATGTCATCATGTTTACAGGGAAAATAACCAAAAGTCGGACCAAGCCTCAAAGGAGGGGCTGCAAATGGCCTCGGGGACCTGGAAAGTGAAGGAGTTCAGGGAGGGCCTGACTCATGAATTCTACCATAGTCCCTTCATCGATTGATCATCACAGTCTACTATTATTAACTTTTTTATATTTTGTTATATATATAGGCATATGATACTTTATGATATTACTATGGTCACTCTACTAAATATTCTACAAACTATTGTCTACTCGAACAATATATTTTTTGTAAAATTTGATGTTAATCAGTGACAAGTTTTAAAGATCTTACTGAATATTGAAAGAAGGCTCAGATGCCTCATCAAATGTTCCATTGCTGAACATGAGCCGAATATTTATTCTCTCATACAAATAATATTACCAGAAAACTTGGTAAATGAGATAAGCCATAAGGCAAATATATATATTAATGATAAGATAAGAGATGATATGTTACAATGGTGGCCCTGCCTTAAATATGGCTTGGGCATTTGAAATGAGGAGACACCTCATTTCATAACCTAACTTAGTTAACCTAATAATTTAATGATTATCTTATTTTATGTTTGTTACATTGCCACTCTCTTAGAAGGGCTTTGTCCTCAAAGCCTTATAATGTTGTCATGTCGTTCTTTGTGATGTCGTGGTTGAAGAAACATGTCGATACAAACTGCTAAGTGTAGAACATAACTTTCAATATGTGGATGGGTCAATCCATCCTAAATTGATTTTTTTTAACTGTTGGGATTTTCAACTGATCTGTCGTTAGGAGCTTTGATCATATTAGTATCATTATCTTTCGACATTTCCCACTTTTTAGAGTTTTGGTTTTTATGGTTGGGATGTCGATAGGGAATTTTCACAATATCATTTTCTTTTATGAGTGTCGTCTTTTGAGTTGGAAGTTGTATTTTCGTCCCTTGAGGTTTTAAGGTTTCCTTCTGTATCTTTTCCAACTTGTTTTCCAATTGCACGTAATCATTTTGAAACTTCTTAATCACTTCTACTTGCGCTTTTCTGTCATCTTCAGGCTTCTTAAGTTGTTCCTTAAGATATTTGTTATGACTTCTGATGCAATCATTTTCTTCCTGATTGTCTAGAAGTTTCCCTTCAATGTCTTCCGTAGATTGTTCTGTCTTCCGACTATTTTTCAACTTCTTAATTTTTGTGACTAGTGTTTTGTTATGATTCCTTAATCTGAAAATTTCTTCGGAATTGTTGGATAGTGTTTTATTACTTTTTGCGATCTCCGACTTATGAGTCTTTTTAGAGTTGTTATTTTTTTGTTGAAGAACTTTTATTTGTTGTCGATACTGGTCGATCATTGACTCTTGATTTCCTAATTTATGTCGTATCTGCGTTAGTTCTTCATCGTTGTCGCTAACGATTTTGTTCAATCATTTTATTTCCACTTCATAATCATTGATTTCTTTCTTTATATCTTGATTTTTCAATCTCTGATTAAAATCGTTTTCGCTTTTTAATTTCTCAATTTGGGCAAACAATTTTTCTATATGATTTTTCTGATTGAATTTTTTTTGTTCCTTGAGCTCTTTTTGCATCTCATGTATTTTAATTATTACTTCTGAGTTCGTATTTGTGTCTCGTAATTCTTCATTGTCTCTTAGATAATGCTTTAACTTGGCTTCTAATTTCTCTATTTGTAGTCGCAAACCAGATTCCATGATCTCTGATTTCTTTCACACTAGATGATGATGGTCTTTGATTTTTTTTCGGTTTTGTTTTCCTTTGACTTCCCCACCTAAGTTAAATCTCACTTGCTTTTTGGTATCAATTATTATGCACCTTTTTGATCTTTTATTTCCCTTAAGTTTTGTAAAATGTGAGTAGATTGGGTGGTTGGGAGGAATGAGTGTTATATTCCCCACCCAAGTTCAAATCTCACTTGCTCTTTACTAATAATTATTATGCACTTTTATATTAAAAATCAAACCCACTTTAAGAAACCAGGTGTGGTTTCACTTTTACCCCCCTTTTTTTTTCTTTTTACTTTTATCTTTTCTTTTTTTTAACCTTTTTTTTTCTTTCCCCTTTTTTTTCTCGTTCTTTTAGGTTTTTTTTTGTCTTTACCTTTTTTTCACTTTTTTTTAAAACTCTCTCTTTTTTTATTTTTATTTTTTAAGGACAAAGTCCTATTTTTTTGGGAAACCCAAATCTACACAAGGTGTAAATAATGTGAAACCCAAAAATTCAGGGAAACCCTGGGTGATAGATAAAAGCCAAAAATATGGCCAAAGGCCAGGATCTAGCCAATGAGGCTCTGATACCAAATGAGCCGAATATTTATTCACTCATACAAATAATATTACCAGAAAACTTGGTAAATGAGATAAGCCATAAGGCAAATATATATATTAATGATAAGATAAGAGATGATATGCTATAATGGTGGCCTTGCCTTAAATGTGGCTTGGGCATTTGAAATGAGGAGACACCTCATTTCATAACCTAACTTAGTTAACCTAATTATTTAATGATTATCTTATTTTATGTTTGTTACAGAACAACACTTCACATTTATGTGAATATACAAAATGTAATTTTATTGTCAGTTGATGAAATAAAATTACACTTTTTTTTCCAGGAAAAAAAGCAATATTTACCTATTGAAAAAGAATGGCATTTCTAGTTTTCCCACCATTCCTAAGAAGATGAAACAATGTGATGCATGTATACTCGGAAAACATAGTAAGCAACCATTTCATGAGTCCAAATTCAAAGTATGTAGAAACATAGAGCTGATTCACTTTGACTTGTGTGGCCCCATGCATGTTCCTTCTGCCAATGGTAATAAATATCTCATGGATTTTGTTGATAAGTACACTAAAGATAAAATATGAAGCATTTCAAACATTCAAAATTTTTCATGTTTGGATAGAAAATAAAGCACAATATCACATTGTCACACTTTGGACTGATAATGGAAAAGAATACACTTCTAATAATTTTGAAGACTCTCTTCATCAACATGGGATTGTGCACCAAACTACAGTTCTGTACAAGCCTCAACAAAATGGTGTGGTAGAAAGAATGAATAGAACTATCATGAATTTGGTACACTCCATGTTGTTTTTCAAGAATGTCAAATTGATGTTTTGGGGTGATGCATTTTTATGTGAAGTATTTTTGAGAAATTGAAGTCCAACGTATGCTCTTAGAAACAAAACTCTACATGAAATGTGGTATGGATGCATCCCTTCGGTGAGGAATCTCAAGTTTTTGGGTCCACTTACTATGTATTGATACCAACGGAACAAAAAGAAAAGCATGGCGGTCGAAGACCCAAATTGACTTTATTGGGGTACTTAGACATTGGAAAGGAATCTTCTTTACGATGAGGTAAACAAAATTTTTATTCTTTCTAGAAATGTCATTTTTCTTTAAATGAATAAAAATGACGAGTCTATTGAAAGACAACTTGATCTTTTGGAAATTTTTTCTTATGTAAAGACCTATTATGAAGCTGATAATGCAATTCCACATCATGAAGGGGGGATCCCTATCTTGGATAAATATATGGAATTTCCTTTTGAACCACCGAGACCCCCTCACAAAGAATAATTTCTTGCAACTTCACATGAATAGGAGGTTCAACTAGATGATGTGATTGAAAGAAATGGAAGATAAAATATTGAAGAAAATGAAGCACCACCAGTTGATCAACCTAGGCATTCATGAAAAAGTTTCAAAATAGGCCAAAAATACACTTGAAAGTGTCCATTCGAATGAAGTTGGAAAGATAGGAAGAATAAGTTAAACGAGGAAAGAAGATGGATGAGACGCAGATAATTCAAACTTAGGTTATGTAGAAGATATGAATGTCTCATATGATTGTGAATTGAATTTATCTACTAACCTTGAACCAACTTCCTTTGAAGAAGCTGCTGCTAGTGATGAGTGACAATAAGCCTTGTAGAATGACTATGATGCACTCATGAAGAATGGAACTTAGAAGTTGGTTGGCCCTCCATTTGGAACCAAACAAATTGGTTGCAAGTGGGTATATAAGAACAAATAGAGATCATATGCCTCACTTGAAAAGAACAAGGTGAGGCTTGTGGAAAAAGGCAATGTGCAAAAGGAAGGCATTAACTATGAAGAGATGCTGCTTGCCACATCAAAGTAGGCTAACATACGCACCTTATTATCATTGGTTGCACACAATGGGTTGAAAGTTCATCAAATGGATATGAAGAGTGTTTTCTTGAATTGAGACTCTAAAGAGAATGCTTTCATGTCTCAACATGATAGAATGCAAACTTCTCTCTAATCCAATGGAAAATAAGTTGAATATCACATCGAACGAAGGAAAATAATTCGAGGATGTGACCAAGTATCAATAACTTGTGGGAATCCGGATCTACCTTATCACCACTGTAACAATAAAATAATTATAAATTAAAATATTACCTAAAGTCAATAGTCATGCCCTTTTATGAAAAGGTGCATGATAGGCTTATATAAAGCCCAAACCTATGTAACTATTAAGCATATATCCTACATTACATTTTACATTACACTTTACATTACTACTTAGTCAATTACGGATTTCTTACGTTACTTATACTGGCTATCCTATATTTGAGGAACTTTATTCGTTCAATGGTATCAGAGCTAAGTTAGAGTTCTTGATTCAAGTTTTTAACCACTATATTAGGGTTTCCCTAAAAAATAGGACCTTGTCCAAAAAGGAAAAGAAAAAAGAAAAAGTTTTAAAAAAGGTAAATAAAGGAAAGTAAAGAAAAAAGTAAAAAGAAAAGATAAAACAAACCAACATATGGTTTTGCTTTCCAACTCCATTTAAAAAATCTTGTCTGTCTCCTTGCTTGGTTTCCATTCTTATTCATTCCCATACTCCCACCTACCATCCCTTAGGTTCAAAAACCCTAAAATTCCATTACTTCAAAAAAATTATAATAACAATATTATTATTAAATAATAATATTTATTATAGTATATTATATAAACTTTTACTTATCAAAATATAATAATATTATTATTATTAAAAATTTCAATTTTTTTATTAATATCATAATATTAATAATTAATACCTAATAATTTTAATAAATACAATTATTATGTAAAGAAAAAGGGAACAAATCAAAATCAGGAAATAAGAGAAGCGAAAAATGGAAGAGACACATTTTAATAAAGCATAGAAGATTTCTCAACGTTTCGACGAAAGTGCCGATGGCGACGTTGAAAGTTAATGGGATATTTGATGAAAGTCCAATTGCCATCGCTATTTGTCCGTCCAACAAGGAAACTTTTATAAAAATTGATGTTTCAAATCAAGTACAAGTTCAAGAATCAATGAAGAATGAGTCAAATGAAGATCAAATAGAAGTACCATTACAAATCGATGATTATCATTTTGCAACTCAATCCACCGTTGCAGCTATAGATGGCCATCTTGTCAACATAATGTTGGGTTATAACTAGTTGGAAACACTAGGAACATTCTCCGTCAATGCAAAAAAAAATTGCATCACCTTCTTCCATGAGAAGAAGAAAATAACGCTACATGATTTCTCAGTGATAGTCCCCTTATCGGAAACTATAGACGAAGAATCAACTGATAGATGATACGAAGAGTTAGAAGAACAAATAAAGCTTTTAAACAAACTCACCGTGGACAAAAATAACGAGTTGGAGCATGTCCAGAGATAGAAAGAAAATCAAGAATATGAGTTATGTCAACGTCAACAACAGAAGGAAAAACTCTAGCAACAACATGACGACATGAATAAGACACATATGTTGGAAATTACAAAAATCAACAAGGTGTTATTAAGGAATATCAAAGAACTTTTTCGACTACGAAATCATAACAAAACATTAATTACGAAGATTAAAAAAATTAAACATAGTCTCAAGAAGGAACAGTCCAATGAAGACCTCGAAGGAAGAGTTCTAAAAAATCAAGAAGAAAACCAGCGCATAAAGAATCTTAATCAAGAACTAGAGAAACAAATCGAGAAATTAAAAGAGGCAAAAATTCGCAAGACGAAAGGTTTGAGAAGATTCAAAATAAAAACAATCTACTAGAGAAAAAAATAGTGCAAATCCAGAAAGAAGAATCCAGACTCTCCGAAAAAAAAAGTAAAGTTGAGGAAGTAAATTCAGTCATCATCATAGATAAAAAAGAAGTCAATACAACCAACGAGCAAACAACAAGAACTCCTTATTGACACCCCAATCATAAACATAATTTTGACCAATGACAGGGTCAAAATGAACACACACAAAGGAGAGATGATGTCAGATGAGCAAGAACAACAAACAAGAAGAACTATCCTACAAAGAAATCAAGCCGAGGAAGTGAAGGTAGTCCTCGTCGCAGTTCAAAAGGGAAAAAACAAACAACACATACATCTTATAGGAACCTCAATTATAATCATCATTTTGACCAATGACAGGGTCAAAATGAGCATTCACAAAAGTGTTATGTTGACAGGAAAACAATTTGACATACCAAGCAACAATTGAAACGACCCATTCCCCAAAACGATCTCAGAGGTTTGATCAAAATAGATATGGGATGGACCACAATAGATACGATGCAACAATTTTCTTGGGGAATTTGTAATTCATATTGTCTTATTTCATCAAGTGTCGCAAAGGATACTGAGATGTTAGTTCAAGCAAAATCAGACATTTCTATCAATGAAGCTTTGAGGACAAAGCTTCCCTTAAGGGGAAGGCAATGTAACAATAAAATAATAATTTAATATTAACATTAATTTATTATGAATTAAAAGACTATCCAAAGTCAATAGCCATGCCCTTTTACGAAAAGGTGAATGACAGGCTTATATAAACCCCAAACCTATGTAACTATTAAGCATCTATACTACATTAAATTTTACATTACTTCTTCAATTATGGATTTCTTACGTTACTTATATTGGCTATCCTATTTTTGAGGAACTTTGTTCTTTCAACCACCAGACCAAATATTTCATTTGTTGTTGGCATCCTTTTAAGGTTCATGCAAAAACCTTGTGAAGGACACTAGTCTACTACCAAAAGGGTTCTAAAATACTTAAAGGGGACTTAATACTTTGGAATTAAGTATTCTAAGGTGGACGACTTCAAACTTATTGGGTACTCTAATTCAGACTTTGACGGCGACAAAGAGACAAGAGTGTCTACTTATGGATACCTCGTGAGTATTTGATCAACAACTGTTTTTGATAGATCACGCAAATAGCCAGTTCCAACAAATTTAACAAAGATAGAATATGTGGTTGTTGCAGAAGCATCAAAGGAGATTGCGTGGATAAAGAAATACTTGAATATTTGTAGGAGAAATTGTAAGAGAAATCCACACCCCTACTAATCGACAATACTTCTGCAATCAAGTTGGTTAATAACCACAGATTCCATGATCGAATCATCGACATCATGTAGAGGCCAAGACAATTCATTTATGGGTTTGTTCCATGAATAGGAAAATTGTAAACATCTTGACCAAAGCGCTTGGAAGGGAAAAGTATGAAATGTATATAAAAATGCTTGGACTCATTAACAACTCTTCAGATTAAGGGGGAGAATGTGAGAAACCTAGTTCGAAAGGATTAAGGTTTTGTAAATAATGTAAATAAATATGAATAAAAAGATGAAGTCCAACAAACACCAGTGAACCTCTTGGAATATGAAGTCCAATAGGTAATCTCATTGTATAAATTAAGGATATTGATCAATAATAAAAAATGAATTTACGAGTTGATCTCTCACAGATATAACTCACACTAGATATAAACAATACAAGGAGTGTATAACATTTGGATTTCTCTTCTTTGGGGGTTGTGGTAAGGATGGATACTTTGTTAGGAGGAATGAAGAGAGCACATTAGATTGAGAATTTTGATTCATATAAGGTTCATGTTCCTTTGGTAAATAATGGGTATTTGGGATTTTCCTTACAAATGGTAGTTGTAAGCCATCATTCATATTCCCTGAACTAAGTGGGAATTAAATATTTATGACTAACTTTTTTATTTATAATATTATTTTGTTGTTGATTTCCATTTCCTTTGTTCCCAAAGTTTCATCACTACTTTAGTAAATGTCAAAGATGACAAAAGTAATCTTACAAGTTGTGTGAATAAAATGACACTTGGAATGTAGATTTAGTACTTTAATGTGTAGCTAGAAGAGTAGAAATATCTATGACAATCATAAAATTTTTGGATATAGGGGTAGGTGAGAGATTATGTCAACCTCAACTTTAACAATGTTGTCATTACGCTCACCTTATTTGTTTCAATAATCACATATGTTTTTTATTAAGTAACATTCCTTTCAAAACTGATGAATATAACTTGCTTTACTATGATATGTGTGATGTCGTTATTGACCTAGGGTACAAGGCCCCTACTAGTTGAGAGAGTTTATCCTTCAAAATGAAATGTTTGATTGCATAAGAATCAGTGATAAGATGATCCACCATAAACCTTGATTTACTTGGATAAAAATATATGTTTTCAAGGAGAAGAAAATGAAATTATCTCCACCTAGGTTGTACATTTCCTTTTATAAAGGTCATATGCATATGCTTTGCTAACATATGATGTTGCAGACACAATGCACATCTTTACGGAGGATTGGAGGCTTAGGAAGAGAAGGGGCAAGGAATTAGATTAATCACTTCCAAATCATCATCAAGAACACAAAATATAATATGTATGTAATACATTTTTTATTCACGGAAAAAATCACAAATTCTATTCATAAGTAAAAATATAAATCTCTTCAAGAACTCAACTATAATCAATCCAATGGATCCTTAAAAGACAAAATAAATGTTTTATAATGAATCAAGACTTAAAGAAATCATCATTACTTACTCTCCCACTTTTACCTATGCCCATTCTCTTGATAATTGATTTACAACTACAAAGACCCATTATTCACTAAGGGAGCATGATAAATCCCCACTACAAAACAAATTCGTTAATAATGATAAATTTTTTGATGATGATGATGACGGTGATTAATGTCCACTAAGACCAACTTTGGTCTATGGGACCTTAAGAAGGATAATACTTGGTTTACTTTAAAATCTTGTTGATGTGCTCAAAAAGACTGCCAAGAAGATTTCCAAGCTCACTATAGTTTTGGAAAGTTAGGAGGTTATAAAGGTTTGTATTGTAGAAAATATAATGAAACTTAGATCTAATGTGGGTGTAAGTAGGGCACTCTAAGAGAAAGTGATTTTCATCCTCAACGCTCATAGACTCACATAGGTGGAAAACCATTTCTGCCCATGGAGTTTCAGGCATAGACCAACGCCCTGTTTCGTTATGGTTTTCATAAGAGATCGTTATAATCTTGGCTATATTAATTTTCTTCTATGAGCTAGTTACTACCAAGAGATACTTTTGATCTTCTAAGTTAGGATTAATGGCCTCCTTATAGTATCTTAATTTTCTCTTAACCGCTAAATTTTCCTCACACCACAATTTCTCTTTAAACTTAGAAGTAATAATATTTTTGACATTATCAATGTTCTAAAAAATGTCATTTTCATCAATGCCCCAATGGTTTAACCAAGCCATAGTATCTTTACATCAACACTGCTTGAGTCGTAGTTGGTTTTGATTTGAGTTATAGAAATTTTAGGAAGTCTATCGTTTCCCATGTTATTTATCTTATGCTTGTACATTAGGTACCTAGTCATATCCATGCTCTCGATGGGGGAAAGACCCATTTCTATGAGGAGAATAGAATTACCTTTAATTTTGAGGTTATAAGTTATAAACCGCTTCTGGATTTGCTCTATCTTCCTCCAAGATTCTCTAGAAATGCTGCACCCCCATACTTCACAACCATATAAGATAACATGGATGACAATAGTTTCAAAGAGGAACTTCTTTTTATCCCACATGACCAGATTGGTTGATTTACTGTTATTTTCAAGACCAAAATAAGTTTTCTACCCCCCATTAGTCCTTTTCTCAATGCTATAGTTCCAATTGAGCTTGTGATGAATATCAATTCCGAGATACTTGTAAGAAGTCACTTCCTCTAGATTTCTATTATCATAAATAAAATTTGCATAGGTGTCTTTCTTAAATTTTATAATCATGATTTTTGTCTTGTCAGTGTTAACAATCATACCCATGTTAGAGAAACAATATTTAAGAATTCTTAACTGCTTATCGAGATTAGAAGGACGTCTTTCCATAAGAACAATATCATAAGAATGAAGTAGGAGTATAATATCTATCCCAGCTAATATTGTACTGGTGACACTTGCCTCTTGTAAACACCTTTCTAGCTTATCAATGTAAATGCCAAAAAATGAAGGGGATAGGGGGAAGCCTTATTTACATGGGGGATTCACTAGTTGACCAATATCCTAGCACATTAGTTCAAATTGAGGTTTTAAATTTCTTAAAAAATAGGCCAATATATTGCTGGTATTGGGGAGGATGAGGGGTTTACAGTGGGGGAGTAGGGGGGTTTATAAGAATTAGGGTATAAAAAGTGGTGGTGGGGAGGTTTCAAGTATTGGGAGGGGGTTTCAACAAAAGGAGTTTGGACCAATATCTAAAGAAATTAAGGGTATTCTTTAATATTCCATGATTTCACGTGCTACGTGAGAGGTTCACTGAGTGAAGCCCCCGTGCTTATTTAACTCCAATATTACAATTTATATCCGTTTTCCACCCGTCATTATTCTTAAATTTGGCAATGACCTTTCCATATAAACTTATCATAACAACTCTCAAATCAAAAGGAACCTTAAGCTCCTCTATCCTATTCCACAGGTTATTTCTAGGCATTGTATCAAAATATTTTCTAAAATCCACAAAGCAACAAAATATGCCAGACTTAATATTACGACATTCCTCTGCAATGATCCTAAGCCACCGGGGATTCACTAGTTGACCAATATCCTAGCACGTTAGTTCATATTGCGGGTTTTAAATTTCTTAAAAATTAGGCCGATATATTGCAGGTATTGGGGGAGATGAGGGGTTTACAGTGGTGGAGTAGGGGGGTTTATAAGGATTAGGGTATAAAAAGTGGTGGTGGGGAGGTTTCAATTATTGGGAGGGGGTTTCAACAAAATGAGTTTGGACAAATATCTAAATAAATTAAGGGCGTTCTTTAATATTCCATGATTGCACATGCTACGTGAGAGGTTCATTAAGTGAAGCCCATGTGTCGTAAGTGCAATGAGGTGGTCCATGGTTGAATGATGCCTTCTAAAACTTGCTTATCCTTTAGCTCGCTTACCTTCCATTTCTATCCATTCATTGATCTTATTTTATAAGATAATACCATACAACTTAGCCAAGAGAGGGCTAATCATAATAGTCCGATAATTAGAGGGGTCATTTTTGTTACCACTTTTGAAAATAGGAATAATGAGGCTTTACGTCTAAGGTGTAGGAAACCCTTTCTTGACCGCTAGATTAAAGAGTTTGTGGATGTACAGGATGAGGACATGCCCTCCAATTTTAAATATTTCCGCTTGGTATCCTTCAACGTCTTTGGATTTTCCATTTGCTAAGCACTTAACCCTGAAATCTATGTCTTCTAACGAGAAAACTTTTTTCATTGTAAGAAGGGTTTGAATGTTATCTTTGATATTCGGGGATTCATAAAGTTTTCAAAGATAGGAATCCCAATCTTTTAATGCAATTTTATTGTCTTCTTTTGTTTTGCGAGTTAGAATTTGCCTCCAGAATTTCTTAGGAGCCACCTTGGAGAGGTGTAGGAGGTTTTCTTGCCTTTTACTTAGATAATGCCTTTTTTTCGTTTAATTAAGGCTTTGTAGTGATTTATCTTGTCTAATTTTATTGAATCTATAATAGCTTGCTTAATTTATTTTCTCGCATCTTCGCACTCTTGATCATAACAAGGGTTGGTTCTACTATCATTCGTTTTAGTTGAGACGTCAATAGAGAACTTGTTAATGGACGACGAGAGGGTTGTAACAAAATTATGGTAGAGATTTTCTATATTCTCCATACTAGATAAATGTTCATTTTTTAGATCATGGAGAAAAATGTCATCTTTATTTTTATCGAAGATCAGGTGATTTTAGCAATGATAGTTTTCCTCCTTGGGATCACTATGCATGGCAATATTGAGAGTTATAATTAAAGGTCTATGATAAGAGTCGGGCTTATGGTCGTTGAAGATGTTGAAATCTATTAATTTGTTGTATAGAGGGATATCATATATAACATAATCTACCACACTACTTCCAATCACATGGATACAAGTCATCCGGATAGAGTTTGTCCATTTTGTGAGACCGTTGTAAATGATAAGATATTGAGCGCTACAAAATTTGACAATCTCAGAACCGAATAAATTTGCACCTAGATCTTTAGAACTTATTTTGTACCTATTAGCTAGTTTAATGTCTTTGTCTAAACAAAGAGGTTTAGGGTTGGAATAATTTCTTAAAAGAATAGCTTGGTTACTTGAAGTTTGAGCATTGAATTCACCCATCAAAAGGATATTTCCTTCCTTCCTTAAACTAGAAATATCATATTCCAAACCATTATAAGGACATTTTTTATCTAAGTTTTTTTTTTAGAAGTTCAAATTAATAGGGGAAATATCCATCTATTTCAGAGACCTTGGACTCCTTGTGTTCCCAAGTTTCAACCAATAATATAATATCAATTTCACTCAAGATCCAACTTAACTTAGGGCCTCTTCTCCATGGAAATCCTTGATAGTTCCAAGAAAAGATCAGGAGTGTGCCAAATTGCTTTTTATTACTGTCATTTTGGTTTCTATCTCTAATAACAATTTTCCTGTCTCTGATTAATGCCCATTTTCCCTCATTCCTAGCTTCTTTTACCTTTTGGATCTCCTTTCTTAATTCGGCTTGATCCTCTAAAACGAGTTCTTCATTTATAAATATCCCCGAGCCTTTTAAAGATGGTGTCTTACACGTCTTATTGAGTATATTGTATTTTTGTTCGGTAGAGATAACCTTAAACCGTATTAGCCTTTCTTTATTCTCAATTAATTTCCCCAACTTGTTTGTTTCTATGAGACCAGTAGTTTCAATTTGTAGCCTATTGTGAAGTTCTGTCTTGACAATTGTAACACCCCGGTTTTGACCCCATGGTATTGAATTACATATGATGTAAATAGAATTAATAAATCGTGGTGTGTAGCTCAAGGAAAAGGCCGTACCATGGATTTAATTTTTTATGTTTTGACAATTAAAAATCTATGCCAATGATTTATGTGCTAGCCAGACACAATATGGTTTGAGACATCATGTAAAAATACAAATTAATAAAATACCACAACTAGCTATGTGCCACAACGTTAAAGAGATGGGGGTATGATTTCACAAGGAATAGGGAGGGGGAAACATTCAAACCTTTGAGACAATGGGGAAAATCCAAATGTCTAAGGGAGAACCCAAAAAGCTGTCAACTACCCATTTTGTCTTTTGTGCCCAGTCATCTAGAAGTTGGTTGGGGAAAGTTAATGCATGGGGATGGGAAGAGTATGGGAGTCAAATTCGAATTTGGGAAGCCACCATTTTTTGGAAAACATGTTTTTTACTTCTTGGGCAAGTAAATTATTGGAAATGCATGCCCAAGCCATTATTCATCCATATCTTTCATTCCTCACCCATTCTCATGGAGGTTAGGCTCTCTCATGCAGCTGAAGCTTGCTGAGCTTTCTCCCTCACAATTTCTTATTGTTTTCTTCATTTTCTCCATGCCCAGAATTCATTTCCGTGTTTCCGGCGAATGAGAAGAAGAGAACCATGATTTTGGGGTTTGAGGAGGTTGTTTTTGCCCCTGTGAGCAAGATGGGACTTATCCTTCACGTTTTCTATTGTTGTTCAATTTTTATGCATGGATGGGAAGCCGTTTTGGGTTGTTGAGTGCATGTGCAACAGGGATTTACGTTTTGATTGTGTGTTGAAGCCGGATTGCTCTCAAAATTCCCATAGGCGTTTTTTGATTTTGGGGTGTGTGCATGGTGATGAGGGTCTCTTTTGACATGTTAGATGAAATAGAAAACTAAAAAAAAAAAAAAAAAAAACAGGAATCCATCAACTTGCATGGCTATTTTGAGACACTTACACAATGAATCTTGTGATGAGTAAAAAAAAAGAAATGTAGGAAATTAAATGATGTTTCCAAATATATAATTTTTTTCTATTGAAAATGTTGTTAACTATCTAAAGTTAGATATTTTTAAGGGGCACTTTATTTTTATTTTTGGGACACATTATAAGGTATATGTTTTTGTGGGTGTGGCCTCTGAGTGACTAAATGATGGAATCAACTTATGAAAACCGGTAGACATATAGAGAACACATAGTACTAGTGCACGCCTATTTTTACAATAATAAAAATAATAATTTTAATTTTTTTTAATTATCTAAGAGATCAAACCTTGAAAATGGTATGTCAATTGTTGCAATGTTTGAATGTCGTAATGTAATTATTTGGAAATGGGTTTTTTATAGCATGTAGAGGTCGGTGTTCTTTAGTGCATCATACAATTTTTTTTAAAATGGTTGAGAAATGAAAGTGATATGGATGAAACACTAGTAGTGTGTTTTTTGAGTTGACGAGTGATGACAGACGATAAATAAGAAAAAATAGAAAAAATATGTATTCTTGTTAAAATTTACAGATTTGGAATCTGACAAAAAAATCATATATGTTTCTAAAATTTCATAAAAATGGAGATGTGCAACATACTGTAACCAACAGCTAAACATGAGCATATTGAAAATTTTGATATAATGTTGAATTAGCCATGGTTTATCATACTCCAAGGCATAGGCATGTTGAATCCGAAGCAAAGTCCGAAGTAGACACATGGGCATAAGAATGCCATGCAAGCATGGATGGAGGATCGACCTTATGATTTGGAGGGAATACATTTTTGAATTTAAACAAAACCTGTGCTCGTTATAATGAACAATAATGCATGCGTGTTAATAACGACGGGAGTTCATTTTGATGAATCACAACGCACACGCATTTTCAACTACCATAATGAGTTTTTTTTTGTAAGTTATACCTATACTAAA
>LPNX010583690.1:27063-43734 GCA_001517045.1 Pseudotsuga menziesii | reverse complement strand
CTAACCCCCCCCCACTCCTAAAATCCTAGTAACCCCATACACATCCCTATGTCCCCCCTTTGACACACACACACACATCCCTATGTCTCCCCTTTGACACACACACACATCCCTATGTCTCCCCTCTGACACACACACACACATATATTTGAAACACATGCACACATCTATTTGACACACACACACACACACACACACACACATTCCTATGTCTCCCCTTACCATTAGCACCCCCTAACCTATCTCTTTGACACACACACACACATACACACACACACACACACACACACACACACACATCCCTATGTTTCCCGTTACCACTAGCACCCCCTAACCTATCTCTTTGGAACACACACACAAATCCCTACGTCTCCCCTTATCACTAGCACCCCCTAACCTATCTCTTTGACACACACACACACACATCCCTACGTCTCCCATTACCACTAACACCGCCTAACCTATCTCTCTCTCTCTCACACACACATCCCCATGTATCCCCTTATTACTAACACCCCTTAACATATCTTTTTCTCACACACACATCCCTTGAGTTGTAAAACAATATAGTTAGGTTGAAGAGAGGGGGGGTGTTAAGGCGCAAAGACTAAGGGAGTGCTTGTTAATTCCTCCTAATCCTTGAATGATCTCTTAACCGTGCAACTACCTTCTTAAATGCTCCAAAATTCTATTAGAGTAAAACATGCACTCATTTTATGTGGCCAAAACGCGCCTCCGTTTTGGTTAGGAATAATGCATGCACGTTCAGGCTCAGTATAAACAATAGTAGTCCCTGTCTGAGAAACACTCTAACACATTTCACACAGGTTTGACAGTCTATGCACAATTTCAGGTAACAGACAGTGCGTGAATATTCTCTTCTTCACCATATTATGACACAAAATTGTTTTTGACATCAAGCATCTCCACCACAAGTGTCTAAGTATTGCTTGGAGCATGGTATACATTGAGGAGCACGAAATAAAGAATTTATTGAGCAAGAAAGAATCCATTAATTGAGTAAGGAGCAACATAGAGCATCTCTACCATTGTTTTTCTTGCAATTGAGGAGCTAGCAAAGGCAACATTAACTTGGTCATTGTGGTGGAGTATGTAGACATAATTGAGCAAGAAACAAACCAAGCTTGGGGAATTTCCCATTGAGGAGCACCATCGAGCATCTCTACCCTTGTTTTTCTTGCAATTGAGGAGCTAACAAAGGTAACATTCTTCCCAATATTCCCCCTAACTTGAGTATCTAGACACAATTGAGCAAGAAAGAAACCAAGCTTTGGTAGTCTCCAATTGAAGAGTACCATTGAGGAGCTAGCAAAGGAAACCATATATACCATTGATCATTGTGGTGATGGGAAACTCACACAATCGAGCAAGAAAATCAGCAAGGAAGAGGATACCTAATGAAATCCTTGAAGAAATTAGAGAGAAGAAAAGAAATAACATGACCAAACAAAGACGCTCTATGGAAACTCAACCAATTTTGGTTGTTGAGGATGCCACAGTTTTTCCTACCAATCCACATCAAGAAAGACAAAAGCATTCGCTCGAGGGGCCTTCGGTCTCTGTATTAGTAGATGAACAAGCACTGCATGGCTCTGATCAAGGAGTAAAACGTAGGTGCACATCAAGGCCACCTGAAACCTTTGAATATTTAATTGAATGTGGGTATACAAGTGATGAAGTTAGAGAGACGTTGAATGCCAAATGTATGCTTGAAGAAGACAATGTTTTTTAGACCACCCAAGAGGATTTCCAATTTCCACCGTCCGATCATTAGGAAGACACGGAAGGACATGAAGCTTAGGTTCAAACACCAGACCGACCGGGTGATATGGTACAGGGTGCAATTCCAACCTCCCTATCTCCATTAGCAACTTCACGTCGAAGAACTCCAAAACATATACAGATCGATGAAAGTCTCATTTGTTAGCTTGAAGGTACGCTGTCTAAACGCAGTATTGCATATCAATCTCAACAGATACTTGTCAACTATTTTGATTCTAAATGTGATGGAGATAAATGTAGATTATTTATATCATTGTTAAAATCTACGTCTATGACTGTTGTTAGGAAAAACTTAAGGATAAAGATGATAAACAGTTATGAGCCAAGTTCTCATGTTGTTAGAAGTTTAGTAGATGAATTTAGTACTATTGGAAAGAAATATCATTCAAAGGATCGCAATGAAGCTCATCGTGTGTTGTCACAATTAATTGTGAACAAAAGCACCAGGGCCCTTCGCCTTCTTAAGCCTACATCCAAACTTGTAGGATTGGATATCAAAGCACTCCGTAGGTATTGTTCTAGAAGAGAACAACTTGACTATGGTGAAATAGATGTTTGGTCCTTCGTTGGTAGGTTTCCATGCTCCGATATGAAGCTCATTGATGCGGTAAAGGGATTGGTGTAGGAGTTTTGGCATGACAATAGTAGACCTTCATCCAACAAAAAATATGTACTAAAATTGAGAAGGGGTTCAAGGGATCGTGAGCCCCACATTAAAAATTTTCTTGACATGACACAAACATAATTATATGAGAGATTTAGGCATGAACATAATGAACTTAACTTGGGCCAAAGATCCTTCTAGAAATGCAAACCATGGTATATTAAAATAAACACAACTCGTAACACATGTTGTTGTCGATATCACATTGAGTACGATTATTATTATGACACATATATACATATATTGCGTGTTTTTCATAACACTCTTGTGCATGAATTCTCAACTACATTTCCACCGACATCATCTAGAGACTTTATCCATAACATTTTGTGTAGAAGGACAGAAGGTTGCACATTTTATCAAAGGCCTTGCATAGATGGGACATGCCTAAGGTGTGGTGGAATGGAATTTTTGGACAACTGCATAAATGTCACCGATGAGCATAACTTGGGAGACATGAAGTGAACTTGAAGTCATTCAAATATGTCACGTATGATATCGGTGGAGGGAATGAAAAAAAAAATACAATTGGTCACCTGTCAGGTTAGTAATGAGTTCCTGAATAGTTTTTTATCTTCATCTATTGCTACTTCATATATGTAACAAGCTATTGATCTGTCCATCTTTATTGTTGATCTACTAGGTACTGGTATGCAACTTCATGGAGGAATTATTTGAAAAGACACAACAGTATGTAAAGCATGTACATGTGGCTCGTTGGAAAGATGAGCAGTTTAGAACATGCAGGGATACATTTCCCACTGGAACTATATTACTAGTGGTCGATTTTGTGGAAAAATACACTCTTCAACCATAGAACGATACTCAGAGTCAATATTATCACTTAGACCAGGTCAGCATAATGGTCCATATCACCTATAGACATGGGGCAGACAGTACTGAAGAGAAAAGGGTTATATTGAAGGAGTATCACTTTTACGTAAGTGATGACAGGTGTCATGAATTGGATTTTATACAACACAACTTTCAATTGTTCTACAAACACTTGGAGAATAACAATATATAGATGGAACAACATTGGATTTGGTTTGATGGTTGTGCGGGGCAATTAAAAAATTCCCGCGTCTTCCAATGGTTGTGTATTCTCCACAAGGTGCCACATATTTGGAACTATTTTGAGACCGGACATGGAAAAGGGGATAATGGTGGAGCAGGTGCATGCATCAAGACTGCATTATGTAGGCAAGAGATGATATTCACAACTATTTTTCTCATCTGAGATGCAAAGACCATTGTTGCATGGTGTTCTTCAGTGATGGGGCAGGGAGCTAGAAGGCAAGAAGACCAATGATCTCAAAAAGCACATGTACATAGATATTTTTGAGAGGTTGTCGATGTAGATCGATCACACCTATATGAATGCAAGACCATCCAAGGAACTCGTGCATTCCATTCAGTTAGGACGTTAGACAATGCTATAGTTGAAATGTGGACAAGGAAACTCTCTTGTTTTTGTTATCCATGTAGCAGTGGTGAATGGGACAACTGTGAATCTACAGATTAGGTTGACAGATGGGATTGTGTATCACTCCCCATTGGTCGACAAATAACTACATAATTATCCCAATTGGAGGAGGGCCAGTCGAGTATTTCACATGAGTATGACCACATTTCAGATCTCATACAACCAGGTTCGACTATTCTGTTGATAAATTTGAAATGTTTGATGACTAGTTGTGTTTAGTTAGCTGACTCCTAGGTCTGCACTTTATTTTATGCAGGGCACATATACGTAGTGGTTTCCCCAAGAGGCAATGAATGACACATTGACTACTTGTTGGCACATTTCTTGGATGGTAAGCAGAGCCTCATTGTCTCATTAAGCAACTCTGAGGGCAATGGAACACTGACTACTGGTTGGCACGTTGCTTGGATGGGAAGCATAACCTCATTGTCTCATTAAGCAACTCCGAGGGAAATAATTTTCCAATTGGGTTGATGGTTATCAGAGGAGAATATTTGACACAGGTTTCCCATGCACAAAAGAATTTTTTTTATGTATTTGAATATTATAGACCAGGTCAAATTGTATACCATTTTACAAACTTATTTAGTGGCACAAACCTCCAGCTGCAAACAATCCCAAACAAGAACTCATCAAAGTCACGATACTTGTTGCCTTACTCCAAGCACGAGAGGTTAAAGGATATCATTTCTATTAGAGGTGATCCCGATGGTCTAGTCGAATGACCGCAGGTAGGTAGTCAGATATTTTGGTTTCATGGTCTCATTGATTATTTATAGCTTGATAGATTGATAAATTCAATAGACTTCTACAACTTGATAAATTGCACCCGAGCTTCATCATGGATTTGTTTTATTATATTGATACTTACATGACTCGTGCCTTATATCCCAACATCATTATCTACCACTCTATCTGGGATATGTCTATTGCATTCTCCTTGAATCTCAAAGTTGGTCCTATAAGGACATCTCCTTGAATTTGATAATTATCTCCTTGACTCCGATAATTTGTTTCTCCATGGGAGCCGTGACGTCAAGGAGTGGTAATACTAGCCTAAAAACCATTTCCAACCCTAGCTTACAAACCCTATATCCAATCCTATTAACTCAATTTTGCACCGTAAACCATATTTTGCATTCTAAACCATACAAACCATAGTTTGCTCAATAAGGGAATGCCAAATTTTTGCACGTAGGGGTCAATTTCGCATATTCCTCGACCATGAACGTGTGGCTATTGTTCCCACATGGAAATTTCCTAAACACGCTTGCATGACCCATGAGAACCTCATTTTGATGCACAGTTTCCATTCTATGCCCTGGTTAGGGATTCAACAAGTGTCCCTGAAATATTGTAGGGGGTGGGATTCAACGTGCTATAGAATGATGGAAATTTATTGGATTGATGAACTGTCAAATCCATTTGATTCAGGAAATCAGGATAGTGCTAGGGGTGGCCCTCTACTTTGGGTTCATGGAAAAGGCATCATTTTTTGGGTCAATTTTGGAAACTAGGGTTTTGCTTGGTAAGGGAATGTCCAATTTTTGCACATAGGGGTCAGTTTTGAAAATAACTCAACTATGAACATGTGGCTAGTGTTCCCACATGGAACCTACCTAAACACACTTTCATGACGCACCAGAAGCCCATTTTGATGCATGGTTTCCATTCTATGCACCGGGTTGGGATTCAACCTGTGTCCTTGAAAGCCTACAGGAGGTGGGATTCAACGTGCCATAGAATGATGACCGTTTCTTGGATCGATGAAATGTTGGCTCCGTTGGATTCATGACATCGGGATAGTGCTATGGGAGGCCCTGTAATCCAGGTCCATGGACAGGGGATCATTGTTTTGGTCAATTTTGGAAACTAGGGTTTTGCTCAGTAAGAAAATGTCAAATTTTTGCACATGGGGGTTAACTTCGCATATTGATTGACTGTGAACATGTGGCTAGCATTCCCACATGGAAAATTCCTAAACACGCTTGCATGACCCACCAGAACCTCGTTTTGATACACGGTTTCCATTCTATGCCTCAGTTAGAGATTTAACAAGTGTCCCTGAAAGCCTGTAGGTGGTGGGATTCAACGTGCGATAGAATGATGGCCATTGCTTGGATTGATGAATCGTCGACTCCGTTGGATTCATGACATCGATATAGTGCTAGGGGTGGCCCTCTACTCTGGGTCCATGGATAAGGGATCATGTTTTTGGTCAATTTTGGAAACTAGGGTTTTTCTTAGTAAGTGAATGTGAAATTTTGGCACATGGGGGTCAACTTCACATATTGCTTGACTGTGAACATGTGGATAGCATTCCCACATGGAACATGCCTAAAAATTCTTACACTACCTATTGGAAGCCTGTTTTGATGCATGATTTCCATTCTATTCCCATGGTAGGGATTCAACAGGTGTCCCTAAAAGCTTGTAGGAGGTGGGATTCAACGTGCGATAAAATGATGGCCATTGCTCGGATCGACAAACTGTCAACTACGTTGGATTCAAGACATAGATATAGTGCTAGGGGTGGCCCTCTACTCTAGGTGCATGGACAAGGGATCATTTTTTTGGTCAATTTTGGAAAATAGGGTTTTGCTCAGTAAGGGAATGCCAATTTTTTGCAGATGGGGGTCAACTTTGCATATTGCTCGACTGTGAATGTGTGGATAGAGTTCCCACATGGAGAATGCCTAAAAACACTTGCATGACCTACCATAATCCTGTTTTGATGCACGGTTTCCATTCTATGCCTCGAGTAGGGATTCAACAGGTGTCCCTAAAAGCCTATGGGAGGTGGGATTCAATGTGCGATAAAATGATGGCCGTTGCTCGGATCGATGAACCATCAATTTCGTTGGATTCAAAATATTGGGATAGTGCTAGGGGTGGCCCTCTACTCTGGGTCCATGGAAAAGGATCATTTTTTCGGTCAATTTTGGAAACTAGGGTTTTGCTCAGTAAGGGAATGTCAAATTTTTGCAGATGGGGTTCAACTTCGCATATTGCTCGACTGTGAACATGTGGCTAGCATTCCCACATGGAACATGCCTAAAAATTCTTGCATGACCTACTGGAAGCCATTTTTGATGCACGGTTTCCATTCTATGCCCCGTGTAGGGATTCAACAGGTGTCCCTGAAAGCCCGTAGGAGGTGGGAGTCAACGTGCGATAAAATGATGGTTGTTGCTTGGATCGATGAACCGTCGACTCCGTTGGATTTAGGACATCAAGATAGTGCTAGGGGTGTCCCTCTACGATGGGTCTATGGACAATGGATCATTTTTTTGGTCAATTTTAGAAACTAGGGTTTTGCTTAGTAAGGGAATATCCAATTTTTGCACATACAGACCAACTTTGCAAATTCCTTGAACGTGAATGTGTGGCTAGAATTCCCACATGGAACCTACCTAAACATGCTTGCATGACCCACCAGAATCCTATTTTGATGCACGATTTCCATTTTATGCCCCGGGTAGGGATTCAACAAGTGTCCCTGAAAGCGTGTAGGGTTTTGCTTAGTAAGTGAATGTGAAATTTTTGCACATAGAGGTTAGATTGAAGGTGATTTTAGATCTTCTCCTCTTGAAAAAATAATTGTTGCAAACTATTATTCCATGTGTAGCTTTTGAGATTTATGTTACTTGTTGTGAGGTGTTGAACTTGACTTATTTCCTATGATTGTCAAGCAAGAAATATTCTTTGTTTGTGTTTTAATAAAGGCGAAAGGAGTTGTCAATATTCTCTATGTGGAAGTGAATTGATCTTAGGATCTCATATCATTCGTGACACTGGAAATTCGAAAGAGGTTGTTTCCCATATTAATTTAGCTTGGTCATCCAAGAGATGTGAGCATTTGTACGATGAAATGTAGGAGGAGACAATGCCATTACTTCAGTAACCATGTAATGGAACATGTTTATGTTTAGAAACAAGTGGCCAACCTATTACACCATTATTACAAAATATATATCTTCACACTACGAATTTTTTGAATAATACTCCATAAACATAAATTTATAAAACAAGATTCAGAATAGTACTTCTCCAATCAATTTAAACTATAATAGAATCACACATAATTTTCGTCTCTTCCAAAGTTGTTCCTCGAGGCCATTCATCAAATGCCATGTACATTAACAAAATGAAAAATAATGTGCAGGATATACATAATGTGCAGGATATAATCATAACCATTATTTTGAATCAACCTTGTAATACTCGGATGCTTTTAGGTTTGATGTGTGTCCCATGTATTCATTGGATGAAAGACATCATGCCAAACGTAATTTCATTTATACAGAACACACAAGTGCATCACATATGTCCCTCAATTTCGTGCAGCCTTTAAAATTTTGTTAGGTTGTTATGTGGGTAAGGTGCTTTTGTAATCCACTTAGTTGGATCAGCTGCTTGGCTGTGTTGGGTGCTTATGTGTATTAGGTATGTTCCATCTTTGTGAATACAATTTAACATTGTTAATTTAACCTTGTATATGCAATTGGATCGTGGTAAAAAACAATTGAAATGTATTTTTTGTCATTACGTAATATTGTAATTGAGCTTTGTTCTCAAATTTATAATTGATATCTCCATGCAATCGTAAAATCTATAAAAAATTGGGAACATTACACATAGAAACATTCTTGGCTACACGTGTATAATCACACTTAAAAGACTGAACCATGAAGATCTCAAGAGCCTTGATATGAAATATTTTTTATATCATAAAAGTTATAATACAAAAATAGAAGGCCCTTATATGGTCTGTCAATGTACATGTATCAAAAACATCTTTGATGTACATGTGCAAACAAGAGTACATCTGTCCTAGACCGCGCCCCTATACTCTAACCCCGGATTGTACAGAAAAATACATATTTGTCCTGGACTAACACATCAAAACTCTAACTTTCTCTTGTTTTTCCCGAACCCCGATGCTTGTTTCCTCTGTCCACGACTGCTGTGCATCTCTGGTGACTGCAAATAAATGACAATATTTCTTGATTAGGTAACTGAACTAGTACTGTCCAACAATAACAAAGTTTGAAAATTTAAAATATGACTCAATTGTACATAAAACAAAGACTCACTGCATCCGTCTGGGGTATAGATTCCTCTAGTGTGCTCCACCTTGCAGAGAGTCTCTCTACAATGCTTCTTTGCGAATAAAAAAAAATTTCAATTATCTCAACAATTATCAACATGTACATGAATGAGAAAGTACTAATCAATTATGTAAAAAATGAACATCTCATCGAAAAAAACATTTTTAGGGGAAGAGGCTGGGTTTCTTCAGTATTAAGAGGAACCGTAGGTTGAACATCAACCTCAGTTGCGTGCACTAATGGACCAGGGTGTGGCTACATTCACCAAATGATAAAATAGTTAGACATCGTGCATGTCCATAAACAATACAAATGAACTGTACAATTAAAATTATTCAAGTAGATGTACCTCAGTGTGACTTATCCCTATTGTAGATGCAGCATTGACCGCAACATCAACAACCCCACTAAGGTCTGGCACGGATGACTCTACATCGTGATGCTGTAAACATGCGAAAATAACATTAAGAAAAACTAGTTGTGAAGTGAATTCAAAGCTAACAAACAACTGCCATTGGAAGTGTGTACATTACCATGGGATGAGTAGGTTTATCCTCATGGACACCCACTCTTTTCAAGGAAGAGGGTCATCAGGTGTAAACAACCCCCTTATCTAAGTTTGGACTACGGGGAGATCCAAACCAAAGAGGTGGTGCAGGGATTTGTGATGATGTTGGCAGTCATAAAGTGTTACCATAGTTAGACATGGAGTTGAATGGATGGAATAATATGTACTGGAAAACTAACATGTTGTAATATACTTACCCCTACCTGGGACATATCTCCCCCATGGGAGTGACTGCTTCCAGCAATTTCTTGCCTCTCTTCAGATGCTGATAGCATCTGCAAGTTTAAAAATTATAAGTATTAGAAATCTATAAAGGAGTGTACAATAATAAATTTAAATAATTCGAACAAGAATCAGTCATTAACCATGTACTTACATTCTTCAAGTAATTGTAAATTCCAACTTGGAGTATTTCGCTAAGATCAATGTCTCCAGCATCAGGTTCTAATTGGGGTTCCTGCAACTTCAAAAATTGTAAATATTAGACAATTTAACAAATTAATCAAGACTAACACATGGATTAACAAAATTATATGTATTAACAAAATGAAAAATATTTAAATATTACCTTAATGGTGGTTGTTTGGGCCTTGGGTAGAACCACACTGGGTACAATACGAACCCCCTAAGAGGCATCGATCTCCTGCAAGAGTAAATAATGCATATATTACGAATCTTTTAATATGTTACATATAGTATGGAAAAATTAAAAATTGAACAATAATAGAGTTTTAACAATGTCTTTACCTGACCACTAGTCATTGTAGAGGTACCATGTCTTGGTCCAAGACCATAATAGGATTGACCACATGTTGTGTAGACGTGTGGCTCACTCTAAGGTACATGGGATGTATGTCTATCCCCACCAATAGATGTTCCTCTACCACCAGAAGCTGGTGGTTGTACCCCAGCATAGGAAGAGGGCACTGTCTAGTCAATAGTGGTCGTGTGTTGAGAGACCATCTCAGCTAGAGTCAGAAATGCCTCCTATGTCTGGGCAACCATATCATGTGTAGGAGGGATGTATGCCCTCAGTAGCTAGGCACGGGATGCACGTATCTGTGGATTGGCATCTCTTTGCATAGCATTGGGTCAGTGGTGGGGCATCCCCCTACCAACTCCCTGGAAGCCCAACATGTCAAAATAGTTGACATGTTTCCCCATCACAAACTCTGCATACAACTTACGAAGGAAGTACATCGGTACTTCCCTATTTTTGTGTGGGGGAATGTCAAAAACCATGTACCACCTATCCATCCAATGGTCTCTAATGGGTGGAAAGGTGCACCACTCAATAGAAATATGTGTCCTGGTGATCTCCTGAATGTCATCCATCCCAGGCACTCTAAACAATGTATAGATGTGTTCTTTTGTTATTTTCATCTTCTTTACCTCCAAGCAAAACCAATCTCTTTGAGATGGCCAATAACCGTCAATATCTCAGCATGTTATCCATAGTAGCCACTGCAATCATAAATACAAATAAAATATCATTAGAAATATAAACACATGATATAATGAAATCTCTAAGCACTGAAAAATGTGTAAGTAATGTACGACAAATAACCACATAAACTAAATCTATTATGTAAATTTAAAAATTGATATTGAATTTTACAGTAAAGAATAAACATTTAACATTTTTTCATTTTAATTTTATGTCATAAATTCAAGTATTAATTCCAATTTCTATATGCATGTGTACATAAAATGTCTTATGTGCATATGTTGATTGCGAAGCTCCTCTAGCTTATTTTAAGGCTTGGATTATGAAGTTTCATCGAAATTGTGAGGTGTTGACTAATACCCTTGCATGACCAGCTCCCAGATTGTGGGTAGAGGCAACGACTAGACCCTATAATAGGTGACATAATGTGCTATTGATGAATAAAATCCTAGTATAGGCAACGATTTTGTTAGATATGTAATTATTTGTTGTAGTGTGATGTTTTTGGACTCCAAAGTCTATTTAGCAGATCTTTGTTTATATGTAATTTGGGCCATGTATAGATTCCACTTGATGTTATTTTAGTTCTATGCCCTCTTTCTATATACCCATGAGAGACTTTAAATGCACAATTGTGTATAGTGGATTTTATGGTTGCAAGGTTTCCACTGGAATCTATCATGTATGATAGTATGTGATTGACATGTAACCAAACATATCAACCTACCTATGTATCTTCATGTTCGTAGATCCTGTTGTTGAACTTCGTTGTCTTGACCTTAACCAAAAAGTACTCTTCAATCAAGAGGAAATATTTGTTAAGCATGGGAAGCTTCTATACCTTATTTTAACACTTGGATTAGGAAGTTTCATAAAAAAGATAAGGTGTTTATTGATGTTCTTGGACAACCAACTTCGATATTTTGGATAGAGACAAGGGATTTACCATGTTTGTTTATGTATTTTAGGGAAGATATGAATTCTACTTGATTTTTTTTAGGTTGTATGCAAGCTTGCAATATAATTGACAAACTTTGCATATTTGTTAATTTTGGTTTGGATTCACAATGATTCTTGCAATTATACATATGCAAATAGTGAAGTTCATTTCTTTTTTAAGAGTTAATTGGGGTTTTGGTTTACATTGGGAAAGCAAATTACTTATGCAAACTTGCAATGTGCTTGACAAACTTTGCATATTTGTGAATCTTGATATGGATTCACAAGGATGCTTGTCAATATGCATATGGAAATAATGAAATTGATTTTTTTTTATGAGTTAATTGGGGTTTTGGTTTCCATTAGGCATGTGAATTTTGGGTATGAATTTTGGTAAATAATCAAAATTATTTGATTTTTATGATTAAATTGGGGTTTTGGTTTCCATTGGGTAATTCCATTGGAGTTTTGGTTTCCATTGGTTTCTAGTGGCCAATTCCATTGGGGTTTTGGTTTCCATTGGTTTCCATTGGCCAATTCCAATGGGGTTTTGGTTTCCATTAGCCATAAATTAATTTATTTTGGTTTAATTTCAAATTAGGGAAAATAAATTAATGAATTTAGAGAAAAAATCATGAGAAAAAATGAGGAAAATACCTCACAAAGAGGAGGTTGATCCAAAGGTGGAGGTGGATGGATTTGGCACACCCAAAACGTGTTCTCCCACTCACGTTTTGCTCCGTCCAAGCTCCAAAAACGCTGGGATGTGGCGAAAATGACAGGCTCGACCCATTTTAAAATAAAAAACAGGTTTTTACAAACATGAATGCGTTTATGCAAAGCAAAACGGGAGCACGATTTGATTCAATAAAATGGAGGCACGTTTTAGTATACTATCCTAATTGACATGCCTGTTGGAAGCCTTGAGACTAGGCTTGGCAGGGTAGGGATTGCTTGGGATTATTTCTATTTTATGGATCAAGAGTGATTGACTTCACTCTATCATTGCATCTAAAAGGTCCCTCAACTTTGTGCACTCACCCTTTGGGATTCACGGTTTGGGTGTAAATGATGGTCGTTTGCTCCTAAATGTCCCTGAATGTTTGTGAAATCGATTTTGGTTCCCAGGGCTGTCTTTTCCCTTGTCCCATTTTTGTTTTGTCTTACCAGGAACGTTTTGTTCATATCCAACAGTTGTGTGTGGTTGTGTTTTGAGTAATTGGTTGACTGTGTGTTTGATGTAAAGTTTGTCTTGGCTGAGTAAGTCCAAGGAACCCCTATGTTATTGGGTTGTTTCCTTAATAGTCGTGGAACCTAGTTGTTCATTGGCTTGGCTGGATAGTCTCTGAAACCCAACTATGTGTTGGCTTGACTGTGGATGTATGGTATTGTGGTGTGTAAGCCTGTTGTTCCCTAGTTCCTTGTGGGAATCATGCCTAGCTTGGGGGTGGTAGTGATGCTGAGAGATTAATGAGCACACTGGCCTATGGCTGGGTGGAACATTGTAGCGACATAGCTAGTTGCGGGCCAACGTCTTCTCAAGATAAGTATTCCTTGTGTCTTTAATTTCCACAACTGTATTTGTTTATGAATTAATATGAACATGTGGAATGTGTTGAATAAGCTAAATGCTTCCGCTGTATAATTCATGTATGATGCATATGCGTATGTATTTTACTTCAAAGCATTTTATGTTTATGTTCATGGGGATAGATTTCCCGTTTGATAGCAGCAACAGTGTTGGCCGAGTCCTCTCCATCATCGCGATGAGGGGTGGGGACATGACAACAATGACTAACATATCCTCTTTTGCCTCCTCTTTTAAACAAAAAATTATGAGGTTTTAAAAGTTCTTTTTGTTATGCACATGGTATAACGCTATGAGCTTGTTCATTTCCTCTTAATGGGTTTGATATCTATTTTACCTTCTATATCTATTTTAATTTCCACTCAATTTATGCAAAGTTTAAGATGAATTTATTTTTTCCTCTCAATTCCTTTCTTTTGTTTTTGGAAATAAGTAAAAAAAATGGGATTCATAAGAAACTTTGTCTCTTAGATAGTTGAGATAATGTTGAGGACAAAAGAGAATCAACATATATCTCATCATCAATATTTGTAACTATTACTAAGTTATTTTAGTTAAATAATAGTGATAAGTTAACTCACATTTGTGGATAACAACTAATTATTATAGCTAACTCATTTGCAATTTAACAATTAAGTCTTGATGAACCCCAATGAGTAGACGGTTTGGTGGGGCATAACAACCTTTCTACACCCATAAGGGTTTAACTTAACTCTGCCTCACACGGCACCTCTGCACCAAAGAAAGAAAAAGAAATTCTAATCATTTTTTACTTAGATATATGTTTTTATTTGAGATTTGGGGTGGACTAAGGCCTATGCTTTTTCATTTAAGGACGAGGATGAGACAAGTGTACTATCGAGATTGATTCTATGGCAGTCGTTCAAAATTTAAAATAAACAATTATAAGAAATGGAATAGGATAACTCATAGTTGACGAATGGATAACCAACAATTCCTAGAAGAATGCGAGATAAAAAATAAAAATACTGGATAACTCACACATAACTCACACTTGAACCGTTTAACTAGAAGAATATGAAGAATGAAAAAATATTTCATTACATAACTATTTCTTAACCATTTGATCCCATTAACCTAATCCAACCATAAAATATAGATATGCTAATTATAATATTTAAAAAATAATAATAAGCTATAATTCTACTTCCTTAACTTAAGCAACAATGAATATTCTATCAAAATTGTATGACGTTCTGGGCATAGAATGTTACGGCATGATTATGATTACAAAGCTACACCTTCATGTGTCTGGCACTAGATTCGCTTTGAATGAAACTGCGTTATGAGGCTTTCCATAGTTGAACAACAATGATCTTAAAAAAAACTGGTTCATACAAATTGAAGAAAACCTGTTATTAAAGATAAAATTATAGTGGGATAATATTTTTCTTCTTCTTATTTTTAAGTAAATATATTATAATATAGTGAAACTTTAAAAGAAGATGTAAACTTTTTTTTAAGATTTGAATCTGACTTAAAAAATTTTAACATGTTCTTTATTGTTAGGTTCACTCAAAATCAACATAACTGTTTCTGTTTATATAAAAGCAATTTTAATAATTCAAAGAAAATTCATTGTTATATTTGCATATTAAGATTAAGAAGGGAATATTTTTAAATATATGTATTAAAATTTATGTTTACATAGGCAAATGTTTATGTTTATATGTTAGAATTTGGATTAGACTAATAGCTATGCTTTTCCAAAATTGAAATAAAAAAATATAATAAAAAAATTAAAAAATAACTAATAACTATGCATAATAACAATACATGAATAACTAATAACTAATAAATAAATAAGTACTTATACAGAACAAGTAACCTAATAATTAATTTAACTTATAACCTATAATATATAGGCAACTAACAACAAATTAAGTAATTCTGCTAATAATAATTCAATCTCAATACATTTTAAATAATCTAAAAATTTAAAACATTCTAAATAATTCCAAAAGCCTTATTATGCATGCCGATCACTGATGGGAATTCTATCTCCTTAAAGATTTGATACAGTCTCCACAGCAAATTCTAAAATCAATAGTAAAACAGGAGTTCTTTACCAAAAAAATATTGGAATACAACAAAACTCTATAATAATAATAATAATCTATTTTTAAGGTCACCGCCAAGTTAGACACCAAATTGGTGTATGAGACCCCCTTGTTTGTGGGACAAGGGACCCCCTTCTGCGCAACTATTTAACTGCTAAAGTTTACAGAGGTGTACATACACTACCCCTCTCTAGATTTGAACCCGTGACCTCCTAAGAGGAAACACATGCTCTTAACCATTAGGCCCACTCAGAGAAAACACCAGAGAATCTTTTTTAATATCTGTGTCTGATAGAATCTGATACCGTCCCACAGAAAATTCTAAGATCAGTAGTAGCAAAAAAAGGCCTGATCACTGAAGGGCATTCTGGAGGGTTTGATTATACCGTCTCCACACAAAATTCTAAGATCATCAAAAGTAGTAAAAACGCTAATACCCAGAAAGTTAAAACGCTTGAGAAACTGTATCCAGCTTTGAAGGCATGGAACATGAAGAATGATCGTTTGCCAATGCCAAGCTTGCGGTGGAATTAGGGTTTTGCATGTGGGTTGTATAGGCTACATTAAACTCTCCTCATTAATTGCTTCCAAGTCGTATTTTTCCATTATTTTATCGATCAGCTTCCACGCTTCCTCACTCTTCTCCGATTCTCGGTATAATTTTGCATATTCTGTGAATATATCGCCATTGTTGTTTGTTGCAAATAACGTAGCCTCGTTATGGGAAGAAAAATGAATGAGCTTTAGACAGAGATGATATGATTCCGGAGATAAGTGCATCTTCTCCAAGGTCTCGAGGGTACGCGAGGACAATCTGTTCTTCACACCCTGAAGATGAGGGGGAAGTTGAGAATCTTCTTGCAGTTTGGTAGAACGAAGTATAACCTGAACATATTCATTCTCTGATTCAACATCTTTAACTTCTATAACCAGCTCCATCTCATCATCAGAAACTGTCTTCCAGCCCTCAACAGAACCTATTAT
>LPNX010583690.1:0-13455 GCA_001517045.1 Pseudotsuga menziesii | reverse complement strand
ATATGATTCAACATCTAAGAGCATTTCCAATCAAGGTATAGTCTATCAAAATAACCCATTATTTGTTAATATAGATGTAGAGAGGACCCACTAGTAGATACCATGACAAGCAAAAACTTGAAGTTTATAATACAACCTAATGTGAATAGAATGGACCAAACACTATGAAGTCTACACACCCATCTCTCACTCAAAATCGGGTTAATGAATTTCATTGATGCATCAATGAGTAAAGTAAATGAGAACCATACTGCTACAATGACTTACCAAAAATCCAACCCTAATACCTCCAAAACAATCATGGCATCCCAATGTTCATTTTACATAGATTATGCTAAGGAAGGAGCCTTGCAAACTCCATCATCAAACATTGATAAGGGAAGAGGAGACATGTATGCTTTTGAATTAGTTATGTGGTGACATTTTATTTACTATTATATAGGTATATGTGATGGTTGGATGTTCTGAAGATAATTGGATTTAGATGCATTTACATTTTCAATTTTGAAGAGATGTCATTATATACCATGTATACTTTTCTAATTATTTTCTTATTGATTTTTTTTATTGCAGTTGCGGCTATGGACCCGAATGTGGAAATATTGATTGAGCTTGCCCACTTGAGAGGTTTGAGTTCTGCTTTTAGTGGTGGTGACAGAATTCGACGTTCACTTGCATCCACTTTGGATGCAATTGTTGAGACCATCACATTGTCAAACAACATACTATATGATATTACTTCATATAGAGAAAGAAAAAGACGTGAGTACGGTGATGGGCTTAGATACAATGCAGTAAAAAAGTTGAAAATCACCAAGGAGCATATATTTTCATTGTTTAGGGACCCTCGCACAGGGGAAATCCCAAATGCAAACAAGCCACATATCTCTATCGAGTGGTGCACATATCAACCATTTGTTGATAACTGGATGGACATATGGTATATGGTTTTTGATATGCCACCACACAACAGGGAAATCCCGTTGTACTTCCTTCAGAAGATGTATGCAGAGTTCATGTTGGGAAAACACGTAAAATATTTTGATTATTTGCCGTTTCAGGGGATTGGTGGGGGGATGCCCCAAAACCGACCCAATTCCAGGCTTCGAGACATTGATCGCCCTATCCCTGCACCTCGCAGGCAGTTGCCTGGGCCAGATGTCCCACCTGTACATCATGTGAGGCATTTTTGAGTTTGGCACGGGCCGTTGTTCGCCATAGCACTATGGTTCAGCATATGGGTGAGGATGGGACATCTGTCCTTGGTGTGGTACATACACCAGGTCCTCATGGTACATGAGCATCTTTTGGTGCAGTACCACCCACTGGTGCAGGACCATCTACTGCAGCACCATCTACTAGTGCAGCACCATCAGCACATTCCCATCCCACTTTTGAGCCTCACGAGTGCACATCGTGTGGTCGTCCATGCTATGGTCTTTTGTCAAATGTTGTCTTTAGTGGGTTTTTGAGTGATGTATGTATATGGTTAATTGTAACAAATTCTTCATTTATTTTCCTCTTTGTACACATATGTATAGTTTGAGCTAATATATTAATTTTGTGAACTTGCAGCTGATGCTTTATGGCGGAAGTGACGCCCCAGAGTATCATGTCCCACACTCTACACAGGGGTAGGACATTCCATCCACTGATCCCGTATCTCACATCGAGGTAAACATTTTAAAATTTCAGTTTTTTAATACTTGTTAAATTGTTAATTTCCACATACTGTACATATTAGTTCACTAATGTTATCTACGGTCTAATATTTACAATTATTAAACTTGCAAATGTCGGATACTTCATGGGGGAAAGCATTGAAGGAGGTAGGATCCATATCTGGGCAGATGCCATATCCTACACGAGGGGAAGCAGTGATGGAGGTAAACATTTTAAACACTTAAAAAATGTCATTTTTTAAATACATGTATGTCCGTTGAATCATCCATGTCTAGCTACATGAACTCTTGTTGACTATAGGCTGGTACCGAAACACCTGGACCACTTCCTAGAGTTGTATCTCCTTGTAGGCCATATGTGAACAAGGGCCTAGTCTATATGAGACGGCCTACCCCTAGAAAGAGTGAAGTTGTCCGTGACCATGGAGATACTGATACCATGGTAATTTCTATATCCTTCGATGATATTTCTTGGTTAACTTGAAATCCAGTGCATAAAATATTTTGTTAATGTTTGATTTGCATGTTTACTGCATCAGGAGCCAGATTTCACTGTTGAAAACCTTGTAGGGATGGTTGATGCAGCAGTCAGTGTTGCATCTACAATGGCAACAAGGCACACAGAGGTACAACTATTTGAACATGATATAGACATAGTGTGTTATTGTTGTCTATTGTTTATTCATGCACATTTATAACTATTTAATTATTTGGTGATTGTAGCCACCACCACCACCAGGTCCTGCCCCCTCTGGTTCGACCATGGATGCGACCATCATTCATGTTCAACCAACAGCTCCATCTGCTACACAAGAAACCCAATCCCCTTTGTCACATTCTCTCATTGAGGTGAGATGTCCATTAATGAACAATTGTTTCATGCAATGTCCATTAACATTTTCATAATTTTTGAGTTAATTTAGATATGGTATTTTATTGAGCTAATGTATTAGTACATAGTTAATTGAATTTAACAATTGATATTTAATTTGCAGGATCCAGAGACGCACACTGGTCCTATAGTTGTGCCTACAGGATCACCCTCAAGAAAGAACAAGAGGAAGCTTGAGTTTTGATGTGTCTTATGGGATATGCACATATTGATACATGTGTACATGTGGCTTGGACAGTTTTGGATACATGTACTTTTGGAGACATATACATTGACATTTCACTTACATGTACATGTGGCTTGTATAATTTTGGATACATGTACATCTGGCTTGGATAGTCTTGGATAGTTGTGGAGAGACATGTACTTCTGGTTACTTTTGGATATATATATGTACTTTTCGATACTTTTGGATATATATATGTACTTTTCGATACTTTTGGATATATATGTACTTTTGGAGACATGTACACAATTGACATTTCAGTTATAAATTAATGATACATTTCACTTTGAATTTTCTCTTTGGTTTCCACATGTTCTTGTGTCAATCTATTGCATTGATTTGTGAGGATTATCTATTACTTATGAATGCATAGTATGTCAAAAGAAAAAACTATTATATTTAAAGGTTTCAATGATCTCAATACATGCACACTAAATTCAACGTTCTTGCTCGTGTAATTTAATAAATATAAGTGCAATACAATGTATTTCAAGGTTTCAATGAACTCACTACTTGCACACCAATTGGATATATCTAATTAAAAATTGTGAGTTTGGATTCATTAAATTACAAGTTAAGTCAATGCTCAAGTGTAATTTAATAAAACTAAGTGCAATACATGCTTTACATTTCATCAACAACCAACAACACTATTCAACAAACCTCATGCACCCAATGACTAATCACTCAGCATTAAAGGAACTACAATAGAATCCAAAGACTAAGAACCAAATTTGTGAATCAACATGATTTGAAGCATAAGTCCATCGGATTTGAAAAAGTTCAGTTCGACATTAGATTGATTCTGAATTGAGTTGTGACAGTAAGATAAGATTAGGGTTAGGATTAGGGTTTCCTTGGTAGGTTTATGGTAATGGGACATGCATGTTAAACAATAAACCCTAGTTAGGGATAGGGTTATCCAAGTTTGGTCTTCGTTGGCATGAAATGCATTGTCCAGCTTTGGCCCTCGTTGGCGTGACTGCATTGTCCCCTACTGAGCGAAACCCTAGCTTCAGAATTAATCATAGCATTGAGAAGTAATCATATTTAGGATAGGATCTCATGAAGTGCACTTGATCTTGTGTTTGAGCAGGTTAAATTCTTTAATGCTCCTCTACAGCCTTCAAAAATTGTTGGGGTGAAGAAGGTTGTTTTAGAAAAACTTCCAGAATGTGTCAATGAACACAGCCTCACATTGACAGGATTTCTTTTTCTCCATGCACTTTTTATTGAAAAAGGATGACTTGAAACCACTTTAACAATTTTGCAAAAGTTTGGTTAAAATGATGAGATTAAGCTTAGAGATGAGATCCTTCCAACATCATAGTTCAAACGGGCACTTGACAATATATGTTTTGTTAAATTTTAATATGGATTTTAATTTAATAACAGTAACAGTCTTCTTTTTTTAACTTCTATCAGATTTGTATATAGTATGTCGCTAGTAGTTAGAATTTTGAGTTATGTAGCAACAACAAAAAATAAACAATCATCCACAAATTATGCACAAGAACACAAGAATTTTACAGGAAAACCTTTCAAGGGATAAAACCCCCAAAAAATTAATAATCCATCATGTAAATGAGATGATTGTGTTTGTACATGAGCAGATAATAAGTAGACTTTACATAAGTTTGAACATGCCTCTAGGGCACACATTCCAAGAAAGATATTGTAGGATAATGGTTGTATAAGACTGTTGCCACTAATCCAAACTGAACCAAACCGATCCAAATTCTTGTTGACCAAGTTTGAGCTGTTGTATGAATGAGATGATTCCCTATTCCAAACATGACTTGAACAAATAAGAATGATCTCCTTTTATAGCGTTCACCTCGAACAACTCTCCCATAGAATACTATTTCTTTAGAAATCCCTAGATTCCTCCTAAGGAGGAGCACTCGGGCTTATTATTTTCCTTATGATTGGATAAAATTCCTTGAATAGGTCCACATTGCTAATTCTCATATGTCTAACTCGTGAGATCCTATTAAAGCACGCATTTATTCTTCATTTGAGAGTTTGACCATGTCAAAAGTTCCACATGGTGTCTCCTCAAGCAAAGATCTTTCTTATTAAAATGTAGAAAATTCCTTGAACAAAATATTTTTACTCCAAATCCCTCCTCAAAGGTGAAATACACCATCTAATATGTAGAAATACATCAAGTAATTTGTCCTCAACCCCGAGGGATCTAAAAGTTGAATTATGCCTCTAGTTATGAGAAACCCTAGCTTCAGAAACCACTGTAGACAGAGGGCATCGAGCAATGGACAGGAGGGAGAGGCCCCCCTAGCTAAAATCCCACGTCATGAATCCAACAGAATTGACGGTTCATCGATCGGAGGCCTGAGCATCGATCTATGGCGAGTTGCAGGTCACCTCCAGATACCGTTGAGGGACACCTGGTGGACTTGGGCCCGGTGCGCAAAAAACCTCACGGAGCGACAATTTTGAATTCTATCAACTCCTACTAGTGTTTTTGGGCATGGGAAATATGGCAATGCCAACCGCATCCCCACCATTCATGGCTTTCTAGCTTTGGCCCTCGTTGGCGTGACTGCATTGTCCCCTATTGAGTGAAACCCTAGCTTCAGAAACCACCGTAGACGGAGGGAATCAGGTAATGGACAGGAGGGACAGGCCCCCCCCCTAGCTAAAATCCCACGTCACGAATCCAACGAAATCGATGGTTCGTCGATCGGAGGCCCGAGCATCGATCTATGGTGAGTTGCAGGTCACCTCCAGATACCGTTCAGGGACACCTGGTGGACTTGGGCCCGGTGCGCAAAAAACCTCACGGAGCGGCAATTTTGAATTCTGTCAACTCCTGCTAGTGTGTTTGGGCATGGGAAATATGGCAATGCCAACCGCATCCCCACCATTCATGGCTTTCTAGCTTTGGCCCTCGTTGGCGTGACTGCATTGTCCCCTATTGAGTGAAACCCTAGCTTCAGAAACCACCGTAGACGGAGGGAATCAGGTAATGGACAGGAGGGACAGGCCCCCCCCCTAGCTAAAATCCCACGTCACGAATCCAACGAAATCGATGGTTCGTCGATCGGAGGCCCGAGCATCGATCTATGGTGAGTTGCAGGTCACCTCCAGATACCGTTCAGGGACACCTGGTGGACTTGGGCCCGGTGCGCAAAAAACCTCACGAAGCAACAATTTTGAATTCTTTCAACTCCTGCTAGTGTGTTTGGGCATGGGAAATATGGCAATGCCAACCGCATCCCCACCATCCATGGCTTTCCAGCTTTGGCCCTCGTTGGTGTGACTGCATTGTCCCCTATTGAGCGAAACCCTAGCTCCAGAAACAACCGTAGACGGAGCTCATTGGGGAATGGACAGGAGGGAGAGGCCCCCCCCTAGCTAAAATCCCATGTCACGAATCCAACGGAATCGACGGTTTGTCGATCGGAGGCTCGAGCATCGATCCGTGGACTTCTCCAATCGGTACAACAAATACACCAAAACATGATAGTTGCATAATCAATCTAAACATGACACCGACATAATCAAGTTGTTCCATATGATAGAACAAGAACCCTTCATCAATTTCATACTAGTAGCTAAACCTAAACCCTCCCATAGACCCAATCCAACTAGTATAGGAGCGAATGGTCATCGAACAAGTATCACGGCAAGACATGTCATATTCATAGAAATGACCAAAATGGCCACGGTCTCATGTGACCAAAAATCAATTATCAAGATATGTTTGCTTTAAAGAAAAAGAAATGACCAAGGTCTCATGTGGCCAAAAATCAATAATAAATCAAAGGGAATTAAGATAGCGGTACAGACACCAACGTAAACTCAACACTTTCAATATTGGCATATAAAAAGGGTGTAAAATGCTTCAAGTATTGATTCCCACTTCCAATTTGAAGACGATAATTTCTCCAAATCCAACACGTGACAAAAGATAAATTCCATTCATCTCATAAACATGATGAATTAATTGAGAGAATATCCCAACAAAGCCACTCAGAAGGAACATATCCATTATCTAGGGTTTCCTAATTATTGACCTGTGGCAATGCCCAGAATTCTTCATTTTCGTTGATAAAAAACTCTAGTGACCTCAATGAACATAATGAATATAGGTCGAATCAGGCATGTTGTTTCGAAAAAAAAAAAAAGGGAAAGCTTCCAATTCAAAACTAAAAGGATCCTTAAGTTTCGAGAGGACAATTAAGTCCATTTTTCGACTATAAAAAATAGTTATAAGGCATCCAACTCATTGCATTTGTTTGAATGGTGTCTAACATCGGTTTGGGTGAAGATCAATGACCAATTTAAATAGAGAAAAATTATTAATTTTGGTTTATTCATATGAGATCATTCCTAATATCTCAAGAATGATGAGAACCAATAGAAATGAGATATATATAATGAGATCAGGAAACAATACAAGGGATGGCCAGTGCACAAAGAAACCAATTAAATGAACAAATAAATAATTAAAATAGTGTGTTGTGGTTAACCCAACAAGGCATTGATGATTTAATATGCAAAACAATTAGAACTGCTAAATCAACATAAGAAACTTGGGAAATTTTGGAAATGGCCTATCAAGGCACTAATAAAGTGAAACATGTCCAGTTATAGACTCTTAAAATAGAATTTGAGAATTTGAAAATGAAGGATTATAAGAGAACAAATCAATTTATGGAAAGGGTAATGGAACTCGTCAACTAGCTAAGAATTCATAGAGAATATTTGACTAACTAGAAGGCTATGAAATAGGTTAAGAATCCTTCCTAAGAAACTTGTCATTGTAGTATAGCCATTGAAGAATGCAAAGGACTGCCACATCTATCAAGAGAAGAGTTGATGGGATCCTTACTGTCTCATTAATCAATAATTGATTTGGAAAAATATACTCTTGAACATTCCGTACACAAGCAATTATCATCAAAGGAAGTGGAAAAAATAATAGAGGCAGGGGAAGATTTAACATGAACAATACATAGAGATACATCAAGTGAAATACACCATTGAAAAAAATATTTTTACTCCAAATCCATCCTCAAAGGTGAAATACACCATCTAATATGTATAAATACATCAAGTAATTTTTCCTCAACCTCGAGGGATCTAAAAGTTGAATTATGCCTCTAGTTATGAGAAACCCTAGCCTCAGAAACCACCTCAGACGGAGGGCATCGAGCAATGGACAGGAGGGAGAGGCCCCCCCTAGCTAAAATCTCATGTCACGAATCCAACGGAATCGACGGTTCGTCGATTGGAGGCCCGACCATAGATCTATGGCGAGTTGCAGGTCACCTCCAGATACCGTTCAGGGACACCTGGTGGACTTGGGCCCGGTACGCAAAAAACCTCACGGAGCTGCAATTTTGAATTCTGTCAACTCCTGCTAGTGTGTTTGGGCATGGGAAATATTCCAATGCCAACTGCACCCCCACCATCCATGGCTTTCCAGCTTTGGCCCTCGTTGGCGTGACTGCATTGTCCCCTACTGAGCTAAACCCTGGCTCCAGAAACCACCGTAGATGGAGGTCACCGGGCAATGGACAGGAGGGAGAGACCCCCCCCTAGCTAAAATCCCACGCCACGAATCCAACGAAATTGATGATTCATCGATCGGAGGCCCGAGCATCGATCTATGGCGAGTTGCAGGTCACCTCCAGATACCGTTCAGGGACACCTGGTGGACTTGGGCCCAGTGCGCAAAAAACCTCACGGAGCGGCAATTTTGAATTCTGTCAACTCCTGCTAGTGTGTTTGGGCATGGGAAATATGGCAATGCCAACTGCACCCCCACCATCCGTGGCTTTCCAGCTTTGGCCCTCGTTGGCGTGACTGCATTGTCCCCTACTGAGCTAAACCCTGGCTCCAGAAACCACCGTAGACAGAGGTCACCGGGCAATGGACAGGAGGGAGAGCCCCCCCCTAGCTAAAATCCCACGTCACGAATCCAACGGAATCGACAGTTCGTCGATCGGAGGCCCGAGCATCGATCTATGGTGAGTTGTAGGTCACCTCCAGATACCGTTCAGGGACACCTGGTGGACTTGGGCCCGGTGCGCAAAAAACCTCACGGAGCGGCAATTTTGAATTCTGTCAACTCTTGCTAGTGTGTTTGGGCATCTAAAATATGGCAATGCCAACCGCACCCCCACCATCCATGGCTTTCCAGCTTTGGCCCTCGTTGGCGTGACTGCATTGTACCCTACCGAGCGAAACCTTAGCTTCAGAAACCACCGTATATGGAGGGCATCGGGAAATGGACAGGAGGGAGAGGCCCCCCCTAGCTAAAATCCCACGTCACGAATCCAACGGAATCGACAGTTTGTTGATCGAAGGCCCGAGCATTGATCTATGGCGAGTTGCAGGTAACCTCCAGATACCGTTCAGGGACACTGGTGGACTTGGGCCTGGTGCGCAAAAAACCTCACGGAGCGGCAATTTTGAATTCTGTCAACTCTTGCTAGTGTGTTTGGGCATGTGAAATATGGCAATGCCAACCGTATCCCCACCATCCGTGGCTTTCCAGCTTTGGCCCTCGTTGGCGTGACTGCATTGTCCCCTACTGAGCGAAACCCTAGCTTCAGAAATCACTGTAGATGGAGGGCATCGGGCAATGGACAGGAGGGAGAGCCCCCCCCTAGCTAAAATCCCACGTCACAAATCCAACGGAATCGACGGTTCGTCGATCAGAGGCCTGAGCATCGATCTATGGCGAGTTGCAGGTCACCTCTAGATACCGTTCAGGGACACCTAGTGGACTTGGGCCCGGTGCGCAAAAAACCTCACAGAGCGGCAATTTTGAATTCTGTCAATTCCTGCTAGTGTGTTTGGGCATGGGAAATATGGCAATGCCAACCGCATCCCCACCATTTGTGGCTTTCCAGCTTTGGCCCTCGTTGGCGTGACTGCATTGTCCCCTACTGAGTAAAACCCTAGCTTTAGAAACCACCGTAGACGGAGGGCATCGGGCAATGGACAGGCCCCCCCATAGTTCTTATGTCATATTCTAGGTTTACATGCATGGACCATCAACCCCATAGAAAATTAATATGGCATAAGACCCTAAATTTTTTTTGCAGACCATGTTATAGGCCACCATATCTCTCTTGTAAGGTAAAGTAATTATGTGTAGGGACCTACTCATGGACCATGAAAACATAAGGTCCTATATTTTTCCTTATGCCATGTAATGGTCCTCAAGATCCATCCCTAGTGTTCCCCCCCTCAATGTATGGTCCATGATCCATAAAAACATATGTTAGGCCATAATACATTAGTGTTCTTCCTCTCGTGTTCCTAGGGCCCTAACATGCATCGATGATGCACAAATGATCATGATCGCACCCATATTAAATATGTAGGAAAAATACTATCTTTATATGATATTTTTGGTGGTTTTAGACCTTGTACACGATCCATGAGCACTAAAGGACTATTTTACACACTAAGATACTAGTGCTCGTCTAACCATGTCTCAAGCCTCGAGATCCATCCCTGATGTGCTAGGCCTTTAACATTTGTCTTTGGGGATCATGGGAAATGTATGGATTAACCCTAGGCCACCACATATACCCTATATAAGATATATTTGTATGATGATTTTGATATAATGGTGCTCATTTCAAGGTTTTAGATAAAACAAATTATTCTCATATGCCAATCCACGATCCAACATCAAACAAAAAAGTATTAAAGGATTAACATTAACCCTTGGGGTTCATGGGACATGCATGGTGTTGACATAGCCATTGCACATGTCCTGTATAATGAATATTTGACCTATAAGTGGGATATGGATGTCATTTCAAGGTTTCCTGTGCTATATATGTGTTCACAGAATATTAAGTGATGGTATTGAGAAAATTTGAGGGGTGAAATTTCTCTGGTGCCCATGAAGATACCATCCCTGGTGCCCATGAAGATACGTAGAGTAGAATAACGTTTTGAGCCAACAACCTACATTTTTTGGCATTGGCATTGATGATGATGATGATGAAGGTGATGAAGATGATGTTGATGGTGATGGTGATGATGTTGATGGTGATGATGATGATGATGATGAAGGTGATGATGATGATGATGATGATGAAGGCGATGATGAAGGTGTTGATGATGATGATGAAGGTGTTGGTGTTGATGATGATGATGATGATGAAGATGATGATGAAGGTGTTGATGATGATGAAGGTGTTGATGGTGATGATGATGATGATGAGGATGATGATGATGATGATGATGATGAAGGTGATGAAGATGATGGTGATGGTGATGGTGATGATGTTGATGGTGATGATGATGACGATGGTGAGGATGATGATGATGATGATGATGAAGGTGATGATGAAGGCGATGATGATGATGAAAGTGAGGATGATGTTGATGGTGATGATGATGATGAGGATGATGATGATGAATGATGATGATGAAGGTGATGTTGATGGTGAGGATGATGATGAGGATGATGATGATGATGATGATGAAGGTGATGATGATGATGAGGATGATGATGATGAATGATGATGATGAAGGTGATGTTGATGGTGAGGATGATGATGAGGATGATGATGATGATGATGATGATGAAGGTGATGATGATGATGAGTATGATGATGATGATGATGATGAAGGTGATGAAGATGATGTTGATGGTGATGGTGATGATGTTGATGGTGATGACGATGATGAAGGTGAGGATGATGATGATGATGATGATGAAGGTGATGATGATGATGATGATGAAGGTGATGATGAAGGTGTTGATGATGATGATGAAGGTGTTGGTGTTGATGATGATGATGATGATGAAGGTGATGATGAAAGTGTTGATGATGATGAAGGTGTTGATGGTGATGATGATGATGATGAGGAGGAGGATGATGATGATGATGAAGGTGATGAAGATGATGTTGATGGTGATGGTGATGATGTTGATGGTGATGATGATGATGAAGGTGAGGATGATGATGATGATGATGATGAAGGTGATGATGATGATGATGATGAAGGTGAGGATGATGTTGATGGTGAGGATGATGGTGATGATGTTCATGATGAGGATGATGAGGATGAATGATGATGATGTTCATGATGTTGATGGTGAGGATGATGATGAGAATGATGATGATGATGTTCATGATGTTGATGGTGATGTTGTTGATGGTGATGGTGAGGATGATGATGATGATGTTCATGATGTTGATGGTGATGATGATGATGTTCATGATGTTGATGGTGAGGATGATGATGGTGATGATGATGATGATGATGAAGGTGATAATGGTGATGAAGGTGAGGATGATGTTGATGGTGATGATGATGATGAGGATGATGATGATGAATGATGATGATGAAGGTGAGGATGATGTTGATGGTGATGATGATGTTGATGGTGATGGTGAGGATGATGATGAGGATGATGATGATGATGATGATGGTGATGATGATTAGGAGGATGATGATGATGAGGATGATGATGATGAATGATGATGATGAAGGTGATGTTGATGGTGAGGATGATGATGAGGATGATGATGATGATGATGATGATGATGATGATGATGAAGGTGATGATGATGATGAGCATGATGATGATGATGAGGATGATGATGAAGGTGATGAAGATGATGTTGATGGTGATGGTGATGATGTTGATGGTGATGATGATGATGAAGGTGAAAACCAACAATATATTGTCTTGGAGGGACGATTCAAGGTATTTACACAATAAATTTGAATATGTTGAAAGAAGATGAGGATGATGATGATGATGATGATGAAGGTGAAAACCAACAATATATTGTCTTGGAGGGACGATTCAAGGTATTTACACAATAAATTTGAATATGTTGAAAGAAGATGAGGATGATGATGATGATGATGATGAAGGTGATGATGATGATGAGCATGATGATGAGGAGGAGGAGGAGGAGGATGATGATGATGATGATGATGAAGGTGATGAAGATGATGTTGATGGTGATGGTGATGATGTTGATGTTGATGATGATGATGATGAAAACCAACAATCTATTGTCTTGGAGGGACGATTCAAGGTATTTACACAATAAATTTGAATATGTTGAAAGAAGATGAAATGTAGAAAATTGAATAAGCTTTCAAAATATATAATTCCTATCTATGGATATTTTGTATGACCACATGAAATTCAAGTTTTTTAAGCAATATGTTGTTTTTTTGGGAAATTATACTGCATTGTTTTCTCATCGGTGCAAGTGACTTAAATGATGGGATTTCTTAACAAAATTTTGAACAATTACAAAGAAGGGCTTGTCTTTGTACACATCGATTGTTTCAAAATTTTTAATATATATATATATATCCCTCAAAACATAAGGTCATATTTATAAACAACATTATGGAAAATTTTGCATATCAAGAACACAAAATTGACATATTCATAAAAAACATACATGGGGAAATTTAAATTATGATACATACCTCATCATGCTAGATCCCACCTATTATCATACAACCAAGCCCTTCGTATCATCTTTTATAACAATGGTCTCCATTAGTCTCTCGTGCTCTGTATTCGGTAAGAAGTAGCGTACCTTCGATGAATTTCGGCTAGGCATTGTTTGTACCTGGAGGTTTGTACCAATGATTAAGTTGGTAAAGTGATACACACTTGC
>LPNX010583655.1:152287-266584 GCA_001517045.1 Pseudotsuga menziesii | reverse complement strand
TTTAATAGGCATCCATCTAGAGATTTTCAAGCTGATTAAAAACGGTGACTCGAAAGCTGCAAGGGGTAGCAGGCTGCGGGCAGTCTCTAGGCGCATCGACGTCCTCCTTGTGGGCACCGAGCCATTGGGGTTTGACCTGTGAGCTAGGGGTGGGCTTACTCCCACCTGTTGAGCGCAACAACATTCCATCTTCGGTTTGAGAAGAACTAGATCGGGGTAGTCACACCACCGGATCTAAAACATAATCCAAGAAGAACAACTCTAATAAAATTCATTAAAATTTACCAAGAAGCATTGCAAAACGTCCTACAAACACAGATCACTACTGTTTATTTTGCCTTGCTGTTCAAGGTTTTACTACAATACAACACTACAAGCATTTTCATTTTATTTTACCGCAAGCACTCCAACACATTACTTTCAGTCTCATTTGCTTTCAGTTCAATTTACTTTCAGTTCTATATTTGTTCATACGGTGAATGCTTAATATTTGTTTAAATTGCTTCAAGTGAATCAAACTTAAAGTCTTTATTTCCTTCATTTCCTGTTGGTTCAATAAGTTCACATTAAAAGCATTTTATTCCGTCATCTTTTGTTTATACAGATAAGTTCAGATCAGTTGTACTTTACTTAAACACCTTGATTTGTTATTGTTATAACTTGTAATCTTTTGACTCCATTTAATATAGGCACTGGTCTTGTAATTTTGTAACCTTAAAAAAGATCCCTTTAATTAATTTGTAATTAATTAATAAATCTGGAACTTAGTATTCCGTAGGGACTACCCCCCTTGGCTCTGTTGGGATCTAGCCTAAACGGAGGAGTTGTGGACTGTGGTGACAGTGGTCCCCAGCTCTAACTTGCCCCCAAGGACACACACAGCGGGTTGGAGACTTTCCTGTGTCTTAAAGTGTGTATTAGGCGGCAACACCTCCTATAGAACCAACGAGCTGCAGAACCCTCTACAGAAGCTACAGAAACTCATTAATTCAAATTTACCTTCAACCACCAACTTTAGAGAAATATATTCATTAGAAGTAATGGATTTGTATAAATCCATTATTTCTATTATTCTTATATGTCCCAAATCATGATGTTAAATTAATTTGAAATTTAAATGTGGCAAATGAAAGTGGATATGAGTGCATATTTGGCTTATCCACAAAGATTTGAAGATCTCTATCAAATATATGATGGACCTAAGAAGTCAAAAATTGTTAGGAGACAATTGGGATAAGTTTTGACTATTCTATTATAGCCTCTCTCCCTGAATTCGAATTTGACTTCAAATGTATTTTAAATAGCATATAGTTAGCAAAGATCTTGGGATTAGTTTTGAATTAGTTTTGAGATCCAAATTTTTAGGAATTTGTCGAGGATATTTTGGATCTTTATTTATTATTAGTTATTGGAGAACTCATGTATAAATAGGAGCTCCTTCTCTATTCCAAAGGAGGGCTCTTAGAACAATAGTCCAAATAATGATGGAATAACTTCAATTTCGTTTTGATCAATATAGACCTTAGTTTTATCATTTTCTTTTTGTAATGTAATTTTATTTATTTAATGACCATGTAGTTTTATTTTAATTTGTTGCTTTGTTTCAATTAAATAATTTTGTTTCTCTCGTAATGTAGTTGTGCCTGAGGGACCATTGAGCGATAAAGCAGTACCTTCTTGGTGTTGCGCAGGGCAAGTATTGTGGACCCAAAGCAAACCAAAGTCTACACGAGATGCCTATATCACTGTGATGAGTCACTAGTTAGCATTTCCCCTCTAGTACCTGGAAAAGTTTGTTAACCCAGCAGAGGCTAGCTTGGCTCAAGAATTGAGTCTACATGACTGTAACAGCCTATTGACCGCGCAAAGGATGGCTTGGTTGTGGCCTTGTGCTTATTTGATTGTGAGTGAGCATTGGATAGTTACTATTTCCTTAAGGCAATCATGCAGAGCACGAGGGTGGCCTCTTAGCAGAAAGAGTATATGTTAGACAAAGTGCCTACAGTTGGGTGGAACGTTGTTCTTGCGTAGTCAATTGTTTGGAGAAGCTTCATTCAAGATAAGTGCTATTTGATGTTTCGTTGTTGTTATCCATTTCCATTTTATGAATGTTATTCACAATTGATGAAGATGCATGTTGAAAGTAGTGATTGTGAATATGACATTGCTTAGTTATAAGTGAACATGATTCTTGTTATCTAAGTGTTGAATATATTATATTGCACTTCATGAATTACTCTCATATAGTTGATTGTATGTATATGAAGTCTTGTTACGCACATAGCGCTAACTCTGTGAAACAGTAAAAGTTTGTTTCTTACGGGAAAAGTTAATGTAAATAATGTAAATATTCCATTACTCAAATATAATGTAAAAATAATAAAAGATATGATGATGATTTTACAATTACATTGCCTTGGCTTTATAAGCCATTTTGCGCATTTTCAATATAAGTCATGTCTTTTGACTTTTCGTAATTATTTGATTAATTATTTATTATTTAATAATTATTAATTATTAATATTAATTTATATTAATATTAATAATTAATTTATGTTATGTTATATTTTTAATATAGCATTGCCTTCCCCTTAGAGAAGCTTTGTCCTCAAAGCTTAGAGAAGACAAGGCTTACATCTATAATGGCACCTTCTCAATCTTTGTGTTAGTGGTTGCGACACTTGATGAAACGAAATGATATGAGTTGCGGATTCCCAAGAAAAATTGTCGCATTGTTTGTGAAGTCATCCATCCAAGATCTATCTTTATTGGAGTTGTATGTTGACCACTTTGTGGGATGACACTTCTCGTTTGTTGTTTAGTATGTTGATTTGATGTTCTTGTTTGTCTGACAACATAAGTCTTCTATGTATGTTTATTTTGACCTTGTCGTTGGTCAAAATAACGTTTATAATTGGGGTGTCGATAAGGAGTTTTTGTTGTTTGTTTTTTTGCTTGATTGGCTTCCTTTTGAACTATGACGAAGATTGAATTTGTGTTTATTTCTTCCTCCTCAACTTGAATTTGTTTTCCAGAAAGTCTTGATGGTTCATTCTGAATTTTAGCTACTTTGTTCTCCAATAGATTGTTATTACTCTGAATTTTCTCAAACATGTGGTCTTGTGACTTTTTGTCCTCTTTTAACTTCTCGATTTGTTCCTCTAGTTCTTGATTAAGATTTCTTAGGCACTGGTTTTCTTCCTCCTTTTCTAATATTCTTCCTTTGAGGTCTTCATTGGAAAGCTCTGTCTTTCGACTATGTTTCAGCTTCTTGATTTTCGTAAGTAATGTCTTGTTATGAATTCTTAGTCGAAATAGTTCTTCGGTATTGCTTGCTAAATTATCACTAATTTTCTTAATTTCTAGCTTGTGCGTTTTCTTAATGTCGTCATACTTCTGCTGGAGTTTTTCATGTTGTTGTTGATGTTGACATAGCTTTGAATCTTGATCTTCTAGCTTCTTCTGGGTTTGCGCTAATTCACTATCTTTGTCCTTAATAAACTTGTTTAAGCGCTTTATGTCTTCTTCGAAGTCGTTATCGTTTCTATACGGCGACTTTTTGTCCTTTTTTCACTTTTTGATCTGGTCTTCTAGGTTTTGATTATGACTTTCCAAATGTGATAATTTCCCATCCTTATCTGATAACATTTTTCTGAGACCTTCATTATTTTTTTCCAACATTTGATTTTGGAATTCTAAGGTATGATTCCTTTGCTCTTGAAGTATTTTAACCAATTCTTGCGTATCCCTCTCGCATTGGAGATAACTATTGGTCGCTTTGTAATGTTCTAGCTGCGCAGATACTACTTGTGATTGTGATTGCAATTATGCTTTTGTAATCACCATTGCTTGCTATTAAGACTTTTCAACGTAGTTTTCTATTCTTCCAATTTGTTCCTTGGAGAAAATAAACTTCTTTACAAATCTTCCCTTGCTTTTGACTTTTGTATTTCTTACTTAAATAATATATGGTCACACCAAAGGTGTAATATTCTTCTCTTCGTAATTAATAATTGTAAATTTTACAATTATTAAATAATTATTATTATTATTATTAATACAATGTATTAATAATAATAATAAATTTTATTAAATTTCTTTATGGATTGTGTGTAGATTGGGTTGTTGGGAAGAAGGAATGTTACCCTCCCCACCCAAGTTCAAATCTTGGGGATTAACTTTTATAAAAAAAAATATTAATGTAATGGTTTTTTTTTAATAAAAATAACCATATGTTGTTTCATAATACAATGTGTTGATTTTTTTTCCTTTTTGTTTTTTAACTTTTCCCCTTTCTTCTTTTTCTCCCTCCTTTTTTAACTTCTCTTTTTTTTCTGAGTAAGGTCAAAGACCTTTGAACTTAGAGAATCTTTGAAAATTACCAGACAAAGTCCGAGACTTTGGCTAAAAGCCGAATGAGCACAAGCTTGAGGAAGGGTTGGCTCTGATACCAATGAAACAGTAAAAGTCTGTTTCTTACAGGAAAACCCAATGTAAATAATGAAAATATTCCACTACTGAAAAATAATGTAAAAATGAATAAAAGATATGATGATGATTTTACAATTACATTGCCTAGGATTTGTAAGCCATTTTGCGCATTTTCAATATAAGTCATGTCTTTTGACTTTTCATAATTATTTGATTAATTAATTCTTATTTAATAATTATTAATAATTAATATTAATGTATATTAATATTAATAATTAATTTATGTTATGTTATATTTTTTATATATAACACTCTGCAGGAAGCCAGTGACTTGTCATTGCAAGCTAATTTGTCACACGGTGGGAGTCGTGCAGCGGGTAAGAGAAAACATGCAGTGGGTCACGCGGCGGTCTGATTTAGCATGCGCAGTATAGTTGTGCACTAATGGAATTGTTAGACACAGAAGTGCGCAAGGTTTTTTTTGGTTTGTGCAGTATCGCATATGAACTAGTGTATTACGTGCACAGAGCCACGCTTAGTGTATTGAGATCATGTGGCATAGTCTGCTATGTAGTAAAATAACTTTGTATTAGAAAGTCATGTCTTGGTATCAAAAGAAAGTAGAAAGGAAGAAAAAGCTCCCCCATGGTTACGATAGGCCACTAAGGACATTAGGGACGTGACATTATCCACATTGAGAATCATAACATATATTAGTACCACCATAATTTTGTCTGGAAAATGCACAATGCAACTAGTTAAAGTTCTTGTAATGATTGGTCTAATTGTGGTAGCCACCTATTACATAACAGTTACCTTGCCAAACCGAGATAGGGATAGACACATCAATTCAACAAACATCATGAACAAATCACATTAAGAGGAATCTATGGTTTGCATCAGAAGTATGTAAATCAAGGATCAAATCCTTATCAATTGAAATGCCAGTGACTACTATTGAGGGTCATGTTGTGTGATAACATAAGTGGCTTGCATAAAATAAGTGAATGGTGCTTAACGCACTAAGTGATGAGAAGGCAACAATATAGAGTGGAAGTTGTTTAAAGGATTATAATTGTTTTAATTGTTGTGAATTAAAGTCCAAGCACCAACTTAATCCAAGGTGCACCCCTAAAGATTCCTTAAGGAGTCAATACACATTCCAAAGGTAAGGTTATAAATTGAAGTTCACAAACGGCTATCTTTAAAAAGTCAAATCAAGAAAAATGATATCCATTTTCCTCATTAAATTATAAGAGAAAAGAGTATAAAAGTATAAAAGATGATATTATGAAGGAAAATCATTTCATATTATCAAAGGAAAATAAAGAATTTTTAAGAGTTTTGATATCCAACATTCCATTAAAGAAGTGGCTCGTTTGTAATTGCTATGGCCACTTAATATCAATTGTATAGTAGGTCTTCAACTATGGCAAACACATATGCACACTTGCAAATTAAACCAACACATTATAAAGAGTACAATAAAAATATACAACTTGAGAATGACATGGAGTAATTTTTTAGGACTTAGCAAAGAAAGACAATTCTCACATAAAATTTCCTGATCAAAAGTTGCTTGCACAAATTACAGAATCAAAAGATGAGAAACAATTCAATCAGAAATTACAACAGGAAAGTCAAGATCTCAAGAAGAAATTTGACAAGAACTAACTAGAAAAAGATGAAGAAATTTCTTGCCTATAAGATCATAGTCAAAATCTACTTGCACTTATCAAGAAGTGAAAGGATAAGTAGTGCAATCAGAAATTAAATTTGAATAGAAAAAGAAATTCAAAAAGAACTTATAATAAAACGAAGAAGTTAAATAATAAAATAAGAAAATAAGAAGTTAGTTGAGAATAAGAAAATTCTCAACTAAGGAACCTAAAAAGTTAAAAGCTCAAAAGCCAAATAACCAAGATCTTACAAATAAATTCAACAAGTCGGGAAATTATGAGCTTTCATTCATAAGGGATCGTAATAAAATTTACTTAAAAAAATTAAGAAGTTAAAGAATGATAAGAATTCGCAATAGGAAAAGCTAGAGCAATTCACCCACTAGAAAACAGAGATCAATAAAGAATCAATGACTAATTAAATTGAATCAAGAAAGTCATTAGAGGATAAAATCCATAACATAGAGAAAGGAACCAATAAAATTCCAATCGATATCATAAATCAGAATTCCACCTATGTTGGAAGGTTATCAACAGATAAATCACCATAAGTGACAAATGAAGAATGTTACAGTACTGAAATCAACAGACAAGATAAAAGGATGCCTTATTGCCATCATAAATCAGAAAGTCACCTATGTTGGAAGGTATCAACTGAGAAATTACCAGGTATCTTGAGAGTTGATAAATGTTGGAAGGAATCAACTGACCGCTAAGGACTTGTAGGAGGAGATGTCAAAAATTTCCTCGAAACCAACAATTGATGCAACACAGCAGTTTCACCTACTAACAAGAGGTTTCCTAGATCTTAACCCTGTGAATTTTCAGCCTTAGGGTTTTTATGAAACATAAACAAAACAGAAGCAACAACCAACTATATTTCAACTCTTAACAACAACTATCCACTAGGAAATCCAAGAGAAAATAATCAAGATACCAATGTGTTTCAATCAGTTTCATCCCTCTAGGGCAATCTTATCATGCATATAAAAGATCTGAAAACACTTGTGACAGCTGTAAATAGGGCACCTAACCCTGATAACTTGGGGCCATGTTATATATACCTTGGAGGTTGGACACTTGACTTGAGGACACTTGGGTTGAGGAGCATACTTCATGGAGGTTGGTGATGGATCTAGACACATGTTGAGGAGGAGTATTTAAGCTTAGTGACCACATTGATACACATGAGAGTAGCATTGGGCACATGAGAGGGAATGTAGCACACAATTAGAAAAGAAGCTTCTCACACGAGGACACTTGGGTAGCAGATCATCATGGTAGAGGGAACATTGAACTAACACCTTGTTGGAGTGTGCACCATCTTGGAGGAGAGTTGTTGGGAACAAGATCATGACTTGGAGGGTGTTTCACTTTGGGGGTTGGATAAACCATAGTTTGACACATATGCATCCTTGTATTGTATAACTCTGCACGTGGGATTACCTTGTTGGTTACTTGTACAGACATGTGTCCTTATTTTATGTCAGCCTCCCTTTCCTACTTGTATATAATATATATAAGGGAGGACAGCGTTCTTGTATTCATTTATCATTTTGTACTCTTCTTTGTTCTTGTCTTGGAGACTTTACTGTCCATGAGGAAACCGTAGGTGCTAGATGCTATTGTTCATGAGGAAACACTGAGGTTCTATTTGCAGCACTAGGGTTTCTACCCTAATAGAAGATATGGAGAGTGGGGCTAACGCCTTGCATGTTTTTTGAGCTTTGTTCTTCTGGGATGTAAAGCTACAACAAGATCATGGAGTTCTTGTATTGTTAATCATCCATGGAGATCTTGATGCTTGTGATGGTGCAAGAGTGGAAGAACTAGGTTTTATGAATTCAAACCCTAGGATGGACATGCAGATTTAAACAATAGCACTAGAGTTGTTTTGCCATGTATTGTGTGATGCAATATGACTAGGGTTTGCAATACCCTAAGGGAAATGATCCTGCTACTGTAGAGAAATTTTGTGACACAAGATTGATGTTGAAGCCAAAAAGGACTTGCCAATATTGATGCTTGCTTGCTGGAGATCTTTTGTGGTTTCTAGGGCTTTCATTATTTCCATAACTACAGTTTCAAAGAGCTTACCAGCTTTTTGATAAAGCTATGATAAGTACATGTAAATCCTTATACATAGGTATGAAGTTTCCATCCGTTGAATACTTGTGTAACTGCAGATTTGATTCTCAGCTTTCATTGTCTTTTTCATTGGGTAATTTACAGCACTTATTGATCATATCGATTTGACATATTGAGGGTTGAAATTATCAAGTGAATTGACAAACATATTGAAGATAATAAGGCAGATTTACTGCTGTAAATCTGCAGTAATTAAAGTGATTTGAGATCCAGTTTATGCTTGGCAAAGTGTTCACTAAGGGCTGAAAATTGTTGGCACATGTTTGGTATCCTTATTCTTGAATTGCCAAGCAGGATGGAGTTAAAGTGAATTGAAATATTGTCTATTGTTGACTACTGCAATTTATATTTCAGATTGGCCCCAAGGCTGGATATTCATGGAGTTTGGATTTAGAAATCTCTAGTGTGATGAAATTTCACAATTGCATTAATAGTCAGAATTCCAAATTTTCTAAGAATCCAAAAATAACAATGTGCTTGAAAAGCTCTTAAAACTGTAAGCCATATTCACTGCCAGAAAAAAATCACAACATACCTGCTAATTTTAGAAATGAAACCCTAGTTTTGACCTTGTTACCCCTAGATCTATAGGGGTTACATAATGATCAGTTTTGTTAGTGATTTTATCACGAACTGCTTGTCAGAGAGGATATATGTGGATTGCAATAAATCATTTGTCAGAGACTGTTCCATATTCCTCAGATGTTATCCACTAAGTTGCACTTAGGGAATTTTTCAAGTGAGCCACCAAGGATTGGAAAAAATCAATTGTTCTTACTCAGTGCTCAGGAAGTTCCATGGTTTCATCAGGGCCAGTCGTGGTCCCTTTTTTGCATATTCACACCCCCTCAGTGGAATTGTAATAAATGACATAGCATGATGGTTTCTTATGTAAAAGGCTTGGCCTTCTTAGGACCTGGTCATCATCCTTGAGTGTTTTTTCCCTCGTAAATTATATGACGTTTTTTTAAGCAACATATAATTTTCAAGTTTTTCACTCAAAATCCTCCAAAGCCAGAATGGTGAAGTTGGTGATTATGCCCTAGGAGAGTTATTAAAGCCTAGCATCTATGTATTATACCATGCTAGTCATAGTCCCAAAGTTTCGTGGATATGCGCTAAGTCTTTCATAGGATTTTTTAATTTTGAGATTATTAATAAAATCATCAATAAGGTGTATTTTAATTGTAAAATTTCAAAAGGTCATAAAATTGGGACTAGTGAGCCAATTTGGTCATGGGGATGTTCGTTTTTGGACCCAAAGCCCCCACTTAACCCCAAAACACACGTTTCCTAAGTTTTAAGTGATTATTTATCACTTAAGTGAAATTCTCTCCGTAAAAGGCACAAATTGAATAAAAAATTAGAAAAAGGGAAAATATGGAGAAAAAACACATCCCTAAATCAGTGGGAACTTGTCCCAGACATGTTCCAGGTTAACTAAGGATGACGTTGGGGGTAATTGGAGACCAAATCAAGATCAAATCAGCTTAATTCCAATCAAATCCATGAGGGGACGAATTTCTCCTTAGAGGGGCACATTTATCCATAAAAAAGCTCACCTCTTGTTGTATACGTGTCACGGAAAGAGAGGGGTGTGACCTTCCTTGTGAGAGGTGGCACCTACCACCTCTAGTTCACTCTAGTTCGCCCCCAATCATCACAAAAAGCTCCAAGTTCCAACATTTAGCAAATTTGCCCCACTTGGGGTTTGCTCTCATTTTTCCTATTTAAGCGAAGCTTTCTTCCTCATTTGAGAGGATGCATTGAACCTCTATCCATTGTACTCTTGTTGTTTCATATTTGTTTAATGAAATTGAAGGCTTTGGAGGCTAATCTGTGGCATTGTCTTATGAGCTTGCATTTTTGGTGAATTTTGAGGAGAAATCGGCTAAATCTTATGCTTTCTTTTCGTCAAATAATGTTGCATAGATCCAATTTATTTTGAATAAGTATTTGCAGCTGTCAATTTACTTATTTGCATTTCATTATCAGAATATTGTAAGAGCAATAGACTGATGTCGGTTATACTTATGTTCTCTTGCTTTCTGTTGATGAGATTGACTGGATTAACCTTGTTTGCATGAAGAATTGCCTAGATTTTGCAGGATCATCTTAGGTAGAAGGGATTTTGGAGCTCGATTGCATTCACTTCTTTTCTACAACATCAATTCTGTTGTGTTTAACATCTTTGTTTTGCAGATCCCTCTCTCCATCATTCCATTCAAGCACGGGCTTGAGGATTTCTCTCTCCTTCTTTAAAAATTCAATATTTCTCTTGGTTAATGTTTCTCTATGCTTAATAAAATTAGATACATCAATATGATATTTTAAATCTGATTTTAATAATGCATATATATCAGATCTAGGTTCCTTTAAGAAGTTTCATCTCAAACAAGATCCGAAGTAGCCTCTCAAAGTGCCCTTTACAATCAAAAATTCACAATTTTCGAGCATTTTTTAGTAGTGTAAATTATTAATTTTGTTTTGATTGATTTGTGACATTCTAACATCTTTTGCTCGCTGGTTTTAGCAGGTTTTAAGAAAAGGAGAAAGACATACTACTCAAAAATCAAGTTTCGGGTCACCCGAGACACCAGAAAGTCCTTCCTTCATCCCTTTTCTTCATTCATTTTTTCTCCTTGCAACCTTGTAAGCCTTTCGATCCTTCTAGAAAGGCTGAATAGGTTGATTAATTTGTTTTGATTTCATCTTAGAATAAAGTAATAATTTCATACCCAACTCTTTGCCACGAAGTATGCTCTCGCCACCAACCAAAGGTTTTGTCGATTATTGGTGGATGATCAAAAAGTGACACATAGTTTGCGGTTTCAATTTGTCATTAGTTTACTTGCTTTTACAAACTCTTTGCTTTCTTTACTTGGAATAAACATTTTGTTGTAAACCTCGTGTATGCACTTTCCCTCTACGGGCTTTGCCTATTCATTGGGGAATCAAAAGCGATTCGCTACATTTTCTAATTTTTACACATTAATTTTACAATCCATTAATAAAAGAAACTCCCAAGAACATTACGAAAATCCGACGTAGCGACATTTGACAATCGTGAGCAAATTCTTCAAAGGAAGCGGCAACCACTGAATAGTGACCTCGGGATACCATCAGGATACATCCTTGTTGGTGTAGTGTTCGACACCTCTCAGAGACTCCAATTCAGCCCATATTTTTGAGTGAGAAACCACCTTCGTCATATTCCAAACATATTCTCAGTACTTTACAATATATCGAGAATCCCCTTCGCGTAACTCAACTCATCTTTCAATAATTAAAGTTGACCAGGACACATTGCAAACATTTTACTTGCAGCATCATTTCTGTATTTTTACTCCATTGGCACTGATCTAATTTTGCATCATTTTACTTTTGTTTATCATCGGTTTTTCATTGTTGCTAATCTTCATGTGTTGATGTTATATGCTGGTGAAATATTCATTTATATTTGCAACAATCTTGCTTCAGTATTTTACTTCAAAAAATCCTAAAAAACCTAGTTCCATCGTTAACGGCTAAAACACAAGAGCCTTAGTTAAACTCTTCTTAGGGACCACCTCCCTTGGCTTCGTTAGCAGTTTTGCCTAAACAAAGGAGTCAAGATCAAGTGACAGTATTTGACTCAAGACTTACCCCCAAGGACATGCCTAGCAGCTTGAAGATTTATGTTGCGCTTAACCCCAGATGTGTGAAAGGTGGCAACAAGATGTTTCTTCTGCCTTGGGGTTCCTTGGTGGAGATTGTACCAGTGTACCAGTGCTATGACATACTTCAACCTTGTTAAAGTTTGCATTGATGATAGGTGCTCCTACATTGGCTTGTGTTTAGCACGTAGAAGTATCCTCAAATTGTAACTCTCTTTGTAAAAGTGACTTTTATAATACTTTATGTAAAAGGTCAATTTGCCCATGGAATTAGAGGGCCCATGGTATTAAAGTGTCCATGGTACTGGGTGTCCCATTTTATTTCCCATGGTATTGTCATAAAGTGAGTGTTATAAAAAAGTCTATGGAGAGTTGTAGTCAAGATACATTGAGAGTGAGTGATCATAATTGCATGAGACGGATTTCCTCTTGTAGTGAGCAGTCTAGATCTCAGTTTGAGATAACATCCTTTTCAAGAAAGAGTTACTTCTCTATTGTCTATTGGATTGAGAGTTTGTCTATCCAGTTTGCAGAAAAGATTTGGAGCATCTTCCTATGTGTTTTGGTCTAGATCCAGAGGACTATTGTAGTACTGTTGTAATCTGCAATAAGAAGAAGACAAACATTTGTTGGTTTTTCCCCAGTTGGGGTTTCCAGGGTAAATCCTTGTGTTTATTTTGTGTGGTTGCATTTTGTTATTTCATTGCGGTTTCTTATGCAGATGTATTTTCAGTAATTAATGTTCAGTAGTTAACTGTAGAACACATTAATAGTTATTGCTAATCAAGAGTTGTGTAAGGGTATCAAAGTTGGTTTCGCTCTGAGGAGAAATCCGATGGGACAGATTTGGCGAAATAATGGTCGAGTTACAAAAAAATTTCCGTAAGACTGGTTTATAGGTTCTGTAGGAACAAAAGTAGCATAGCTTTGACTTCTACATTGAGCTTGGGGACAACTGCAAGTATAGTCCAACAGGCACAGGGACTGTGAAGTTTCAAAGGGAGATGATGAAGGCATTACTTGTGAAAGACGTACTATATGTACCAGGGTTGCATAAGAATTTGATTTCAGTTTATGTCTTGGAGGACAAAGCGATTGAGGTAAATTTTTGGGATAGGAAAGTCTACATCCATCCCAAGGGACTCAGTTTCAGCTTGGTGAAGGTAATTGGAATCAAGAGAAACAAGTCGTACATACTCCAATTCAAACCTTCCAGTGCGTTGGTGAGCAGTAGCAGTAGTCATAATGGTTAGTTATGGCATAGACAAACAGCACATTTGCACCATGGAGCACTCAAAGTGCTTAGGGAGATAGTGACCAGTTTGCCTTCTTTCTGTACAGACCATCACAGTATATGCAAAGACTATGCCATGGGAAAGTATGCCAAGACTACGTTCCCCAAAAGTGATAATAGGTCCAAAGAGATCTTGGATCTAATCCATTCAGATATTTGTGGACCCATGTCAATCGTATCTATTGGAGAGTTCAGCTATTATGTGAGCTTCATAGATGACCATTCTAAGAAGACCTGGATCTATTCCTTGAAGACCAAGGAATCTGGAGAGTTTCTAAGACACTTCCAAGACCAATGCTCTTGTGGAGAACCAAACTAGGAAGAAGATCAAAGTGCTCAGAACAGATAATGGAGGCGAGTACACCTCGAATGCCTTCAAGGAGTTCTGTATGGATGCCAGGATCAAGAGGGAGCTGACAGTCCCATATAACCCACAGTAGAATGGAGTGCCTGAGACGAAGAATGAAGCAATCATTGGGGCAACAAAGGTTATGCTACATGATCAAGATATACCTATGTTTTTATGGGTAGAAGCTTGCAACACCGTAGTTTATCTGCAGAACAGGAGCCTACACAAATTATTGGGGAAGATAACTCCTGAAGAGGCATTCACAGGGGAGAAACCAGAGATTGGACATTTTCACATCTTTGGATTGTTAGTATACTGTCATGTCCCTGTCCAGAAGAGGAGGAAGCTTGAGCCAACAGCTGAGAAGAGCATTTTCGTTGGGTACAGCGAAACCTCAAAAGCCTACAAGGTGTACATTCCAGCACTAAAGAAGACAGTGGTATGGAGAGACGTGATATTTGAGGAGGACATGGCTATCAAGAAGTCTTGTGGATCCATGCCAGTTGAAGCAGAAACTCAGGAGCAAGGAGCACCAAAGGTAGAGGTTAGACCAACATCACAGGTTAGGGTTTGAGGTTAAATAACCTAACAACCTCATTCTTTATGTATTTTTTTACCATGTCAAGAGGAAATTATTTTTGTTAACTCCTCCCTATGATAGATCTAGAGATTTATTGTTATTTTATTTGAGGTTTGTTGAGCCTAGACTCAATATAAAAGGCTCCTCTCTCATTTGTAATTGTTGTTGGATTGATAATAAACAGACCAATTTTCTTTTTGTCTGAAGCTATTGGATGTATGTGGACACCTAACTTATGATATGAGGAAAATGTTTGTGTAGATCAAGATTAAATGTGATGTTCAAACCCTCTTCATTGCAAAGATTAGTCGATTTACTTCAATGAATAATAAAACTCACTGCTTGAAAGAAAGAAATTGAAAAACTATTTCCTTTCTTCTATGCTTTCATGACTGATAGATTGCTTGTAGTTTGCATCCTTTAGGACTGAATACAGGTCTAATTTTCCATTGCTAGAGTATATGCTAGGTTGCTAGCCAACGGTGTATTCTCAAAGGGAAACCCTTGCTTGAAGAATTTCTGCATCAAAGTCCAAAGTTCTAGGTTGTCCATGGCATGTGTATTCAGCTACTTCAGCCCTAAAATCTAATCGACAGCCCATTGAGATCTGTCCTCATGACCCCATTTGCCCAAGATTGAAGGCACTAATCTTTGCCCCAACCACAATCCCAAAAACCCAAAAAAATCCCTTTTATTTTCTGTTTTGTCCTTACAAATCTGAGGTTTACCTTGCTGCCCTATCATTTCCAGATTTAAAGTTTTTCAAGCCTAGGTCTTAGAACTGTTTTCATATCATTTTCAGGCTCTGTTTTAGCTAGTTTAATTTTGGGAATTCATCACTTTATAACAACCCTAAGACAGAATCAAACTAGGCCTAAGTAGTGCTTGAATTGTTGATCAATTAGCTTGGCTAATCTATCATTCAATTCACTGCAAATCTGTACTTTTATTTCTGCATTTCGTAATAAAATTCATAGTAACCTTAAGTGCTGAAATAATTCATTTAAATCAGACTTAGGGAGTGATTTTGATCACTTTAAGATTTTGGGAATTCATTTTCTGCATTTTAACATTGAATTTTCCAGATCTATAAATATTTCATTGGCAGTAATCTAGTATCTTTACTGAAATCTGTTCATAGGCATTTTGAGTCATTTAATTGGAAACTATCTAAAGGAGTTCCTTCATTTTCTTAAGTGCTTGCCTTACCTCACTGTACTTTGATATTTGATTTGGCAAATCATTTCATTAGGTTAATTAAATCTGCAATACACTCAGTCATCTAAATCAGATTTAAAATTAACCATCCAAGCTCCCTTTCATTTAGAACTAATTTAAAGTCAATTTATCATAGGGAAGCCCCCCCTGACCTTTGGGAGCAGGTCAAAAGTGAGAGTAGTGCACTAAGGTGGCAGTGGTGTCTCTCCTATAGTTGCATCCAGGGATAGCATTCATGGGTTAGGACTTTCCCACTTGAGTGCTAATATGAGGTGTAGCAGACCTAATTTTGCCCTTCCTCAAAGCGCCCAAAGTTTATGGGTTTTTCTCTTCATTACTGTACAAACCTGCCGATGTATGGCATTTTCTAAAAATAGAAACCCAAAAAATCAACAATTCCTAATCATTATCAAAATTTGACATGTCCACTCATCCATAAAAGGTATCCATAAAAATGATTCATTTCTTAAAACGTGAAGTTTCTATAAATAGAATGTTTCCCAAAATAGAAAAAACTCAAAAGGTACCCTTCTGAAGTTATTTCCTTCCCATGCAAGTGCCAAGTATCACATGCATGCATGGGAAACTTGCTACACTCAGGAAAATGTTGAAAATATGTACTAGTATGAGTGTGGAACAGATCTCTAGAGAAAAATGCTATGAGGATCTCATGCAAGAAACTTGTTCAAATTTAACTCTTTGAATAAAGATCGGCCACCATATACCCAGTCTGGCTAAAGCACTCATAAACCGTCAATGTACAATCAATCAAAATGGACTTTTAAGAAGCTACTTATGAGTGATAACAAAGCCAAAGAAGAACCAATTAGCAAGGTCTCTCGTAATGAACTTCGAAAGGGCAAATGGAAAAATATGTCCCTAGATATTGGTTCTTCACAATCACAAATTTAATGGAAAGCTTACCAAACTTTGGAATCATCAATAAGTATGGAAAAAGGGAAAAAAAATATTCACATAATAACTTTTATTGGTCATAATCATTCATTTTAAATAAATATCCAAATGCCTTGATATGTTATTTTTCTAATAAGACACGTTGAGACGTGCCTCTTTTAAGAGGATTTCTTTTGTAATAGCTGATTTTCCCCTTTCCAAATGAGCAAGTAAATTGTATTTATATATTTCCAATCACCAGCTCATAAGAACCATATGTGTTACTATGTTTCCTTTAATTAATAAATTTTTCAAGTTCTGTTTTGTTCGTAATAATTTATAAATACCAAGAAGAAGTTGCATCATAAGAACTAGTCATAATTCCACATACCTTTTTCCAATCAACAAAATTGACAACATCACCATGCATTGTGGTCAATGCTGCAGATCGAAGGATCATCTCTCTTTCTCTTTCATCAGGCATCGGTAAGGTTATTGTTCTATCCATGCGTCCAGGACGACGCAAGGCCTCATCAATGGCTCCGGGCTTTCTTGTTGTAGCCATAAAAACAACTCCTTCTTGTGTTTCAAACCTGAAAAGACATTATTTGTCAGTTAGCCAATTTTTACAAGTACAAAACCAAATTACAAGTGAATATGCATGCCATGCCTGTTAACTTGTGGTAGCTCAGAGGTACTCAGGTGCCTAGGTGCAAGGGTCCAAAAACAAGAGGGTCTCATTCATGACATAAAGTGACTTTATGAAAAGTGCTTGTAAAATGCGTTATGATGTGACTTTATATTATTAAAGTGAAATGTACTTTATTGGAGTTACACTTTTTGAAATCACTTTATAATACTAAAGTGAACTTTTTATCATTTTAGGGTTAAAGTGACATTTTTAAAAGTTGTGATTTTATATAGTTGTGACTTAAGTCATTTAAGTCATCATGAGATTAAATCACAGCCTTAGATCTTGTGGGCCAAAATCTAATCTCAGCCGTAGAAGACAAAAAAGACAAGCAGTTACCCTAATGTGCAAGATAAAAAGGCATTTATGAGACCATTTGCATTACATTCCAAAGTGAGGAAGTGGAGTGGCCAGAAGACGAAAAGACAAGCAGTTACCTTAATGTGCAAGATAAAAAGGCATTTATGAAACCAATTGCATTACATTCCAAAGTGAGGAAGTGGAGTGGCACAAATTCCAAGAGAGGAAAAGGAACAAGAGCTAGTGGCCCGATTTTCTAGAGGAGAGAGGAGGAGCTGAGAAGAGGAAAGTGAGAGGAGGCTGGAGTGAGTAGGTGCATTTCCCCAAGTGAGGGGCACACTTCCCAAGGAGAGACCAGCACAAGTCAGAAGCAGGAAGTGGAGCACAGTTCCCATGGTGAGGAGCACGTTTTCCAAGACAGTTTAGCTTCAGAACTCACTGTTTCAGGACCCTTGTCAAAGTTATAATCAATTTGATATAAAAAACGTTACATGAGGAAAGATTGAAATAGCTTAAGCGGCTTCTCATGTCAATACATGTGTTGATACTTCCTTGCCCGATGCAGACAAGACCTCCGGACCTTCTTTTTATGAAGATTTACTAGTGTGCATCAGACAGCAGAAAAAGAGGGTTCGTACAGCAGAGAAGAGAGGCTGTACAGCTACTAGTTTGCACAGAAATTGAGACAACCAAGTGGGCATGATTTTTTAGTTGACTTTCTGCTGTGTTTTTGCCTTCTGTCTGCACGTATTCCAAAGTTTATTTTCTGCTGTATTAATTGCTGTAAAGTACAGTCCCTTCTAGTGATATGTGGGCATTGTTTTTAGAGGAGTAAGTTATCTACCCGACCATTTGCAATGGGTCCCACCTAGACCGTTTAGTAGATAGCTTACTCCGTTACTCTACACCGTGAGGTAGAGAACCTCCGTCTCGCCCGAGGTGCGCCAAGTTCTGGAAGGAAAGTCAAGCCCAAGCAGCGGCAAGTTGTAGAAGCTGAACCCAAACAGCCAGTTGTGGAGGCCAAGCCCGAGCAGCCCATTGTGGAAGCCGAACCAGAACAGTCAGTTTTGGAAGCAGAACCCTAGAGGCCATTTGCGGTATCCGCTGGAACTGAACAGGTTTCAGCTACAGCGTCAGAACCAATTAGTCCCGAGCTCCATGATCATTTGAATTGGGAGAAAGGGCAGATCTCAATTTCTAGAGTAAGACCTAATCTACAAAACATAACCCCTATATCATCCAGAAATTCAGAGATGGATGAGGGAACCTCCGGTGGAAGTGTATCACTTCCGCTTGCCATTGAAATGCTGATTGGCTTCTTGTGTCCCAACGAAACCCAACATACTTGTACACCCTTACCATCTGATCATTCTGGAGAATCCGATAACAAAAATAATGTTAAGAAGGATTGGGAAACGATATTGCACAGATGCATACAGATATAATTTTGCCAACTTTCTAATAAACTAAGAATCAAGATTAATGTGTAAAGTCACTTTTATTATTTTCATATATGATATATATTCAGGAAAGAAATACGTAAAGGTACATTAGTTGCCAGATCTTTGCATACAATACATTCTTTGTTTTTGTTTTATGTAGTTTCTTGATTTTGTATTTGATTGAAAAGTATGAAACTAATAGCTCTAGAGTTGAAACAGGTACAAAAGAAATCATGACTTAAAATCTGCAATAATTGCAACCAATTACCCAATTAATTACAGCCAATTACCCAAAAGATATGTATTTGATTGAAGGCAAACTCAATTACCCAATTAATTGCAACCAATTAAGTAAATATTTGTATACAATACATTCTTTGTTTATGTTTTTTTTAATGTAGATGCTTGATTTTCTTTTGGATCGAAGCCAAAATCCATTACTCAATTATTTGAAATGCAATAGATGTTTGCAACTCCATGCTCAAGCTCCATGAAGATTAGATTTCTTAATCCAAACTATGTTCTAAAACGGAATGCTGCGATTCATATTAATATATTGATTGATTTCTCCCCGATCGATTCAGACGACAGCATGGTCGGGTCAACATGAGAAAATAATTCAAATGGAAGCATGACTGGTTTTCAAAGCAGAATGTAGAGGACTATCGTATGGGTTTTACGTGGATTCCATTGTTCGGCCGCAATTTCTAGTCTTAAAGTTTTGTAATATTTATTTAACAAATAGTTTCTTCATTCCTAGTTTCTTCATTCATCTTCCTACTATGACATGGTCTTCACTTTCCTACTGTATTCAGAGATTTTTCATGGTTTAAAACCGACTGTTCTGGTTCGGCTTCCACAATGGGCTGCTCGGGCTTGGCCTCCACAACTGGCTGTTCGGGTTCAGCTTCTACAACTTGCCGCCGCCCGGGCTTGGCTTTCCTTCCAGAAGTTGGCACACCTCAGGCGAGACGGAGGGTCTCTACCTCACGGTGTAGAGTAACGGAGTAAGCTATCTACTAAACGGTGCAGCTGGGACCCAGTGCAAATGGTCGGGTAGATAGCTTACTCCATTTTTAGATGGTAGTTAGGGCCTGTTATGGCACAATTACCAAGGATGTATGTGCACAGTGACTGAGAATGGTCCTGTGTGTTTTCTGATGTAAAAACCAGCTGCTGAATTTATTTCCTAAGGAGCTCAATAAAACTCCCTTTTACTGGTTTTCCCCTTAGGGGACTTTCCAGGGTCTGTTAGACCAAAAATGACTGCCAAATGTATTGACAGTCTCAGTCTGCTGTTTTAGTTTTATATCCACTGTAAAATGTACCTAGCTAACAGTATATCAGCTTACAGGGCTTCAGAATTAATGCATCTGAAATATATTATGAGTTGCTTTTTGTATAAGAACGATGTCAATAGCTAGCTAAGTGTTTGACATTATTTGTTAGTGAACTGTGTGAACAGACTTAAGATTCTTCATCATGGTATCAAAGCTGAGGCTCTGCATTTGACAGTGGGTAGTTTGTGGCAGCTGTGTATGAAGAAAAACTGGCATAAGCATAATAATTTCTCACACATGCATTATGTCAAACACTTTGAATGTCTCGGGTTTTAATTAAAAATTGCTCATAAACTTAAAATTAAAACCACAAATTCAAAAACACTTTCCAAATACTGAAGATGAAGCAAACATATTGTACACAAATGTTTTGGTCAAATGACCAGGCAAAACCCCAACTTGGGGAAAACCCTAAAGAAAATTTCTCATTAAAGAAGAGTACTCAGAAATTTTTCAACACAAGAAAATTATTTCTTCAACCTTCATTGACAAAATTTCACTAAACTGAACAGCAGCAAACTACCTTGAAAAACGTGCCTATTAACAGCTGTACGGCCTGCTCACACGTGCTGTAGGCCTGTACTTTCTGCTGTACATTCTGCCTCGATTTTCAGGTCCTATAAATAAGACAAAGGTTGGTGTGCACATACACCATCATCTCTGCTCTGGACTGCTCAAGCCTGCTCTTCTTCAAGCTGTACAAGTTGCCATATGTGCTCCAATTCCTCTCACAACTAGAGAATGATGTAACTTGAGAGATGATCCTCAAGGCCAGCTTCTGTAGAATAGGGCATGTTGCCCCATGAGTTTCCCACCAATTATAGGGCTTCGTAACTCCCCTATCTCCAACCACATCATAGCCTCCAAATCTCCTAGTAGCACAGGAAAACTCTACAAAGCCCACCGCCACCTCATCAAGTAAGTCTCTATCCTGAAATAGCGGCCTAAATGCTATCTTCCTCCTGTTATCCATTAATTTTGCACTTAGTTGGATTAGCTAAGGAGCCACCAATTGACAAACATGATAAATGTTTGATTCCAGTGTATCAGATGATCCGCCTTTGTGTCTAGCCTGTTTTGGCTAGTCAGTGTTTTGTTTGAATAATTATGACCATGGCCCCGCGGGGTTTGTAACAAAATGTGCTAATAGGGTGTTTTTGAGTGGTTCGGTCTCCTAAGACGTAGAATTTCAACTAAGGTATTCCAGGGAGTTTTTTACCCTTGACAATTACGCTTTGCCTATAGCCGAGTATAATTGACGAGGTTTTCTCCTGCTTCCTTCAAAGCTGGAATGCCCAATTTTGAATTCTGGGCCGTGGGGGGTTATTAGAGCTCAACTGAATATATATAAACCTACTAGACATTGTTAGAATAGACTATGGTCATGTCCTAAGTCACTAGGACCCTCAGAAAAAATTTGAAAAACTTTACTGGACACGTCAAAAAAAAAAATTTAATTATTTCATTTTTTAATTTTCCCTAAGTTTTTAATTAAATTTTTCCATAATTTAAATGGAAAAATTCAATATTTCCATAAGTTAGTCATCCGGAACCAGAATTCAGTGATTGAAGGCTCTAACCTTAAGCCAAAAATCATTCATGATCAGCCGGCCAGCTATCTCCAAGTTTCAAAAGTTCATTCAGCCTCATAATTAATAATTTCTCAAAAAAGTCATTTACGGAGAAATTATTAATTAAAATATTAAAAATGAATATTTTGGAGAAAATAAAAAACTCTCCAAAAATAAACCAAATTGAATAAAATAAAAGACTAAATGAAATGCCACGAAACATTTATGATGATTCCAATCAATATCGGTCAGTTTCAGATCAAGTATCGGAGTGTAGCAATTGAACTATCAATCAGAAATTTGCCCTCTTTGGTCAAATCCGTTTTTTGTTGAAGTGTGGGTTATCTATTGGTTGGGTGATCATTACGAGGGAAAATGAGCCACCTCACCCCCCCTCATTATTCCAGCACTCAATTACAACTCAATTGCAGCTCAGTTCAACTCCAAATCATCATGCCGAGCTCATTCAATTACTCCGGTGTTACTCTTAGTTTGGTTTTAGGGTTTTAGCCTTCTCTCTTTGTATAAATAGAGGCTCTTTGAGCTCTATTAGGGGTGGATGATTGATGTAAAAAACCTCTGGTGAAATATTGTAATGCTTGTTGCTCTTATGCAACCTATTTTTTAATAAAGAAAGGCTTTGGAGGCTCATGCTGTGTAGATCTTGGATGCATATGTTCCGGTTAATGAGGTGATATTATTTCAATTTCTTTGTTTTTGCTAATTTGTGGATATTAATACATTCTTTAGAGGGCTTATAAAAGCACGTAAGAATAGGTATTTGTGGGTATTAATATTTCATGCTTTTGTGATTTGTTTAGTAAACAATACATGATTTAACCCCCGTTTTGGCAAGTGTATAAGTTTTTGTCTGCAGATCACTTCACCGTACCAAGTAAAAGGTTGAGCTAAGTTGCATCTCCTTTTCTTGGAGCCAAGCATACGTTTCTAGCAGCTACATGCTATTTGGGATCCAAAGAGGTTTCAAGGATTCAAGATCCAAGTGGTTTTATCTTCTTTATTCACCCTAAAATTAAAATTTTGCAATTTCTCCACTTTATGTTTGCAAGTTAAATTCTGATTTATAAAGCTAATCATTTGCATCTTACTTGCTCTCATTTCTAGATCTAGGAAGTGTCAATTTTTTTGCATTTTTACTTAGATCTAGTTAGTACTTGAAGTAGCATAAAGTTCCTATCTTTGCTTAAGTACTAAGTGTATTTTGTTAGTGTATTGTATTGTTTAATCCATCATTTTGCAGGAAAATAGCTCGCTGGTTTTTCTCTTTTCATGACAGGTTAAGCAGGAATGCTGGCAAAAAATCAAAGATATAAGCTCCAAGAAACATTCTTCTTTCCCCTTTCTTCATCCCCATTCTCCAGGTTGCCTTGAAGACATTCTCAAGACCACAAAGGACTCCAAACTTCAAGCATTGTAAACAAATTAATAAAAAGCGAGTGGGATTACGGCTCCCACACCCCTCTTCCCCCATTTGGGGGAAGCTTGTATCGTCCATTTTTCATGCTTGCATATTTATTTAACAATTTGCTAAAGGTAGAATAGGATAGAATAGTTCAAATTTGTTAAAGTTTTGTTTCTTTTACTAAGGTTAGATAGTTTATTTCTGATTAAATTATCTTGCATAAAATAGAAAAGTAAAAAGTCTCTTTATTTACTAATTTTGCTAACATAAGGTTTTGTTTACTTACCCCCATGCTTTCTCGATTAGGCCCTGAAAGAGACTCTTAGGTGGTTTAGATCTTTGTGTTTCTTTTAATTTTAACAAATTAATTAAGTCTCTTGAACTTGCAGTAACACAAGTCAAGAGCACTCTCTATCAGAGAGCATTGTTACAATTGCATCTCCTTGCATTAGGCATTTTAGATCAGCTAAGTCTCTTGAACCGCTGTCATAAGACGAGGTCAAGAGCACTCTCTGTCGAAGAGTCTTAATTAATTAACCTAATAAAATTTGCAATGCACACCCCCTAATTAATTAACTCTGTTTTCTCCTTGTCGGAGTATGCTCTGACCGACCTCAAAATCGAAGTACCCAGAAACGGCACTGGATTTCTAATCTTGCAAGAAAAAAGTAATAAAATTTAAACCATGTAACCAACGCACCGGCGTTGTAAGGAATTTTCTAAAGTACTTCTTAGTAAACGCGCCAGACCCCCGCTGTCTAAGCTTCTCAGCTAGTTGGTCAATCTCTGCGATACCAGCTTGGGATACTGGGCGGGCCATCATGTCTTCAACAGAATGAACTTGGAATATTCTCCCAGCTTTTGACAAACCTTCGTTGATACCATAATAAAGAGCACTTAAAATTCTTAAAAATATACCAAGAGCAATCGCACAACTTAATATTCACTAGTTTTACTTCAAGACTTGTTGTTAAATTCTTTACGCATTTCAGTATTTTGACTCCATAAGGCACTGGTCTTCTAATCTGCATAACTATTATATATATTTGGATCAATTGTCTTTGGCCTTTTTTAATTTCTATCTGTGAATGCATATTAATAAAGTCTTGAATTATTGTTTATCTTTTAATTCTCTTGATAGCAACGTGGATTGTTTTATCTTATGTGTCAAATTCATAATAAACAAACACATTTAATCACAATAACTCTTAAACAACACCCATCCGCATCCGCAACCTTTTAAAACACTTTAACAACTTAAGAGCCATAGAAACTCTTTTGTAGGGACTACCCCCCTTAGCTTCGTTAGGAGCTAGGAGTAGGTGACAGTACCTGGCTCTGTGCTTGCGCCCAAGGTCACACCTTTCCCACTTTCTTAAGTGAGGAGACAGCTTTCGAAAGATTTCTGCTGCTGGTGTGCAATCGGCAGACCACACCTCCCCTGTGAAATCTCTCCATCCATTTGAGGAGGGACTCTATGTGAGGTCCCACCAGTGAGCCATTCCTGACTGTAGAACTTGGGGTTCAAAGAGTGGGCCAAGCAATGCAAAGGTGTACAATTCGTATCCCACTTGGAGATAAGAATATCCTGAATGGTGGACCATAAGTTCTCTACTGATGTCTCATACTCGGGACACTCATTCTCCATAACAATGGTCCTCATGGACTCAATCATGTAATCCAACCCCTCATAAACATCCGCTAGGATGGGTTGGTCCGTGTCTGCAAAGCGCAACAAAGAAATGAGTGGCTCCATGATCTTAATGGTAACATCCACCCTTTGTTGAAATATTGTAACTTCGAAGAATATTCTATATGTATTTCTTTGTGGTCCCCGATGGTCCTACTGGGAGAACCACTTGTATTACTTTGTACCCCGATGCTCCTAATCGGAAAAACTAATAAGAGTCATGAGATAGTCCCCTCTAATTGTAAAGGTGGGTCATTAGCACCCCAGTGTGGTTACCTGAGCCTACATGTGTAACTCGAGCCTACATGATTAACTCGAGCCTACATGACAGATGAGTTAACTTAAGTGAACGGATGAATATAAATAGAGGTGTAGTGCTCCTCATTTGAAACACACTCTCACTTGGGTAGCGCATTAGTGGAGAAGAGAAGAGTAGCTGGAGGAGGAGGATCAGGCTTTGATCTCCTTGTTGGTTTTACCTTTTATCTTTTTGGGGCATCTATATTGAGGAAGCTTTTGCTGGTTTTTTTTTCCCTTTAGGGTTTTCCCAGGATAAATCTTTGTGTTCCTTTTGTATGGTTGTGCTTGTCTATCTTTCAGTAATCCTATTTATATGCTTTTGTTATGAAATCGAAATGAAATACTAATGATCTAGCTTAGCATATGAAAATTTAACATGATATCAGAGCCACCCTGAAAGAAGACATTATGCAGCTACAGAATCTAGGGCTTCTTACTTTTTGGTTCTCTCTCCACTATCGATCAATAAAAGAAGGCTAGGCTGACTCTCCATTGAAGGGCGCATCTTTTTGTCGAAGCGGAATTCGATTCCGAGCATTTTCAGTTTTCAGTGCGGGAAATTAGGGCTTCTTGCCGAAGAGGAATTTTTGAGTGAGCCCAGCATAGGATTGCTCTCCTCATCAAAATCGAATTTTAGAGACTTGGATCAAGATTTTTGGTTGGGTGAAACTACGGGAAAGTCAAACCCTAGTTTGACCCCGAGCTAGAAAAACCCTAAATACTAAAACTGCTAAGTTTTGGTACTTTCACTATATTTCGAGAAAACTGCTAAGTTTTGGTACTTTCACTATATTTCGAGATTGGCGAAGGATCAGGAGCTAAAAATTGCAGAGGCCGAAGATAAAATCCTGATGTACTCTGTGTTCAAAATTCAGCCTCAGATTCGCTATATTCTGGGAGATATGATCCCTCCAAGTTAGGGTTCCAGCCTCTTCCAGAATTCATCCCTAAACAAAACACCTGGGGAGAATTGTTATATCTTGGGCTACAGAGGTCCAAATGGAATTCCTGAAGATGTTCCAAAAATAGCACGGACTATAAGTTCTGTGGTCCGAAGTTCAGAACCAGAAGATGAAACAGTGACACGTGGAAGGCCGTACAACTTCACTATTCTAAACAGTCCTGTAACAGGTCACCTTGGGAAAAGGATCATAAATCCCAATTGGTGAAACCAATTCCGATGAAAACTGTGGTGTTGGATCAAGGACATGCGAGGTTATCTCAGTGCAAAATTTCAGACATAGAGGAGCATTAATTTCGGAGATATCATAGAAACAGTGACAGGCATTTATCCAGAAGAAATTGGAAAACTATGGTTTCCTGTTCCGGGAGCTTCCCTCCACTGTTTTCAGAAAAAGGAGTACATTGGACAGCTCCATTTGAAGAGATCTATCTTTCTATCCAATCAGATCTGAAATATTCTAAGTTTTGAAAATTAGGGTTTCTCTGACAAACCCTAGATCAGCCAGCTCTGGAAGCAGGACGAACACCTCAAATTGGTAAGATCTAATCTTTTGCTACTTGCATTTGAGGTTCTCATTTCAAAGTGATCTATCACATCAGATTGATGATAAGCTTGGTGAAGTTGACAACTTCCAAGCATGGAAGTATTTGATCTCTCTAAAGAAAATGAATTGGACACCTACATGAGTAGAGAGGTTCCAGTTCTAGAGGGAGATGATGCTCAAAGCCTTACACCAGAAGAACTTGGTCAAGGCCAAGAAGATCATTGTTCATTCAGTCACAGATCAACTTGTACCACAAGTGTCTTCCCTAAAGACACCGAAAGAGATGTTTGATTCCTTGACCAAGCTATTTTGAAGGAAAGAACATACATCGAAAGATGACCCTAAGAAACAAATTGAAGAAGTGAAGAATGCAGAAGTGGTGATAGCCACCTTGAATGGCCTCCCAGGATCGTGGGATCCATTCATGCAAAGAATGTATGCCAAAAGAAAGTGATTACTTTCAGCTCGACTCATAAGAGGAGAAGAAGAAGATGGGAGCAATTGAAGATCAAGCTCTCACCATTCAAAGAAGATCCCTCAAGCGATGAGGAATATGAAGAACTCAATTCTTGAAGAACCTCTTATTCATCTTATCATTTGGATAAGAAATGATGATTTCATGAATGAAGAAGATGATAAAGTAGAATGATCAAGATGGAGTCTACCCACGAAACAAATAAAAGATAAGTATTCAATTATCATTTCATGATATTGTTTTACATTTGATTATATTCAGTTGATGTGTTATGCATGATAGATTGTTTGCATTAATGACTGCACACTACTAATATGCATGTGATGGGTAAGTAGCTCATGGTGCTATACAACTCTCCATTGCTACTTATCAAACCTCTTTGCTGACATATTGGATTAGTGCACAATCTCAATGATGTCATGGTAGAGATGGAAGGCATCTAGAAAATTTCTGTGAGATATGGATGAATGTTGTATTGGCTAAACAGTTGCATGATGCATAAGAATTTGTCGTTATGCATATGTTTTATGAAATAGTTCTAACCATGCAACTGGTGCATTTGAATTGTAGGAGAGGTCCGGTACAACCTCCTACAATAAAGGAAGGACGAGACTTGTTCCGAAGAACAAGTGATGACAATTCAATAAACATGAATCTGAAGCTCCCAGGGTCAGAGACACCATGACAAAAGAAAGAGCTTCAGAGAGCGGTAGATCAACCTCGAAGGATGAAGACCACCATGGGTATGAGAGATAACTCAAGATGAAGAAAAGAATGCTATGAAAGAAGCTATGATCAAAGAATAACAGTTGATCATGGGGAATGATGTATACGATATGATTTCGAGACATAAAGGGAAGTACGTAGTATCCTCCATATGGATCTACAAGAACAAGTGTACAAAGCAAGGTTCGTGATTTGCCTCAGTAAGAATAGACTATGACATGACATACTCTATTGACCAGTATATATCAAGCATAGAACCACCTATACAGAATGAAGAAGGAAGATAATACTCCACTTCAGGGGGAGTGACTTTAGAAGATATCTGAGTTCGACACGGTACGACATGATGGACAACTTCCTCATGGATTGAGACTTTACCAAGAGTAAAGTGGGTTCCAACCTTCAAAGTTGAATGCAGAAGACTAGGATATATTGATGATCTGACAAGACGAACTCATGGAAGATGTTATGATGAAATAATACTAGAATGATGTTTGGGATATAGTACTCAAACCAGAAAGCAAGAATGTGGTATCTCACCAATGGATTTGCAAGATAAAATATGTTGCTGATAGAAGTAAGGAAAGACTTGTGGCTAGAGGTTTCTATAAGAAAGAGGGAATTAATTCTAAAGAGACACTTACTCCAGGAAGCAAGGTACACTTCCTTCAGAACTATGATGGTAGTTGCTTCCATGATGAAGTAAGAACAAGCCTTCCTTAATGGTATAATTGGGGAAGAGTTTTACATCGAAAGGATTTGAAGTTGAAGACAGATGGACTCATATATGTAAGTTGAAGAAGGCCCTCTATGGCATGAAGCAAGCTCCCAGAGCTTGGTATGGAAGGATAGACAGTTTCCTATCAATTATGGGCTTTACCAAGAGTAAAGCTGATCCTAACCTTTATCTCAAGGTTGTAGAAGATGAACCTGTCATCCTGTTATTATATGTGGATGACTTATTCTTGACAGGGAATGAGAAACAGATCATGGAAAGCAAGAAGAAACTAGCAGAAGAATTTGAGATGAAAGACCTTGGGTTAATGCACTATTTCCTAGGTCTGGAAGTATGGCAAAGTTCAGAAGGAATCTTTCTCAACCAGGGAAAGTATGCGGTAGAGATATTGAAGAAATTCAATATGTCGGAATGCAAAGCCATGGCCACACCCATGGACTCCAACCTGAAGCTGTTAGCTGATGACTCATCAGAGTTTGTGGATGCGACTCATTACAGACAGATCATTGGGTCATTGATGTACTTAACAAATACCAGACCAGACATTTGTTTTGTTGTGAACACCTTAAGTCAATATCTTGTTCAACCAAGACGGGTTCACCTAGTAGCCGCAAAACATGTGATGAGATATCTAAAAGGGACTATAGACCTTGGTATATACCATGATGGTAGCCATGAGTATAGATTGTATGGCTACACAGATGCAGATTGGGCTAGAAGTATCTCAGACAGGAAAAGCACATCAGGTAGATGCTTTTGTTTGGGGTCTGCTATGAGTTCATGGTTTAGCAGGAAACAGTCCAGTGTTTCTCTTAGCACAGATGAAGCAAAATACATAGCAGATTGCTCTGCTAAGTTGTGAAGCTGATATCAGGTCTCTTTGACCTGAAGATGGATACTACAATGATTCTATGTGATAACCAGAGTTGTGATGACAGAGAACCCTGTGTTCCGTTGTAACACATAGAAATCTGGTATTTCTACATACGAGATAAGATATAGATGATGATGCTTTCAGTATTTACATACTGGAGATACAGATGGTGATAGTTCAATATTCACATACGAGATAAGATATAGATGATGATGCTTTCAGTATTTACATACTGGAGATACAGATGGTGATAGTTCAGTATTCACATACTGAAGATGTAGATGCCGATGGCTTGGATGATGATGTACTGACGAAGCCTCTGTCTCGAGTAAAGTTCGAACACTTTCAAGACAAGCTTGGTGTTGTTCGGAAAGACCTTCCTCGAAAGGGGGAGTAGTGATGTTGCTGTAGGATTGTATCATCCGTGAACCTCGGTTCAGAATGGATCTGGTGATTTCGGTCATCGAGATGGTTGTAGGATTGTATCATCCGTGAACCTCGGTTCAGAATGGATCCGATGATTTCGGTCATCGAGATGGTTGTAGGATTGTATCATCCGTGAACCTCAGGTTCAGAATGGATCCGGTGATTTCGGTCATCGAGATGGTTGTAGGATTGTATCATCCATGAACCTCGGTTCAGAATGGATCTGGTGATTTCGGTCATCGAGATGGTTGTAGGATTGTATGATCCGTGAACCTCGATTCAGAATGGATCCGGTGATTTCGGTCATCAAGATGGTTGTAGGATTGTATCATCCGTGAACCTTGGTTCAGAATGGATCCGGTGACTTTGGTCATCGAGATGGTAAGATTGTATCATCCTTGAACCTCGGTTCAGAATGGATCCGGTGACTTCAGTACTCAAGAACGTGATAGGATGCTATCATCCGTGAACCTCGGTTCAGAATGGATCCGGTGAATTCGGTCATCGAGATGGTAGGATTGTATCATCCTTGAACCTCGGTTCAGAATGGATCCGGTGACTTCGGTAATCGAGAACGTGATAGGATTGCATCATCCTTGGACTTAGTCCTAAAGTGATAGGGACTGATTATCCCGTAATCAATCCGGTGACTTCGGTTGTCGAGAAAGTGATGATGATGATATTCCTGATCGAAAGATCAGAGTGTGATGATGATGATGTTCTCTGATTAAAAGATTAGAATATGATGATGATGCTGTTGCTGACGATGATGATGTTCTCTAATCGAAAGATCAGAATATGATGATGATGATGTTTCTTTGATCGAAAGATCAGAAGTTGCTGATGATGATGATGTTTTCTGATCGAAAGATCAGAATATGATGATGATGATGTTTTCTGATCGAAAGATCAGAATATGATGATGATGATGTTTTCTGATCGGAAGATCAGAAGTTGCTGATGATGATGATGTTTTTTGATCAAAAGATCAGAGTGTGATGATGATGTCGTACTGATCGAAAGATCAGAGTATGATGATGCTTTGATGATGATGTTTCTGATCGAAAGATCAGAGTATGATGATGTTTCTGATCAGAGTATGACGATGTTTTGATGATGATGGGTCTAATCTACAGATTAGAGTATGATGATATTTTGATGATGCTGCTTATCAAAAGGTCAAAAGTGCTGAAGATGTTGCTGATCGAAAGGTCAAAGTGCTGAAGATGTTGCTAATCGAAAGATCAACATGTTGAAGATATTGTTGCTGATCGAAAGGTCAAAATGTTGAAGATGTTGCTGCTGATTGAAGAGTCAAGATGCTGAAGATGTTGCTGATCGAAGCGGTCAAAGTACTGATGATGCTGAAGACTAAAGATTGAAGATGAAGACTACATGATGTTAAAAGCTTCCAATGATTTATAGATGTATCACCCTGATGATGTTGATAATGTCCTCTATCTCTCTCCTATTATTGTTGTTGTTGATGTTGTTATAGAATACCCTTCTCGTTAAGGGGGAGTGTTGAAATATTGTAACTTCGAAGAATATTCTATATGTATTTCTTTGTGGTCCCCGATGGTCCTACCGGGAGAACCACTTGTAATACTTTGTACCTCGATGCTCCTAATCGGAAGAACTAATAAGAGTCATGAGGTAGTCCCCTCTAATTGTAAAGGTGGGTCATTAGCACCCCAGTGTGTTTACCTGAGCTTACATGTGTAACTCAAGCCTACATGATTAACTCAAGCCTACATGACAGATGAGTTAACTTAAGTGAACGGATGAATATAAATAGAGGTGTAGTGCTCCTCATTTGAAACACACTCTCACTTGGGTAGCGCATTAGTGGAGAAGAGAAGAGTAGCTGGAGAAGGAGGAGGATCAGGCTTTAGAAGGAGGAGGATCAGGCTTTGATCTCCTTGTTGGTTTTACCTTTTATCTTTTTGGGGCATCTATATTGAGGAAGCTTTTGCTGGTTTTTTTTTTCCCTTTAGGGTTTTCCCATGATAAATCTTTGTGTTCCTTTTGTATGGTTGTGCTTGTCTATCTTTCAGTAATCCTGTTTATATGCTTTTGTTATGAAATCGAAATGAAATACTAATGATCTAGCTTAGCATATGAAAATTTAACACCCTCTCCCACCAAAGATCCAATACTATGTCCTTCACCTTTTTTGAAGCGCTTTGATCCGGCTTTCTCCAGAAAGACTAATACTCTGAAATTACCATGGACCCAAGAGTGGTTTTGACCTCCCTCAACCTCCTGAGCATGATGAATGAGGAAGCAAACCGAGTATCTGCAATCTTCAGCAATGAAAGATGTGTGTACTCTTTGTAGATGGTGAGGGAATTTGTATGGTTCTGTACAAAGTTACAGATATGGCGTGCATCCTCAATAATGTTTCCAATCCATGTCACATCTGAAGAAATGGATTTGAGTGCAAGTTCAAGGAATGGACAATGCAAGGTGTCCAAAAAACCTGTAAGAGAAAAAAAACATGTATAAATGACTCTACAACACTAACAAGTTAACAACTCAAATCATTAACAATGAAAGGTGTCATAAATGAAAATACCTATGGATATTTAGTTTCCACAATCATGTCAGTGGCCTTGCAAACAGGTTCATTGTCCGTGATGATTTGTACACAAGAATGAACACCTACTTCTTCAATGGTTTTGATAAATAACTCACCCATAAAATGTGCATCCTTGTATTTCCCAAGAGCATCCATTGCTTTCAAGAATACCGGTCCATTTTGGGAAGATACCATGAAATTGATGAGTGGATGGCGCGCTGGATCCAAGGATAATTTTAGGGGCGAATTTTAGCCCAGTGGGCTATTTTTCCATGTTTTTCTCCCAAAAAAGATTCGCCATTTTGCATTTTTTGAAGCCCTGTTTCGCCCAATTTTGATGGGGTAAAATTTTTTCACCCTAAAAATCGCCAAATTAATATATAAACGATATAAAATCCTTGGAAATTAAAATAATTTTTGAAAAACATCACCAATCATTTTATAGTTGGCGTTTTAAGAATTGGTAATATTCTCCAACATTTATACACTTTTAAATAAGTATGGTTCCTTAAAATCATCCCTGGCTGGATCCGTCCATTCATCGAAAACATTACTCACTCCAGATGAGGTCCATGTTGCTCTAATTGGCTCAAGAATTTTGTCCACCTCCTTCTTTGCCTTAACCAACAATGTGGTTCTAAGCTTCTCTAAACGAGGAGGCACATAACCAGATAGAGCTCGTTCACTGAGACTTCGACACATTTCAAAAAACAATGGTGACCATGCAACATTAAATGAGATGAAGTTGAGGTAGAAAAAGAATGCAATCGTGAGGTCTACCTCTTTTCGTGCCTTAATGGAAAATATTGTCGATTGGACCACTTGGCCTTTTTTTTGCTAGATGTGTATCACCTCTGCTAGGTGGAAATGGAGGCCGAATTGTAGAGGGTTTCCTTAAGAATGGAAGAAGATCCTCATCCTTTTTCTTTCTTGTTGTTGCTACGTTCCCTAAGCCTTCTTGATCCTCCTTTCCCATTTCTTTCCTTTGGATAACACTCACACCTTTACATGAAGAAATCCCACAATTAGGACAGCCCAACAAATGGCTCTTAACTCGGTAGTATGTGCTCTTGAGGTCATTCTTGCAAAAATTGCAAGTCCAAGACACATTGCCTCCCCCACCTAGCTTTGCCCCAAGCCTTCTTTCCTAGTCATATACCTCCACAATGGGTATTTCTTCTCTTGGGCTTGTTGTCTTGCTAAAACAGGGTTCAATGGAGCATGAGCTCCACTAGCAGCAGATGGAGCACTAGCAAGAGGAGTAGAAGAGCTTGTGTTTGGAGGAATAGGAGGGGAGACAATAGATGGGGCATTTCTCCCTTTCCTTTGCCCTTTAGCTCCTCCCCTAGCTGAATGAGACATTGTTCTTCTTGCTTGATGGTTGAGCTTGCAATCCACCCAGCCAAATCCACCTTCACTTGTAAAAAAAAACCCTTCCAAAGCCTTTAGCACCCTTCCAAAGCCTTCAAATCCTCTTCACCTGCAAAAAAAACCCTCTTAGAGCTCTCCCACAAATTGGAAATGAAACAAAAAGGTGAGAAAAATCGGGTTTTTATGGGCCCGGCCATCAATTTCATGTCCTATTTTCGGGACACGATTGGACAATGCCCGGACACGCGTGTCCGAACACGGGGCACGATTGACAGTCGTGTCGAACACGATCTGTCAACGTGTCTGTGTCCGACTCGCGGACACGGGACACGTGGCCCTAAATGGACGTGTCTGGTTTCTTAGGTTGTAACAGTGTTTGCTTCAATGTCCTTTCACTTTGTCTTATACTTCAAATTTGTAACTACTTCCCCTAACTACCCTAATCTAGGGTTGAGATTTAATTACAAGATCAAGGGTCATTATTACATTCACTTTTAATAACTAATGAACATTAACTATTAAATACGTCATTAAAATGACCCACTGTATGAAGTACAAAACAAAAATCACTTTATTTATATAAAAGACACTTTTTAGATAAATATACAAAGGACGAAGCCTTTACAAGTCCTTCTCATCACACTCGCACCAAAAATATGAGAAAGGACCCTCAGAGTTATCATCTTCCAACAGTGTATGCATGTTGTTCTCAAGGAGAACAAGATACGGTTGTTCGTCAGCACCACTATGGTACCTCCTGTTGATCCCATGGCCCTTGACATAAATGAGGTGAAAGAAGCTATAACCCAAAGAATACTTCTAGATGGGGTAAAGGATCACCTCATTCCACATTTGGCTGAAAAGACAATAGCCAAGGAAATGTGGGACACTTTGAAGAGTTTGTATAAAAACAAGAACAAGAACTGCAAGATGGCTTTGAAAGATAAGCTTCACAGCACGAAGATGGTGAAAGGTGAGAATGTAGCCTCTTACCTCACTAGGCTCAAACAGGTGAAAGATGAGTTGAGCACAGTTAGTGACGTCATCTCCGATTCCCAGCTGGCATTGATAGCCCTGAAAGGATTTACTGAGGATTGCGATGTGTTTGTGAAATGCGTGGATGGAAGGGAGAACGTTCCCTCTTAGGAAAGATTATGGGATGAATTCACTCAACATAAGATCTAAGAAGGGTCTCAGAAAAAGACAAAGCATGGCACTGATGATCCAAAAGTGGCCCTTTCAACAAAGGGCAAGAACAAGAAGGGCACGAGTAGCAGAACCAAGTCCAAGGACACGAGCAAAGTGAAGTGCTTTGCTTGTCAAAGCTATAGCCACTATGCAGGCTAGTGTCCCAATAAGAAAGGAAAAAAGAAAGAAGAGACCGAGGGTGCTACTTCAGCTGAAGTAGCAGAGTATAAGAAGAAATTTGAGAAGGAATTCCTACTTGTCTCAGTTCTTTCAAGCAGCTGAGTGTGCAAACACTGGAGCATGGTACATAGATGGTGGAGCAGCATGCCATATGACGAGAACACAAGCAATGTTCCTGGAGTTGACAAATATAGACAGAGTTATACTTACAGAGGATGGGTATGCTGACACCCATGTAGTAGATGGAGTTGGAAATGTTAGATTCTGACTCAAGTCTGAAGGTTATCGGTAGGTTGGTGGAGTGTTGTTTGTTCCAGAGCTGAAAAAGAACTTGCTCTCAGTGCCAACTCTGGAGGATGACGGATATGTGATCCTTCACTTGGAAGGAGAATGTTAGGCACGGGTGTAGCGAGAATGTTAGGCATCAAAGACGACAATTTTTACCAACTATTAGGTCATCCTATCGATGGTCAATTTGGTGGGAGGTCAAACTTAGTGGCAACAGAGGTAGCATCTAGTGGAGAGGATTCTTCCATCTATGTGAGGACACTGAGTGGGTATGAGATGACTATTGAAGACAAGCAAGAGAGTGAGGAGAACTCTCGGATCTGAGTGGTCTGGTGTAGATCTTCAGCACATTATCCAGGGAAAGTAGCTGAGGAACCTTAAGGTTTAGAGGGAGCAGCTTCAATGATTGGAGAGAGGAGGTTGGAGATAGATCCAGGTGGAGGAGATAGATCTAGGTGGTCTTTTTCATCAGCTCAGCAACTTGCCCATCATCTCTCAACAACTACCCATTGTCTCATAATAGTCATTTATTAATGCAATGAGCTAATAAGTGAACAAATTCAACCTTTCCAATGAGTTTATTTTTTTCCAACAGGTCAGAGTTTTGCCTTAATCTATCATTTTTTCAAAATTCTAAAAATCTAGGCCATCTTTAAACGGGTAACGACCCCAAGGGAAAAGTTCTATGATCAATCATCAAAGTTCCTATCAATCAAGTGGAACTATAAATTCCAACCTATGATACCTAACATGTCTAAATGGGCCCCTGTGTCTCGTGTCTTGGTATTGGACACAAATACGATGAGGACACGTGTCCAACACGTCTTTTGACCGTGTCCATTTTTGGGACACAATCAAAACACATGTTGGACATTAATTGGACAATGTCCCAACCTTCACAGTTTGTGTCCCAAAAAACAAGACACGAAAAAGGCAAAAAAGATGGCGAGTACCTCTTATAAACCGATTTTTGCCTTATTCTTGTTCATTTGCAAGTGAAAAGCAAGCTTTGAGAGTGGTTTTTGTTGCAAGTGAAGAGCATTTCAAGGATTTCCAGGGGTTTGCAAGTAATTTGAAGGTTGATTTCATTGGGAGCACTGCAGTCTTACCATCAAGCAACAACAAGAATGTCTCAATCAACTAGAGCAGCTGGTAAAGGGGAAAGGAAAAGGAGAAATTCCCCAACTGGTATCTCCCCTTCTCCTCCTCCTCCAACCCTAAGTCCATCTACTCCTGCTAGTGCTCCATCTGCTACTAGTGGATCTCAAGCTCCATATAGCCCTGTACTAGCAAGACAATAGGCCCAAGAGAAGAAATACCCTTAGTGGAAGCATGTGACAAGAAAATTAGGGCCTAGGGAAAAGCTTGATAAGGGAGGTAATGTGATTTGGACTTGCAATTTCTACATGAGTTCAAGAGCACCTATTACCGGGTTTAAGGCCATTTGTTGGGCGGCGGGCCTTCCTTGTGGGCTTGCTACGTGTAAAGCAGTGAGTGTTCACCAATGAAAGGAGATGGTAAGAGAGGACCATGTTGGCTTAGGGAAGGTGGCAGCGGCAAGAAAGAAACAAAAGCATGAGGATCCTCTTCCATTCTTGAGGAAATCCTCTAGCACTAGGCCTCCACCTAGCAGATATGGGATTGAGGTTGATATTCAACCAACAAGAAAGAGGCCAACTCCAAGTGGTCCAATCGACAGGATTTTCCAACAAGAGGCGCGAGATGAGGTGGACCTTACCATTGCATTTTTTTTCTCTCAACTTCATCTCATTCAATGTCGCACAATCACCATTGTTTATTGAGATGTGTCGAAGTCTACTTGAACGAGCTCCAGCTACTTATGTGCCTCCTAGTTCATAGAAGCATAGAACCACATTGTTGGTTAAGGCAAAGGAGGTGGAAAAAACTTTAGAGCCAATTAAATCAACATGGCCCTCATCCAATGTCAGTATTGTTTCTAATTGATGGATGAATGCAACACGCCATCCACTCATCAATTTCATGGCGTCCTCCCTAAATGGATCAGTGTTCTTGAAAGCGGTGGATGCTCTTGGAAAATACAAGGATGTAATTAAAGATGTAGGTGAGTTGTTCATCAAAGTCATTAAAGATGTAGATGTTGGTTCTTGTGTACAAATCATCACAAATAATGCAAATGTTTGCAAGGCTGCTAGCATTATTGTGGAAGCTAAATATCCACAAGAATTTTGGACACCTTGCATAATTGCATTGTTCATTCTTTGAATTTAGTACAAGATTCATCTAGAGTCCAGGGGAGGGTCATTTTATAGATTTGAGTTGTAGACTCATTTATACTTGCTTTTAGTGCTCTTACAAGTATTTTGGAGACCTTGAGTTGTTCATCCTTTGAATTTAGCACTGAAATCTATTCCTTCAGATGTGACATGGATTGGAAACCTTATTGATGATACACGCATAACTATAACTTTGTACAAAACCACACCAATGCCCTCACAACCTACAAATAGTACACACATCTTTCATTGTTGAAGATTGCATATACTCGGTTTGTTTCCTCATTCATCACGCTTATGAGGTTAAGGGAGGTCAAAACATAAACAAACAGCCAAGCTTTGGAGCCAAACCCACACATTTTTCCTGTTGATAATTAATAATAGAGAAGCAAATCCATTCATTCAAAATTGCACCGAGAACAGAGAATAAAACTTTATTTCCACAAAGATCCATGTTGATGGCATGGATGGGCCAAAGGTCCACTGTCTACGGACCATATGGTATCAAAGCATTTGAATATGTGACCTTTAAGCGGCAACTAGCACTTTGAGGAGATGCAGGCCTGATATGGGTAATCCATTTAAAAGAGAGGTTTGAAAAACTAGGGGCTTCAGTGTGAAAATGTATGAGAACCGACACATAAAGGAGAGGATAGCATAGTTGGAAAAGGAGCTTGAGACATTGGCCAAGATACCAATAGTTGTCCAAGAGAACAAGTATAAACATTTCCCATTGTTACTGCAAGCCAGCACCATGAAGAAATCAAGGATGGTAAGCTCCACCCTCCACAAACCTTTCTCAAAAACCCTTTGGTGATTTTGAAAAGCATACCAGAGACATTGGTTCCAAGCTCATGAGGCAAATGGGATATGATAACCAAGGGCTAGGCAAGAGAAGCGAGGAATTGTATATCATATTGTAGCTCAACAAAGGCCCAAGCATGAAGACCACGGATCTAATGGACAAGAAGCCAACACAAGTTCAGCTCAAACCAGATTTGTGAAGGCAAGAGGAATCGGAAAATAAGTCGTTCCCATGGAGGAAAAGGAAACTAGAAAAGGAGCAAGCCACTCAAATCTACTTGTAGAGGCATGGAAGAGAACATCAAAGGGAAGATTCTACAACCAAAACCTGCTCCAACACTTGGGGAACCAAACAACCAAGCTAGCAAGCAATCACAAACCAAAAAGGTATGGCATGGTGGTATTTCCAGTTTGTTTCTATTGCAAGAAAATAGGTCATAAAGCTAGCAATTATTGGCACTCTAGAAGGACAAGCAGCCCATGCAGGATCTATTGCCAATATTGTACATTGACTGGACATTGGAAGGCCAAATGTTAGAAGCTTCACCCAGAACTTCATCCCAAGAACCAAACAGCCAAGAAGAAATCTTGGATACTCGAGGGTCAAGATCAAGGTAATAAAGGAAATGCTTGCACCTACATCCCAAGGGGCAACGGTAGTCCAAGGACCTGTTGCAGCAAAGAATATCATCTCTAGCCATGAGAGGGGCAACAGGCACATGCCAAGAGCAACCCATATTTAGCACTTATTTTCCATCTACAGCATAGGTACCCTTTCTTGGAAATCTGTCAGAGATTGTTTGATGGCAGTAGATGAGGTAGGTAGGCACGCAAATGCAGAGAAGAAAAAGATAAAATGGAGTTGAAGCTTTTAGGGACCAAAAGCCTGCAGATGGGGAGGTGCAATCCCATATAGTTCCTCCAAATAGTCTCTCTTTTCAACTTTGTAATAAAAAAAGAATTTTTGCAAAGTTTGTCAAAGAACCAAAAGCCACGGAAGATGAAAAAGCTCATCTGATAGTTGGCCTTCCAACGAATCACATTAAGTATGAAGGTTGTGGAGAAGAGGTGCATCCAAGGAAGAAGAGAGTAGAAGAGCTTGAGAAGAAATGAAGAAGACGGGCAATAGCAGAAATCATCCAAGAATGCATTCATGTGACCAACAACTTTGAGCATACAGCAGTATGGCAATCAACAAGTATTAGTATCCCGTATATTTCAGCAGTATGCATACAAAGCTAGTAATGAGAAGCATGTACATCTGAAACAATGTTTTAGAGTGCTCATTCATTGTCTGTAGAACATTTGTCATCTTATATAGCAATAATTGGAGTTCAAATATCAAATCCATGCAATGTCATTGAACAGTCTGATATATATGTGCAAAAGGTTGAAGCCAGATAGTCCTTTATTCAATAGCAAATTACACCAATAGACAACTATCAATCATTTGTTTGCTTGTGCGTAGGTGTTTACACTGCTTTTGGGTGACAAGGAGGAGGTCTGTAATATATTGCAGACCTGGTAAGGTAGCCAAGGGGACAATCTAAGGTCAAGACAACCACTCTAAGGGCTGTCTTTTAGGCTGCTCAAGCCTGGGACAGACCCAAAACGGTATGGGCCGTGGTAAGGGAAGTCACAGGGGTGAAAATGGGGGCATGTGGAGGTAAGAAAAGGATGTAAGGACAGCCCTAGTGCTGGTTTGAAGGAGAAGAGGGCAGGAAAAGTAGAAGCTGCTAGGGAATAAGGAGGCACAGCGAGCTCAAGGATAAGAGGTTTGGGACTACCAAAGAAATGACAGTCTGCAATAAATTGCAGAACTAGGGGCAGCAGCTAATTGGACTGCCCAAAGACTGGTATGGCCAGGGCTTGGACTAGGAAAGGAGGCCTGTGACCCTACAGGAAAGGGTGAGGGTAAGGGAGACCCAAAGGATGTAGGCGAGGCTGAGAAAAAGGGTAGAAAAAGCAGCCCTAGGGCTGTTAGGACTGTTTTACGGTAAATTTGGGGGTTTTGTTGCAGATTTTAGGGATTTTAGGATTTTCACTATTTTTAGGGCTGCTACAATTTCGCCCTAGTGTTTTTAGGGACAAATAGGGAAGAGACAAATTGTAGGAGAGAGGGACGAAATTTTAGGAAGGCCAAAAAATCGAAAAAAAAAAAATATATATATATATATATATATATTTTCTAGAGTTTTTAACATAAAATGGCAGACCTACTTCTAACCCTAATTCTACCATGAAAATGCAAATTTACCATACAAATGCAAAAGATTTGAAGGAAAAGAGGTTTTGGGCAAGGTTAGGGGGAAGCGCTCTCCCCCCCCTCACCCCCACTCCGGAAGCTTGCTCCTCATGGAATCGTTGAGGAGGATATCCCGAAGCGCGCTTCCGAGATCGCTCCCGATCCGGAGCATTTTGTAGAGCGCGCTCTCGGCGTCATCCACACTCTCCCAATTCTGTCTGGGAGCGATAAGGGAATGATCAAGAGCGATAGCTCCCTAAACGCTCCCTTATCACTCTTGGATAGCTCCCTAACGCTCCCATCTTAGCTCCCATTTGCTCTCGGATAGCTCCCTAATGCTCCCATCTTAGCTCCCATTCGCTCCCGTCTCAGGTCCCTGATGCTCCCATCTTAGTGTTAGACACTGAGAGGGGGGATGAATCAGTGTAAAGCCAATTTCAAAACTTTTCTTAACTTGTCACAGATAACTACCAATTCATCATTCTACCAATTTCATAATCATTTCATAAACATCTTTCACTTCATCATTCACATATCATAAGCATTTGAATCATCAAGAACCATAACACAAAAGAACACAACACCATATGATTTTGTAATCTTTTTGTATTAGTTTTGGACCGGCTACAACCGTGAGGTAAAATCAGCACCTACTGATATGAAGAGCACCTACTCTGCATCCAGGACCCTGCCTGGTTTTCTTAGACCTTGCTAAGAAGGGTTTGAGGTATCCTAACCTCATATGCAAGTCAAGCTTGCATTTACAATTTAAGTTCACTGTCTCAACACATTTTCATCACTGTCACATCACACCAGCACCTATCTCTAGCACCTCTTCAATCAGCATCAACATAATGTCTCAGTCTTATCATCAGTTGTTCATCATCATTCTGTCCATATCTACAGGCATATCATTCTGACCATAACCACGAATACATCATTCTGTCCATCAAATTGCTGCCAACATCATACAATCATTCTTTCTTACTGCTGTACATACACATCATATCAATCTGTTCATCACATTGCTGCCTGCATCAATCATCTTGTTCAATCTCTGTTGCTCAATCAACACAAACCAATTTAAGTCAACAGCTGCTACATCACCATGTCCACAGCAAACCCTTCCATACCACAGTCATATCATCTTCATGTCAAGTTGCTCATCATCAAGATCATCACACTTTCATGTCAAGTCATCTTCATATACTGCTGCATTTGTTTGTCACTTGTCATTTTATTACTGCTTTGTCATGTCATGTCATGGCTCAAAATATGTCCTTCAAAGTCTCCAACAAGATCTTCACCAGGTCTTCCTTGCTTGTTCAGACACAAAATATTGTCTCTAGCACATAATATTGTTCAAGTCAATCAATCACTGCTATTACTGTCATGTACAAACCAAGTCAAGTCATCAAGAAGACTGCCCAAGCATCCTTGACATCAAAAATTTGTTCAACCAAAGTGTTATAATTCTGCCCTTGAATGTACCTGACTATAGTGTTCAAATCTGCCCCGTGGCATAGTGAATAATTTCTGTTTCAAATAGTCCTCAAGCTGCTTCAAATACACAGTCCTTGTATAATCCCAATTCCTTTATTTTCCTATTCAAGTGACCCTATTAATCCTTCAATAAAACTCGAACTCAAGTAGCCTTTAGCAAGTAGTTTATGAGCAGTCCAACGAAGAGTCCTTTTACAGTCAATCTTTGTCCATCAACCAAGATTGTGATACAATCTTCAAACCCAAACAATGTCTTTAAAAATGACAATAATTGAAACACAAACCTGATCATGAGCATTGTCTTACACAAGGTATTATCTTAGATCTGAACAACAATAAATGATGGACAAAGGAACACACTGGAATCTCCTCAAACTAATTCAGAAATGAACAAGTCTAAAACAGTCTTGATCAGTGAATACAGTCACCTCCTTCACAACTATGATCTCAACTCTGTCTTCAACAAATTTTCATGGCAGCTCTTAATAATTCTATTGACTGTGAAAACAAACAACACTTAACAAAAATAGTCCTTGATCAGCCCTTACACATTCCTTAATAAACCCTTAAGGTCTTCTTGAAATCAGTTCCAAATGTGCCCTTAATAGTCCTTAAGAATAGGGAGAAATTACAGTCGAGCACACATCCTTCAACTTTGATCTGTAGCCTTCATCCTTGTTTCTTTTTGCTGTCTTCTCTTGCAATTCACTGCACCTTAACTCCTGCTGTACTTTACTGTCTGAATTCAAAGCTCAAAGAACATCACACACCACAATACACTCCAACACTGTTGTCCAATGTTTGAATCATGCAACTGCTGCCATATTTTTCACTGGGTTAAAGATTTAACACCAAGGTTTGACTCTACACCCGGAATTCATAAAAGTTTGCAACAAAAGATCTTAGCTGCTGCCTCAGTCCACTTTTGACCCAAAAAAAATCAAAAAAATATTTGTCTGCTCCTGCGTTATTGCAGTCTGCTGCCATCCGAATTTCCTCAGTCAAACAGTCCGAATTTCAGAACTGCGGCTGCCACAGTCTGCTGCACCTCCGAGCCTCAATCAACCATCCGAAATTCCTCAGTCTGCTGCTCCTTCTGTGGCTGCCTCAGAGACCCAAAATTCAGAGCTCTTGCCCCACCGAAAATCACATGCCTCAGTCCACCACAGTCAGCTTTTCACCATCCGAAAAATCTCAGAGCTCATCCAAAATTTCACACATAAAAAAAATCAAAACGTGATGGGATATTTATACTAATTTTCCATCAAATTTTTGAGCCGACCTGTCATTAAAAAAAAAAAATTTAATTCGATTTTTTTTTTGTTTGGAGCCAACTTGAAGGGATGTTGTGGGTTATGTAATTTTATTATTTTGTTCCATTCCTTACCATAAGCAAGGGTCTTAGGGTTTGTTGCATGTATTCATATTTGTTGTTACCCCACACTTCGTCATTTATCAAGGTCACCACAAAATAGTCATCATTAGGGTTAGTTGTATGCAATCAAGTTTACCATGAGCAAGGCTGCCCTCCACATCATCAAGATGTCATCATCCCATATGCAAGAGTATGACCAAGGGCTATCAATGCTTCCTCATCTTCAAGGTGGGCTTCTTCAAGTGCTTCTTCAACAAGAAAGGGCATGTTCATGGGTTCCATAACATGTCAAAGACCATACAAGGATATCTTCAACATGCAAGAGTTCCATGACCTCAACAAGGGTTCCAAGGTCATCACCAACACAAAAGGCCCCCATCATGCATTCCTTCAGGTGACAAGGGTATAAGGACATTGTGATCAAGACAAGAGGGCTTCAAAGGACATTCGATGTGCAAGAGCATGCATGACCAAGATCCCCATCATCCATAAGCAACTAAGTGTCCAAGTGTCATCGTACCATCATATAAGTAGGTTCAAGATCTTCCTTATGCCCTAGGACCATCTCCAAGGGTTCCAAGACTCCATATGGCCACTTCATCTTCATCAAGAGTACAAGGACCTTTAAACCATCAATTGTGGGTCCAAGGACCTCTTCAAGGTTTCTTCATCAAGTAAGAAGCTTCATAGGCTTCTTCAACCATCTTAACCACGCAAGGGGACCTCCAAGGGTCAGGATCCATCATGACATCACCTGTGGGGTTGCCAGTCCTTCTCTTAGGGTATCATGACACCATCAGAGCATGAATGACCACAGAATGGGTCATTAATGCTTGTCCAAGCCATTTAGGGCTTCTCCATCGTCTACTAAGGCTTCAGGACCATCTCTAGGGTCTTCAACATCATTAGCAGGGTCTTCAACATCTTCAGCAAAATGGTGGCTTCAAGATCCAGCCTTGTGGGTACAGGGACCTTGTCAACTGGGTACAAGGTGCTTCAAGGCAAGCCCACGATGTAAGGGATCCAAAGCACTACAAGGTGCAAAATCACTTTGTAAGGGGTCAAGGCACTGCAAGTGGGACTTGGTGGCATCAATGACATCCTGTGGGGCCACTGCAAGTCCATGTTGGCATCAATGACAATTTCATCAACAATTAGCTCCCACTATAACACGACACCCACGGAAGAGAGAAAACGGAGGAGGGGGATGGGGTCCACGGGTGGGTTTTTGGAGGGAAGGAGAAGGGCTTTGGGGGATAAAGCCCTCTTCACCAACTTCATTCTCACTTTCCAAGAGAGGAGAGGAGAGGAGAAGAGGATAAGGTTGCCATCATTGGAGATTGAAGAAGGTTGAAACTTGAACTTGTCACCACCATTGGAGAGCGGGAGCCAAAGAGGTAGGCTCTACAATCTTTCTTGTTGATTTGCTTTGTGTTTGAAAGTTTTTGAACTTTGATTTCTATATTCAATCATGATTCATGAATGCTTGGAATATAAATTTTAGACTCTATACACTAGAATGTACATTGTAGATGTTCCTCTCCTACTCTTTCCCATGCTTCCTCCCTCATTATATTGCACGAAACAGGTTAAATCTCTAGTTCCATCAACCATGATGATGGGTTTATGGTTTATTTTGTTGGTTTCATTTGTTATTTTGATGATGGTGATTAAAAACCAGAGGAGGAATGAGGGAGAGGATGAAGAAGTGGGAAATGGCACATACCATGGAGAGGAGGAGGAAGAGGAAGAGGAGGAGGAAAACCAAAAGAAAACCAAAGAGGACCCTACACCCTTATGGAAATATGTCACAAGGCAGGGAGGAGGCAGAGCAGGTGGAACCACAAAATTTGTTTGCCTCCATTGTAAAAAGACATACACAAGTTCATATATCCGTGTGAGAAGACATTCACGTGGGCACATGCCATGTGATGAAAGAAAAACTATAGGAGTTTGTGTTTGCCCACATGTGGTATCAAAACAGAGCCATCTATAAGAAGGAAGAATTTGAAGCACAAAACATAACAAAATGATCATCGGATGACCATGACCTTTCATGCTCACCAAGAACTAGAGGCTGATCCACCCAAGGCAGTGGATTCTCTCCCATGTAGTCACATGGCAAGATAATATCATATTTCCTTGATCAAGGTGGTAGGGATGACGTGGATTCAAAAGTGTTTCAGTTTCTGTTCTTCGCTCACCCTATTGGCAGGAAATGGTGGATGCCATCCGCACTGCCCCAGCAGGATACAAGAGCACCGGGTATGACAAAGATAAAATTGTGGGGCTTGACAAGGAAAAAGCCAAGATCCCAAATGCTTTGGGGCAATTCACAAATGATTGGAATGAGTATGGGGTACCAATTGTATCAGATGGTTGGACAAATGTGAAAGGAAAGCCACTGATAAATGTTCTTGGTGTCTCTACTACAGGTGCAGTCTTCCTTTCGGCACATGACTAGTCAAATAAATTCAAGACCAGCATGAACATTGCAGAACTCCTACTCAAAAACATTGAAGATATCTGTCCATACAATGTCATCCAAGTCATAACAAATAATGCTACTAATTGTAAGGCAACGAGAGCAATCATTGAAGATAAATACCCCAACATATTTTGGTTCGGGTGTTTGGTTCACAGATTGAACCTTTTGATGCATGACATTATTAAGTTGAAGGAAAATGAATACAAATGGATTGGTGAACTGTACAAAAAGTGCAAGCACATGATTAGATTTATTACCAACCATAGCACACTCACTCAAAGTTAGAGCTATTAAAGATAGCAAAGACTAGATTTGCTAGCTATTACCTCACCTTTAGGCGCCTTTTGAAGGTAAGAGAGGCATTGGCTAGCATGGCATCAAGTGAGTCATGGCAAGTCTTGAAAGATAGGGCTACATCCACATCTAAGAGGCTTGATTTTCAGAATGTGGTAGACATCGTTCTTGATGGTCAATTTTGGGCAAGTGTTAAGTTTGTTTTGCAGTTCACAAAGCCCATTTATCACATGATTCAGTTTGCAGATACAGATAAGTCGGTAATTAGGGAGGTGTATGAGCAGATGGATAGCATGTTGGGCCAAGTTAAAGATATTGTTGAAACGAAGGATCCCATCCTGTATGACCATATTCATACACATGTGATCAAAAGGTGGGAACATCTCAACATTCCACTGCATGCCTTAGCATATGTATTAACACCAAAATATTATTCTCCATCTTGTGTTACTATTGACAAGATGGCTACTATAAACAAGTTGGTCCCTAATGAAGAGGAATGTGCCTTATTGTGTAGTGAATTAAGCAAATAGCTCAGTGATATTGGTCCATTTGGTACTTTGCATGCTAGAAAAGATCGCGATAGGGTGCCTCCTATTGAATGGTGGAACATGTATGGCTCATCATGCCCACGCTTGCATAAATTGGCAACCAAAGTGCTTTCACAGGTGGTAAACAGTTCCTCTGCAAAAAGGTGTTGGAGCACCTATAGCTTCATCCACTCAGTGAAAAGAAATCGATTAAATGAAATCGGGCGATAAGCTTGGTTTATGTACATTACAACTTGAGGTTGTTGACTCATTACTGTGAGAGGGCCAAAACTGATAGATCATATGTCACTTGGGACAAAAATCCGGAGGAGCATAACTTGGAGGATGGAGCCTTAGCTTTAGAGCGCTTGGAGGATGAGCTTTTGGGCGATGAGGATGACCATGCAGTAGCAACAATGCCACCACCATTTTCTACCTTGTTTCCAGATGCACCATCTTTGCCTAGAGGTTCAACTTCACGACCCCCATCTGCATCTGCGAGGGGGGGTCATGCAGGACCAAGTCTTGGGTGTGGCTCAAACCGCTCAACATTGGTGCTACTGGTATGATAATCGCGCTCCCTTTGTTCATAGACCACGGGAAAAGAAATTAGAAATTTCCCGTGGCAAGAGGAAACATCCATAAAATCTACTTTTCTTGTCTTTTTTTATTTACAATACTTTCAAGTTTCTGCATTGTTTAGTCATTGACTCTTTTATATTTATTATGGTATATTTTGTGAACATTACATGGCAATTCAAGTTTGAAGTTTGAAGTTTGAAGTTGAACGTACCTTTGAAGTTCACTATTTGCAACTTTGAATTGTTGAAACTTGAGTCATTAACTGGCTACTGCATAAAAGCATATTATTATAACTCTTGGTAATGAATATGATGCTTTGTGAATTGTTTCAAGTTCAACTTTCATTCATGGTTGATGTTTTTTGTTATAGACTATAGTTTCATAACCATTACAAGTACAATTTTAGTGATGACAAAATGCTATATATTGAAAAATTGAAGTTGTAAGGTTGATAACTTTGATGTTATGGATAATGGAGCTATGGTTGAAGAATTCACTATTAGATGATTGATGATTGATGAATGATGTTATATGGTATTATGGATTTTTTCATGTTTTTATGCTTTCGATAACTAATTCGACATTCTACAAGCATTTGTTGGCATATATGCATCAAAATATATTAAAAATATATATTATATAAAAACGCTCATAAAACGCTCCCAAACCGAAATCTTTTGAAAAATTCGCTTTTCACTCCCGCTCCCTTCCCTAGTAACCTTGGTTTTGGGACAAAGGGAGAAAACCCTACCCTAACCTTGAGCATCCAACTAACCCTAAAGTCCTAAGGTTCTAACCCTAGAAGGACTCCTAAGAGGACGTACTTCTACAACCAAGATGACTAAAAGTTGACAAAATATCTAGCCAAGACAAAATGCAACCCTAGTGGCTACCATTCAGCCCATAAACATACATCATTCATCAATAATTAACAAAGAGAGATAAAAAAACCCTAGATACCTCCTTGTGCACGTGTTTAAGTTTTAACCAACAAAGCATAGCATCACCTTGGGAACTAACCCTAAAGTCCTAAGGTTCTAACCCTAGAAGGACTCCTAAGATAACGTAATTCTACAACCAAGGTGACTAAAAGTTGACGAAATATCTAGCCAAGATAAAATGCAAGCCTAATGGCTACCATTCAATCCATAAACATACATCATTCATCAACAATTAACAAAGAGATCCAAAAAAGCCTCGGATACCTCCTTGTGCACGTGTTTAACCAACAAATCATAGCATCACCTTTGCAGGAGCATTGAACCAAATAAACTTCAAGAATTTGCCATCAAAACCCAAAAATCATCTTCCTCGAGAGGAGGTGCCTCACTTCAAAGAGCCCTAGTTGGGTAGAATAAGTGCATAATGTTTTATCCCACTTGTCTTATGTTCAAATGAAGTGAGGAATGGTTTATTTATAGCCTCTCACACCCACTTTTACAAAATATCTAGGCCAACATGTCTTAAAAAGTCAATTTGAAATTATAAAATATCAACTTAAAATTATAACATAAAATAATATAAAATAGCCTAAAGTAGGCTTATAGTAGGCTATCTGGGGTATTTTTCCCCCTAGGTGCCAAAAACTATTAAAATAAGCGAATCACTCTGAACGAAAGGCTGTAGTAAGTTGGAGGAAGGGCGTCATACCCCATCTAACCCCAAAATGTTGTAAAATCCCTCAACACCCCCCCTCAAAGCAGCATGTACACCCTGGGAAGAAGCAAACCTAGGAGAGAAGGCACCAGCTAGCTGAAAGGCCAGGAGGGTGTCTGGGGTGGCTGTGAAGGGAGACCAAGTTCTCGTAGATGAAGTAAAGGCTACCAGAGCAAGCAAACAAGGTGTGGGGTCATGCGACCTAGTGATCAAACCCTGGCAGCCTCGGACACCAACTTCGGGGTTAAAAACCCCAACAAAGAGCAATCAGCAGTGCCATTAATCCATAGTACTAAAGGAAGGACCAAAGGACCCAGCCATGACCACCACCACTGAATAACACACATCCTAGTCAAAAAAATGGCCTCTCTCTCCGTGGGGCATATTTGAAGGTGCGTTGGGTACAAGTGCAGCGTAACAACTTGCGATAATGTCACCTCTTCTACCTAATAGTTGTGGTCTACCAATGCCTGAAAAAAGGTAGCGAAACATCTTCGGCCACTTATGGACATTAATAGACTTATCTTATATTATAACAAGCATGGAAACTCAGACTCTGCAAAGCCGCTTGGTCAAAGTATTCACTTAATTGCAAGGATGCACAGTTTATTGAATTTCTTCCAATAAAAGTTCTATGTAAATCTTCAAATACATAAGGTAATTAGCTTTCTTATCCAAAATTAATATGGTAGCACTAGCTTTTCTGTCAAATCCCAAGTGCAAAAACAACAAGCCACCTTACATTCCCACAAAAACACGATTAATTTTCTCCTCTCCCATTTATAACAAATAAATGTTTTTCATAAAGCTTGTGCCTAGTTTTTCCCTTATAACTGTTGCTAACCTACAAGCTTTTTGACTTGGATATTCAGTATTTCTAAATTCTTTAGAACCCTTACTTGATGGAACATCACTTTTGATTAGACTGAAGTGTGCCAGCATGCCAACCAATTTCATTGAAGTTTTATTTAATATTTATCAATTATAAATTACAAAAGAAAAGTTGCTTCCTCCCTTTCCCAAACTTGTACAATAGACTGTTAGTTTTTGTACCTAGGCAGATGTTCCCTAAGTGACTTTTTGCCTAAGTCACTTAGAAGAAGGAAAAAGGTGACGCTCACATTAAAAGCTCTTAATGAGACTTTATAAACTTAAAGTCACTTTTTGATAAATCTAAGTGGGTGAGTAATTTTATTTAAGTGATTTAAATAAATGGGATTTTTACTCTCATTGAATCTCAGCCATTGGATTGGATCTTTCTCCACCATTGGATTAGATTCCCACTTAGGGTTTAGACAAAAAGGGTTGAGGGAGGCAAAACTCTTCACTTTCCATTTTCTTGAGAGAAGAAGAGAGAAAGAGAGCAGAGATTGCTGAAGAGACTGAGAGTGGGCACGATTTTCAAGAAAGCTTGCTGAAGAGACTTGAGTGGGCACAGAAATCGAGGAGCTTTATTTTCTGCATAGAAATCGAGGAGGGTATGGTCTATACGGCCAGCATTTATTGCTGTACGGACTGCATTAATTTTTCTGCACAGAAATCGAGGAGAGTACGGTCTGTACGGCCTGCATTTGTTGCTGTACGAATGGCATTAATTTCAGCACGGAAATCGAGGGTACGGACAGCACAGAAATCGAGGGTACGGCCTGCATTTAATGCTGTACGGTTTTGCACAAAAATCGAGGTGTACGGTTTGCACAGAAATCAAGTGTACGGCCTGCATTGAATGTTGTACGGTTGGCACAGAAATCGAGGTGTGTTCATGCACAGAAATCGAGACAGTCTGCTGGTCAAATTTCTGGGTTGAGATAAGTTGGATTTTTTACTGTAAAAATTAATGTCTGATTTTTCCTGAAGCTAATAATATATCTCTCTCTCTCTGACTAGTTTTCCCCGTGGGGATTTTTCCAGGGCCATTGGCCATTTTATGGTGTGTTTGGAAAATGTGTTTTTCAGCCTGTTAGTATTTTTACTGTGTGTTTAATTGTTCAGCAAATTTCTTAAGTAACTTTCAGCCAATGCAAAACCGGCTGTAAGTGAAATTCATGAAATGTTAACATAAACCAGCAAACAGTAAAACTCAAGAATTTCTACATGGTATCAGAGCTTGGGGGCAGAAAACAGTGATAGTTTGCAGACACACAGAAATTTTCAGAACTCAGAAATTTTATTATTTTACCTTCTGTCAGTGAGCAGCGCTTTGTTGGGTTGGTGTAGAGATGGCTACAGGACTTAGATTGGAGTATAGGCTGGATGGGACAGGGAATTTTGTGCCATGGAAGGCCAGAATTTTACTGCTATTGGAGGAAAATGAGTTATGGCCGGATGTAGTTAGGAACACTACAGCAAATCCGATTGTCATACCCGCATCTACAGATGCAGCAGCCCTATCAGCCTTCAACAAACAGGACTGTAAAGCTAGAAGGATTATTCTTGATGCGGTTAAAGACCACATTATCCCTCACATTTCAGGCAAGGATAGGGCACACGAGATGTGGACAGCCTTGACTAGTTTGTATGAGAGTTCCAATGAGAACAGGAAAATGGTTCTCAGAGAGAAACTCAAGAGTATAAAGATGAATGGGGGTGAGGGAGTCACAGCTTACCTTACCAGGATTTCTGCAGTTTGGGATGAACTTGCAGCAGTTGGGGAGAAGGTAGCCCCTACTGAGCTTGTTCGCACCGTAGTGAATGGGGCTTCAAAGTCCTGGCGTGCATTTGTGCAAGCCATAGTGGGCAGAGAGAACCTACCTGACTGGGAGAGACTTTGGGATGACTTTGTGCAGGAGGAGACCAGGAGAGGTCTTGTACAGGGTAGCACATCTCACAGTGGGGCTGATGATGAGAATGTGGCTTTGGCAGCTAAGGGCAAGAAGAAGAAGGGTGGGGCCAAGCAGCACCAGCAGCACCAGCAGAGTGGGCAGAAGAAAGACTTGAGTAAAATCAAGTGTTATGCTTGTCAAGCGTTTGGGCACTATGCCTCACAGTGTCCAAGCAAGAAGAAGAAGAAGGGACAGGGACAGCAGACTGCAGCCTCAGCAAAGGTTGATGAGTTTAGTGATGCATTTCAGAGGGAGTTTTCCCTTTATGCTGGACAGATGGAGAGAGAGAGAGAGAGTCTCTTTAGCCACCAGCATAGACATGGATATGGATATAGAGCATTCATTGTTGGCAGGTCATCAGGAGGGTCCATCCACCTCGACTACTTGGTATATTGACAGTGGAGCCTCGAGCCACATGACTGGAGCTCGAGAGATGTTCTCGGAGCTATCTGAGACAGGTAGAGATGTGGAGGTTGTCCTTGGAGACAACACCGTTGTTAGAGCTGTTGGTCGGGGGACCATCACATTTCAGAGGGAGTCGATGAGTCCCATGACTCTGAGGGATGTGTTATATGTCCCTGGGCTGAAGAAGAACCTTGTATCAGTTTCCACCATTGAGGACAAGGGTCTTGGGGTGTGCTTTTCAGATGGGAGAGTGCAGGTGTATCCCAGGGCTACAGGTATGTCCAGTGCCATGGACATTGGAGTCAGGTGTGGAAAGCTATACAAGCTCTTGTTTCAGCCACAATGTGCTTTAGTACACAGCAGCAGCAGTGAGCTATGTGAGCTTTGGCATCGGAGGATGGCCCACCTACATCACCCAGCTCTCAGATTGTTGAGGAGCATGGTTACAGGATTACCGGAGTTCAACACTGAGCAGAGTGATGTGTGCAGGGGGTGTGCTTTGGGAAAGTACACCAAGACTGTTTTTCCGAGCAGTGACACGAGAGCTGCCGGGGTGCTTGATCTTATCCATACTGACATATGCAGTCCTATGTCATCATTGTCTTTGACAGGCTTTGAGTACTACATCAGCTTCATTGATGACTACTCTAGGAAGACCTGGATCTACTTCTTGAGGAGCAAGAAGTCCGAGCTTGTGTTGAGAGTCTTCCAAGGGTTCAAAGCCCTTGTGGAGAAGCAGACGGGGAGGAAGATCCATATGTTGAGATCGAACAATGGGGGTGAGTATACCTCCAAGGAGTTCGATGCATTCTGCAGACAGGAGGGCATTCAGAGCAAAATGGAGTAGCAGAGAGAAAGAACAGGTCGATTGTGGGGGCAGCCAGAGCGATGCTTCATGATCAGGGGTTACCTTTCTTTCTTTGGGCAGAGGCATGTAGCACTGCAGTTTATCTGCAGAACAGGATTCCTCACAGGGCAGTGGGGAGCAAGACTCCTGAGGAGATGTATTCAGGCAAGAAGCCTGAGGTGGGCCATTTTCGCATATTTGGCTCGTTGACTTACTCTCACGTCCCTTCTGAGAAGAGGACGAAGTTTGATCCCACTGCAGAGAGAGGCATATTCGTGGGATATGACGAGACTTCGAAGGCCTATCGACTTTACTTACCTAGCTCGAGGAGAGTTGTTGTCCGGCGGGAAGTAAAGTTTGATGAGGAGAGAGCCTTCAGGAAGTCTAGGGAGTTAGAGCAGGGGGAGACACCATCTCCCACACCTCAGTTGGTACAGGCTTCTTCGACTCAGCTTTCAGGTCCACGGGTTTCTGGAGTGACTGGATCACAGGGTACAGGAACAGCTTCTACAGGTTCAGTGATTCAGGTGGCTAGCACTACAGGGACAGGTTCAGGGACAGTTTCAGGTTTGAGTCCTCAGATTACAGGATCGTCAGGCACAGGTTCATCAGGTACTGGTCCTCGGGGTGTTGGACCTTCAGGTTCTGGGACTTCCTCAGATGAGGAGAGCCCAAAACCAGTTTGGGAGGAGCAGTCTTCAAGGAAGAAGAAGCCTAAGTGGCTTCAAGAGACCTTGAAGGAAGCAGAGGCATTTGGTAGGCCCCAGGAGAAGATCAGGACAGTGGTGGAGCCAAACAGGCTTGGTGTGGTGCCTGACAGGGATGATATGGCTCTTGTTGCATGTCTTCGTGACTCTGAGCCATCCACATTTGAGGAGGCTTCCCAGCATCTGGTATGGAGAGATGCCATGATGGAAGAGTACCATTCCATCATGAAGAATGATGCTTGGGAGATAGTGCCGAGACCTGAGGGGAAGTCAGTTGTGACTTCCAGATGGCTTTACAAGATAAATCATGCTGCGGATGGCAGTGTGGAGAAGTCCAAGGCTCGGTTTGTGGCGCGGGGGTTCTCACAGGTTGAGGGAGTTGACTATGATGAGACTTTTGCTCCAGTTGCTCAATATTCTTCTATCAGGGCAGTGATATCTATAGCAGCAGAGATGGGTTGGAAGATCCAGCAGATGGATGTGAAGACTGCATTTCTCAATGGTCTTCTGCAGGAGGAGGTATACTTAGAGCAACCACAGGGATTTGAGATTCATGGGAGAGATTCTCATGTGTGCAGGCTGAGGAAAGCCTTGTACGGACTGAAGCAAGCTCCTAGAGCTTGGTACTCCAGGATTGATACTTACTTGACATCGATGGGATTTCAGAAGAGTGAGGCTGATCCCAACCTTTACTTCATTGTGGTTGGGGGAGATCCGCTCATTCTTCTGCTATATGTTGATGATCTATTTATCACAGGTGCTGAGCGTCTCATTGCACAATGGAAGAGAGATCTAGCATCGGAGTACGAGATGACTGACATTGGACTGATGCATTACTATCTGGGGATGGAGGTTTGGCAGGAGCCTGGACATATTTTCCTTGGACAGGGGAAGTATGCAGTTGATATTCTGAAGAGATTTCGGATGGAGGACTGCAGGCTGATGTGCACACCTATGATCACCAACTGGAAGCAACTTCATGCTTCTGAGGGTAAGTTGGTGGATCCCACTGTATATCGTCAGCTCATTGGGTCCTTAATGTATCTGGTCAATACCAGGCCAGACTTGTGTTTTGCGGTGAACACTCTTAGTCAGTTCATGGTTGAGCCTAGGAGTGTGCACTGGACTGCCGCAAAGCACATATTGAGATATCTTGCAGGTACAGTGGATTATGGTCTGGACTACAGGGGTTCGGGTGGAGTCAGCTTGGTTGGGTTCACAGATTCAGACTGGGCAGGTTGTGTGAGGGATCGGAAGAGCACTTCCGGTTGTTGTTTTAGTTTGGGCTCGGCAGCAGTGTCGTGGTTCAGTCGGAAGCAGAAGTCCGTTGCACTGAGTTCTGTCGAGGCTGAGTATATGGCAGCCAGTTAGACTACTTGTGAAGCACTGTGGCTTCGCAAGTTATTGGTAGATTTATTTGATCAGCAGCTTAGGCCTACGGTGATCTATTGTGACAATCAGAGTTGCATTCAGCTCTCTGAGAATCCAGTGTTCCATGACAGGTCAAAGCACATTGAGATCAGGTACCATTTCACCCGTGACTACGTTCAGAGGGGAAGTTGAGCTACAGTATATATCCACTGATGAGCAGGTAGCAGACATTCTGACGAAGTCTTTGGGGAGGGGAAAGTTTGTCTTCTTCAGAGATAAGTTGGGAGTGGTGCAGAACACCTTCCTCGGTAAGAGGGAGTGTTAGTTTTTGTACCTAGGCAAATGTTCCCTAAGTGACTTTTTGCCTAAGTCACTTACCATTTCACCCGTGACTACGTTCAAAGGGGCAGTTGAGCTACAGTATATATCCACTGATGAGCAGGTAGCAGACATTCTGACGAAGTCTTTGGGGAGGGGAAAGTTTGTCTTCTTCAGAGATAAGTTGAGAGTGGTACAGAACACCTTCCTCGGTAAGAGGGAGTGTTAGTTTTTGTACCTAGGCAGATGTTCCCTAAGTGACTTTTTGCCTAAGTCACTTAGAAGAGGGAAAAAGGTGACCCTCACATTAAAAGCTCTTAATGAGACTTTATAAACTTAAAGTCACTTTTTGATAAATTTAAGTGGGTGAGTAATTTTATTTAAGTGATTTAAATAAATGGAATTTTTACTCTCATTGAATCTCAGCCATTGGATTGGATCTTTCTCCACCATTGGATTAGATTACCACTTAGGGTTTAGACAAAAAGGGTTAAGGGAGGCAAAACTCTTCACTTTCCATTTTCTTGAGAGAAGAAGAGAGAAAGAGAGCAGAGATTGCTGAAGAGACTGAGAGTGGGCACGATTTTCAAGAAAGCTTGCTGAAGAGACTTGAGTGGGCACAAAAATCGAGGAGCTTTATTTTCTGCACAGAAATCGAGGAGGGTACGGTCTGTACGGCCAGCATTTATTGATGTACGGACTGCATTAATTTTTCTGCACAGAAATCGAGGAGAGTACGGTCTGTACGGCCTGCATTTGTTGCTGTACGGACGGCATTAATTTCAGCACAAAAATCGAGGGTACGGCCTGCATTTAATGCTGTACGGTTTTGCACAGAAATTGAGGTGTGCGGTTTGCACAGAAATCGAGTGTATGGCCTGCATTGAATGCTGTACGGTTGGCACAGAAATCAAGGTGTTGTTCATGCACAGAAATCGAGACAGTCTGCTGGTCAAATTTCTGGGTTGAGATAAGTTGGATTTTTTACTGTAAAAATTAATGTCTGATTTTTCCTGAAGCTAATAATATATCTCTCTCTCTATGACTGGTTTTCCCAGTGGGGGTTTTTCCAGGGCCATTGGCCAAAAATCTCTGAATCTATCATTTTATGGTGTGTTTGGAAAATGTGTTTTTCAGCCTGTTAGTATTTTTACTGTGTGTTTAATTGTTCAGCAAATTTCTTAAGTAACTTTCAGCCAATGCAAAACCGGCTGTAAGTGAAATTCATGAAATGTTAACATAAACCAGCAAACAGTAAAACTCAAGAATTTCTACATAGACAGAACTGATATGACTGAAGGTCAAAATAGGAGCTGATTGCAATTGCACCCTATTCAACCCTTTGGCCAAAATGTTGGGATAGAGACTTTTGCATTGTCAAAAATTTTGCATGGAAGATAAAAACAAGGAAGCCTCCAAAAATATACATCCAAATCTGATCTTTATCAGTCTGAACTAGTAAAAAGAACAAGCTTAACATTACCCATCAAGTTCAACCAAAAGTTGATTTATAAGAGCTTCATGATCTTGCATTTTGGTGTCCAGCTTTTGCCCGCGAACACCAGCAAACAGATCAAAATCATCCATAAAAATAATCAAAGGTGCCTGCAGAAAGTTCCTCTAATAAGACTTCAAATAAACTCATCATTCCACAATTCAACTCTGTCCATGTTTTAAGAGCTCTAATTTAATTTTAAGAAATAGTACTATATTTTTTGAAGCCGGATAAAAAATGCAAACAGGTAAATGACAAACTACAGTAATTTCTCAGGCCCGTGTATCTAGTAGTTGTTGCTATCTCTAATGACCTACTGGCTATCTACATAGAAAATTCCGCAATCTATGAAATGCTTAAAATTGGTGCTTTTGGTTTGGCAAAAAGTATGGCCAGTGTGTGAGAACATGTGTAGAATGTTTCCCTCGAAATACAGACATCATCTATCCATTTAAAAACAAACAAATTACATAACACTAAAATAGGCATAAAAAGTAAACAGTTTCAAAATATCCTCTCATGAACTAGAATACAATAAAATTGGGAAAGTATTTTGTATCAAATGCAACCCAAGAATACATATTTCAGAAAACACTCAACCTGGCAAAGTTTTAACGACCAAAAGAAGGGGCAAATGAAATACAAAACTATTAACGGCTCGCAGAAAAGTTCAGAAGTTGACAAATGAGGCATGTGTTAACACTGCAAACTAAGAAAATTCTGATAAAAGGGAAATTTCATAAGGATTCTTCTAGAACACTTATTTCTAGAGCCCAGACTTATCACAACCCCAATAAAGACAGCAATCCTACCAGTCACACAATAAAGATATCAAACCTACCAGCTCCCTTGCAGTTTGGAATAGCTCTCGGACATTGGCAGCACCTTGACCCACCCATGCTCCACCTTCCAAGTCTAAAGCCTTGATTTCTACTACTGGGACCTTAGCTTCTGCAGCAATTGCATATGCCAATGTCGTTTTTCCTGTTCCTGAATCACCTGCAATAAGAACACCCTGCAGCATGTAACTGTCCAGTCAGTAATATGTCTGAAAATATAATGCATCTACATCTGTATAGGTTCTTAAGATTCTGAGCTTCAAAAACCACATTTTTGCAAAATCCCCAGATAGAGACCCTTTAAGCAATCTAACACTATAGAAACCCTTGTAAAAACGTGCCAATAATCAATGCATCTACATCTGTATCAAATTTTAACATTCTGTGCTTCAAAGGCCACGTTTTTGCAATATCTCAGAATAGAAACCCTTTAAAACAATCTATCACTATCGACACCCTCTTGTAAATGTGTCTCTTTACTTTGATCTTTGGTTCTATTATGACCTCAAGAACTCTTGTCCAGATTCACACAAATTAAAAACATGACTATCATTTACTTTCTCCTATTCACTAGCAACTTAGTTACAATCATGTACTCCACAATTGTATGTGAATGTTTTCAGGAAATAAAAATAAAACACATAGTTTAGATATTATAATAATAAAATAAAAATAATAATAATTTGATTTTAAGGTCACAGCCAAGCCAGACACCAATTGGGTGTACGAGACTCTCTTGTTTGTGGGACAAGGGACCCCTCTCTGCGCAGCGATTGACTGCAAAAGTCTATGGAGGTGTACATACCCTACACCCCTCCAGATTTGAACCTGTGACCTCATAGGAGGAAACACATGTTGTTAACCACTAGGGCCACTCAGGATGTACCATTATGTCTGCACCATTTTCCAATTCCGAAATAATGGCCAATCATTGTCGATTTTCCAAATCAGAACCTGATGTTAGCTGTTTTACTTTAATGTGTTCATTCTCTCACCATGAATGCTAGGTGTTTAATATCAACATAACTGAAATAGGAAAACAGATCTGCTCTCCAAGTACGGCTATCAAAAACGCCATTTTTGAATTTTAAATATGGGGAAATGACACATTATTTTGTGTGTGAATATATATGAATTTTAAATATTCTAGAAATTAGATAAAATTTGTCCTATTTTCTCATAAATGAAAAAAAAACTATTTTTTCTGTGCTATTTTTTCCATTTTTCCTTTTCCTCTTGCTTTTTCTTCTATGAATCTATTATGTACTTATCAGTATTTCCCTTTCCACTTAGAATTTGCTTCTTGGACAGGACAAGCCAAACACATTTCCTTAAAGTTCTCAAATAGGAAACAGCTGAAAACGTTTTTGGAACATTTCTTAGATGTTATGTGCCAGTTTCCACATCGGAAATATTTCTAGCATGGAAACGTCAGGATGGGCCCAGGTTTCAGTAACATAGTTGCTGGAATATGAAGTTTTAACACACCAATAATATCTAGGAGTTATAAAAGTTTGTATAATGGTCATCTTTATTGGCAATATGTGACTAATGTGAAATTTAGAAATTGTGGTTGAGTTAGGTAGTTAAACTACCTTAACCACGCAAGGATGTTATAATTTGTAATGACAAGATGTGTGTGTGTGAGAGATATGTCACTGCGGCATTAATGATATAGCATTTTTTATATTTCTCTCTCCACCATGATCCCATGAATGTGTGCACCCCCTTCTACAACCCAAACCCTTTGCTTCTTGTGATAAAGCCTTAAAGCAAAAGCAAGAACTTTGGTTGAAATAAGAGAGAGGCTACTATTACCGCACCAACCGTCTTCTGCTCTTTAGGTTGGCTCTCCTCCAGCACAAGGCGGAGCTTCCTTAGGAATAGGACTGCTAAAGTTATATCATAAAAGCTCAAGGTAAAATAAAGAGGTTAACTCTAGGAAAACACAGTTTTAAGAAGATGTATTATTCAAGATGGGTGATGGTGGGATCCAAACCAATGAAAGGTTCAATGGGCAATATGTATTATGGAGTCATGGAATTAAAAAACATATGAGGACTCATCTTGCAAAGCGAAAGAGGCGGATATCCAAATGAAGGAGTTACCACCTATTTCCTTACTGATTTCTCAAGGAGATTTTAGCAACTGATTTATGAACATTTTCTCTACAACATGGTTCCCTGGCCCTCATCAAGAGACAATATTTCCAAACTCAGTTTCAAGACATCTCGTCCAAACTCTACCTCATGGAGGCGATCATTAGTCCCACAGTCCTCTGTGGCTCTGATATTTGTGGGCCAAGCTTGTTACAAACAGATTGGGCCCAAACAGAGAGAGTCCAGACCTTACTTCTCAAGCACATCATTCGATGCAAACGTACTGTTCCGCATCCCATTATTCAGGAAGAGTTTCGTGTCAATCCCTTCGACCTCGAGGTCATATTCAGCTTGGTCTCCTCTCTTCACAGAGTCAGAGCTTTCAGATATTCAGCCACTAGGAGAGACAGGTACACCTACCTTGCACTTTGTTCCCCTTCAGTCGAGCACAAGGTTGGTATTCAAAGGCATCTCGACTTCTCCAGTCAATGACCATTTCCCTCGAGCACCTTCCCCCATTCAGATTCTCCCATGATACACTACGCCATCTCTTGCCGCCTATATAGGTACTGAATCAATCCATCAAAGAGGATATATAGTTATACAAACTGTACATTCAGGTCACTTGGGCTTCACCTTCGACAGTCTGGGCTCTAAGATGTCCTTCTACCTTGAACACTTCTTGGAGCTACAAGATAGCATCATCATCCGCACCAATGTTATCGGAACCGGACCGGTTTTGAAAAAACCGGCCGGTTGGACCGGTTTACACAAAACACCGGCTCGAATGGCATGTCTGAACCGTGTTTCGCCGGTTTTGCTCTGAAACGCCCGGTTTTAACCCTGAACCGCCCGGTTTCTTGCTGAACCGGTCCACTTGCACCAAACCGGCGGTTTTAACCCTGAACCGGCCGGTTCCGACGTGAAGCTCCGAAGCCAAAACTGCAGTTTTGTTGTAATGTAATTCAGTTTTTTTCATTCAATTTGCAGCTCTTTCACCGAGGTAATTGATGTTACATACTATTAACTATACATCTGGAAGTATTAACTGCTAACCAGCTCTCGTTTAATGAATTTCTACGACACAGCTGTTTGTTAGCTCGGATATATCAACAGGTATTTCAAAGTATGAAGAGGAAATGAATGTTATTGATGGTTTTCTTGGTTTAAAATACTTGACTACGGAGATTTCTGTCTCACCCAGTCATATTTGGAGGTCTATCCAAACAAGGGTTTTAGGATTTTGTAGAGGTGGTTTCGTGCTTTGAAACCTGACTCAGCCAGGGCCGAATGGCTACCTCTGTTTACCGCTTAACAATTCATTTGGATTGGTTTTATTGTCAATGGCTTCATGCCTCAAACTTTTAAGGGTTTCTGCTCTTGCGAAGAAATTGGTGTGTGCTGTTTTCTTTAATAGAATCCAGTTCCTTCAGCGTATAAGTTATTAAGGGTTTAATCTGGGCAGAGAGTTTTAGTTTATGAGATACTAAGTGTGTTTTGTCTAAAGCACTTACTCAGCTCTTTGACATGTGAACCCCTTCCCCCAAGAAATAGTTTACCTACGTACCGGAGAATTACTGTTGAAATATTTCTTCTCGGCATCCTGTTGGAAAATGGAGAATCCCATGCTCATTTACTATGTAGGTAAATCCTTTTTAGGGAATAAGAGGAAAATACAGGCATTAAAAGACCTGATTAGAATGGAAAATCCCTCTATCCTTTGTATCCAAAAGATAAAACTAAATGAAAATGAAATGAAAAAAAAAACAGTAGTAAATTTTGGAGGAATAGTCAAATGATTGCAGTAAGTGCTAGAGCATCTAGTGGGATTTGTACTGCTTGGTCCCCTATCCGTTTTGATTAAAAACACCATGAAGAAACACAACACTTCATTCTCAGTGTTGGAGCACAAGGAAAGCAGCCAGGTCATAGATCTAATTAATATCTATGTTCCTCCAATTTATGGTGCTATTGTTATTTTCTACACTCTTACTTGCTATATACATGAGAAACTTTGCATATTTGTGTATAATTGTTTGAATTGACATGGATGCACATGAATATATATATATTTATTGAAAATGTGAATATTTAATGTATTTTTGCTTAACCGGTTTTTGTCCGGTTCCGGTTCGGTTCCGGTTCTCGGGGTGGGGCCAGTTCATCCACCGGTCCGGTTCTGATAACATTGATCCGCACCCCATACACGCACAGGCATTGGATGCACTCTCTCAAGATTCCTTTAGGATAGCTTCGAGTGGGATCTCATCAACTTTAGGTGGAGACCGACCACCATATACCATGATCTGATAGGATTTGCCAGGGTTGTCACATACAAGAACCAGATGACAGAGACAGATTCACACCTTATTTTCAAGTGCCCCCTATACTATGAGATCAAAGGACGTTACCACTACCTTTATAGAGATTCAGGCGGCTCCCTCTTGACTTTCTTTCGACATCAAGAACAGAGATGCCTAGCCCACTCCATCAAGGAGAGATGCAGCCACAAATCTCAATTCCTGCACACCCCACATCGCTTTGACACGGCTAAAACAATCATGTCATACTTTCATGTTGAATAGTCAGAACGGAGCAACAAATGGCAAGTTAAGAGCCATAATACTTCAAATATGTAATATCCCAGATGCGGATATTCCACTGTTTTCTATACTAGGGCTTGCTTAAGCCTCTTGATTTACAATAATACTGAAATAAACTTGCATGCAAAGTGTCGGGCAAATGGCCCTATTTTATAGCTAACTAGGGCAGAGAATTTTATGGTGACAGATCAACACTTACCACTGATAATCCGGCTGATAATGCTCCAGAGATAATACGCATGCATCGAGAACTGATATGGTGAAGAACTGGTGCTCCTTGCCTCCGGTGTTACCCCAGCAGCACGAACCCCTCAATCAGCTAAAGATGATGTTTTCAGTGAAGGAGTTGTTTGATGCAGGTGAGAATTTGCAAGAATGAAAGTCTTCCCGTGCCGAAGAGATTGCCTGAAGCACGCAGAAGTTCTAAGCAATCTAAGCAGGCTAGCGAATTGATTTGATGGTTTAGCTGCTCACGCCCCCAACTATACAAATATGATGAGAACTGCTCCGAGTGAGCAAACTGGAAGCTGATAATCTCCTGGTACTGAAGGATGATACTAATGATGAGAATGGTGCCAGTATTCCGAAGATAAACAGAGATCTGAGGACCCAACGAATGCTTTGGGGTTTTCCAGCTAAAAACCCCTTACGGCTGCACAAGTGTCCCTGCAAACAATCTTCTGATGGGTACCGGATAACCGTATATGGATGAATAAGATGAAGAACTGATGGTGGGCATGGATGGTCTACCCTGAAGGAGACTAGGGAAAATATTTCACTGCCAAAACCTCGTTAGCTGAAGACATCGTCTTCAACCCCAATTGTCGTGGTCGCACGCTGTGCTGCTACTCAAAAGCTCCAAATCAATAATAATCATAAGTGTCTTTCTCCATTCACTTCACCTCTCTTTTATAACCTCCCACTGTGAATAACCTAATTTTGACCTAATTAGGTCACTTTAACTTCTAATTTGGAGTTGACTTGCATGCAGGTGCATGGAGACTCAATCGGGTGCATGCATCATGAAATAATACTCAGATCTCATACATGCAGGTGGCCTTTGGCTATGGTGGCCCCTGTCTACCCAATGATGATATAATATTGATGCCCTAGATCTTCTTTATATGGAATCAATCCATAGCATATTCCTTGACTGTCAGTGCCCGCTCGAACCTATGGAAATCATATACATTAGCGAGCTGGTCCTCAATGTAGGACATTACAGTCCTTCCCGCTTGAATTTGCTTGTCCTCAAGCAACTGTAAAGTTGGGTGCTGTAATACCTATTCTCCCTCCCAAGTGGCCTCCTCTATAGGCAGATCTCTCCACTAAACCAAGTAGTCTCTGATGATTTTGTTCCTCAGTTTCTGCTCTCGCACCTCTAGGATGCGCTTAGGAATCAGAATCAATTGCCCCTCATCATCAAGGGGGGAAGCTCGGAAGATGTAACAATCTTCTGACTGACTGCCTTCTTGAGGTTGGAGACATGAAATACATTGTGAATCTTGCTTTCTACGGGTAGTTCTAGCTCATATGCTATCTCTCCAACCGTCCAGATTATCTTGTATGGACCATAGAAGCGAGGTTTGAGTTTTTCCGCTCCTTTCTTTTTAAGAGATGACTGTCGGTAAGGCTGGAGGCGTAAATAAACAAAGTCTCCTACCCCAAAACTGCACTCAAATCCCCTATCTGGAGGTTGACCTACTGGACGGTCTCCGAATACTGCTTTGTGCTTCTGCGGTAAGGCCTCTATATCTGTTGGATGTTGTGTGGCCTTATCTGGTGGTTTCCTGAAGGTAACCAAACACTCTACTGCCCACTCAATATCTCCCTTTCGGAGTATTTCCTCCATCCTGTGTGATGTCGCTGCTGTGGGAGGGTAGGTATTCATCCCTCTCAATACTACCTTCTGTCCCTCTGCTCCTATGAACTCCATCTCCATGGTCTGGTAGTTTGTGGAATACTTCCCTAGCATATACATCCACTAAACTCCTAATACCACCTTCATGTCAGGTACATCTACCACATAGAATGTCTCTATCACTGTATAATTCCCAAGTGTTACTTTTAATTGAGGAATCCTCTTACTACACTCCATGGTGTGACTTGCTGCAGCTACTAAAAACCCATCAAAACTCTCAATCTGAATGTCTCTCCTTTTAACCCATGCAGCATCAATAAAGTTGCGGGATGCCCCCCATCTATCAGCACTCCCACTCTGTGGCCCTGTACAGTACCTCTGATCCGGAGAGTGTGGAATCTAGGAACCCCTGTCATGGTAGCAATGGTACCTCCTAAGTGCGGCCACTCCTTAACTGTCTCTAGTGTCTCTCCCTGCTCCTGATCCTGATAATCATCATCCTCCCCATTGTCGGAATAGGCCTCTATGTAGTAAGCCTTTCCCTTCCCTGAACATCTGTGACCTGGTACCCATGGTTCCTGGCAAGTGAAACATAACTTTTTTCTTCTGAGGTCTTGTCGGGTATCATTGTCCATCCACTCTTTCTTGGGCCATTCTTTCTGGACAGGTTTCCTCTCTTCATCTTCAATAGGGAAATTGGTTTTGGGAGGAAGCCTAATTTTGGGTATTGCATCCTGCAAATCTCTAGTCCGTCTGATGGCATCTACTAGGGTGGTGGGCCTGTAGGACTTGACCCATCCCCGTAAGGTTTCAGTGAGGGCCTCTGTAAACAACATAACCAACCTGCTCTCTGAAATATCTATCACCATGATCGCTAACCTCTGAAACTCCAAAATAAATGTATCTGCACTACCTGTCTGCTTGAGTAGTGCCAGCTCTCGAAAGTGTACCTCAGGGTCCTTCCGATCAAACCGCTCAATGAGCCTTTGTGTAAAATCTGGGTACGATGTGATGGTATTGTGACCCATTGTCACTAACCCGTGGTACCACCACTCATGTGCTTCTCCATCCAAATGCAAGGTAGCCAATTTAATGGCATATGTCTCAATCATGGGGTTGAGCTGGAAGTATGTATCCAACTTCTGCACCCAATTATGGGTTGGCCCACCCCGAGTACCCTCAAAGGTAGGGATAGTCAGTTTTCCTACAGTGCGTTGTAACTCATAGTTCTGGGTGAATGGCCTATTGTAATCTCTGGGTTTGTTCTTACTTTTAAAGTGGCAGAAGTCAGTGAAGGTCATGGTTGAACGGAAGTCATCTCCTAAGGCTCTATACTCCCTCAGATAGGTACTCAAGGATTCTTCTGGATTGAGGCATGGTAGGTCGGGAAGGCTTGTTGTATATATGGGGATGACTCTACATGTTGGTATGTAAGTGCTCCCTACTACTGTTGGTGGATACCCTATCACTATAGGGAAACAAGGGACTGTGTGGGGTGGGCCCATTTTTCTCTGTCATTTGCCTGAAGGTACTCATCATTTCTTTTTCCCCGTAGTGAGTTCTTTTATGGCTGCCATGAGAGTATTGAAAGTTGTTTTATCATCCTCGACCATTGTTTATTTGCCCTTTCCAAACTGATACTCTATGTCCTCTAACTCCCCTTCTCCTCTATTACTGTCTCTACCCCTCTGTCTCCAGAAAGTAATGTTGTATGGGTCTTTTGAATTCATTTATAATTTTTGCATGCCCATAGCTAGCAAGGAAAATAGCTCTGATACCACTATAATATCCCAGATGCAGATATTCCACTGTTTTCTATACTAGGGCTTGCTTAACCCTCCCAATTTACAATAATACTGAAATAAACTTGCATGCAAAGTGTCGGGCAAATGGCCCTATTTTATAGCTAACTAGGGTAAAGAATTTTATGGTGACAGATCAACACTTACCACTGATAATCTGGCTGATAATGCTCCAGAGATAATACACATGCATCGAGAACTCATCTGGTGCAGAACTGGTGCTCCTTGCCTTCGGTGTTACCCCAGCAACACGAACCCCTCAATCAGCTAACGATGGCGTTTTCAGTGAAGGAGCTATCTGATGCAGGTGAGAATTTGCAGGAATGAGTCTTCCTTTGCCGGAGAGATTGCCTGAAGCATGCAGAAGTTCTGAGCACTCTAAGCAGGCTAGCGAATTGATTTGATGGTTTAGCTGCTCACACCCCCAGCTACGCAGATCTGATGAGAACTGCTCCGGGTGAGCAAACTGGAAGCTGATAATCTCCTGGTACTGAAGGATGATACTAATGATGAGAATGGTGCCAGTATTCCGAAGATAAACGGAGATCTGAGGACCCAACGAATGCTTTGGGCTTTTCCAGCTAAAAACCCCCTACAGCTGAACACGTGTCCCTGCAAACAGTCTTCTGATGGGTACCGGATAACTGTATATGGATGAATAAGATGAAGAACTGATGGTGGACCTGGATGGTCTACCCTGAAAAAGACTAAGGGCAAATATTTCACTGTCGAAACCTCATTAGCTGAAGACGTCGTCTTCAACCCCAACTGTCGTGGCCGCATGCTGTGCTGCTACTCAAAAGCTCCAAATCAATAATAATCATGAGTGTCTTTCTCCATTCACTTTACCTGTCTTTTATAACCTCCCACTGCAAATAACCCAACTTTGACCTAATTAGGTCACTTTAACTTCTAATTTGCAGTTGACTTGCATGCAGGTGCATAGAGACTCAATCGGGTGCATGCATCATGAAATAATGCTCAGATCTCATGCATGCAAGTGGCCTTTGGCTCTGGTGACCCCTGTCTACCCAATGATGATATAATATCGATGCCTTAGATCTTCTTTATATGGTATCAGTCCATAGCTGATTCCCTTACTGTCAGTGCCCGCTCGAACCTATGGGAATCATATAGGTTAGCAGGCTAGTCCTCAATGCTTAAGCAAAAGAGGACATTACAAAATAGTAGACTGGTGAGATCTTAGCCCTCCCCTCAACCTCCCTCTCTAAGAGTTCGAGCAGTATCTTTGAGACCAGCTCAGAGGTACCAAACAACACATTTCCACAAACCCCCAGAGCATTAAGGGACCAGTTCCCGACAGATTTGGTACAAAGCGCCTCCCACTCGCCAAATCCCTTCCCAACCACAGTGGAACAGTCAAAGATCTATCCATAGTTTCTTTCCTTCGACCTCAAATGGTAGGAGTATCCCTCACTCCTACATCCCCCCAAGATCATGAAGCGAGACTCGGTGACTCCATAGGACTCCAATAGTGATAGCAAGCCAATGCCCCGATTGCCTCCATCATCGTCAACTATTAGACTCAGACATTCTTGACTTCATCAGCCTCATCCTTGTCTTCTCCTATGCCATTGTGCCTTATCACGGCTTTATACATGTTTTTGACGACGTCTTAAGACTTGTATCTTTCTTTCTTTATTTCATTTTATTTTATATTAGGTTTAGCTACAGCATTATCTAGGAGTTGCGTTTGCACTCACACATTGTACTTATACAGATTATATCCTTCTAGTCCCACTGACCTACTTGTGTTGTCATTCGTTGGACATGTCATGTAATATACTGCCTTAAATCTGATCTCAATTACTGGCTACTTTGTGTGTGTCAAGAACTTCAAATATCCACTGCTGATTTGTTGAGTTTATAATTTATGGTTTTCTCATGGCTTTGCAAGATAGGCAGCAATATATTATATCAAGTATACTAATCAGGAATTCAAGGTGTTAAACTTGTCTGCCTTTGTCCAACAATACACAGTGTGCTGTAGGATTCTACCCTTCTCTTCCAATCAGATTATTTACTGTGTTTAATCATTGTGTAGGAGTTTCATAGTGGTTTCATTACTCATTAATTGCCATCAATAAACATTATTCCAACACCAATAAAATATCCAATGTAAGTAACATTCATAAACTCAGGGAAAGTGCTGTAGATATATTATTTGTAGACAACGATTAATATGAACAATATTAAGGTCCAATAACACATGAATTTCTGACCTGATTTTTTTGGTTACATACAGCCTGCACTTTGCCCAGATGCACAGTGAAAGGACTCATTTTTCTCCAGTGTTGAGCCCTCCTCTATGACTGGTTTGACCACCTTTACAACAGCAGTGACAATTCTGTAGCAGCGATATGGGTAGATCTGGTATATTTCCTGTAGGTGGCTGATCTCTGAGGTATGGAGTTTCCCTTCTTCTGAACCCACAGTTTAGTGAAGCAAACACAACCAACAAGGTAGAGGATCTTCTCATTAACGAATAAACACAATATTTGAACCAGCATGAGAGGAATGACGCCCACAATTTTCCCTTGTGACTGTCTTCATTAATGCATCCTCTCTTCACCCAACACCTGTATATCTACTGGCAAATATTTTACTTTATATGCTATGATATCAGGGTGCTACCTGTCTAGAGATGACAAGGGGCATTTTAGATGACCATGACCTTCAAAATGGAGGAACAGGGCTTAGGTATGGAGTACGGAATCTGTACGGAATAGTACAGAAGGGTACTATTTGGTATGGAAGTGTCCTCTACAGCCTGCCACGAGTTGGTCTACTTTCCCTTTCTCTGTCCAACACAAAAAGGGATGATATTCTTCTCAAACTAGCATGAAATCTCTATCACAATAATCCTTAATAAAGATGATTCACCCAGCTATGAAATAAATTGATTCGCTGCCCTAACACTCCACAAACTTCTTCTCATTAAAGCACAAATGATAGATCCGGGTAATCTATCCTTGAACTTAGCTAGGATGGATAGATTTCACCATCAAAACCAAGATTTGTCAAGGGTTTACGTCCTCAACACCAATAGCTCACCGAGCTCTCCAAACCTATCTCCGAAAAGATGAATAATAACAATCATACCCTTTTGGTTCAACTAACCCTCTTATATACCTTTTACGGTTTGCATGCATCTCACTTTTAGGGTTTGCATGCATGTCACTTTTAGGAACATCACATGTCACATGCCCATAGAAACAAAGTCATTTGTCTAATATGTTTTTTTAACTGCTGGTATTTGCATTAATAAATATGCAACTAATACTGAATCGCTATATAGCTCCAGTTCCCAAAAATAACATAATACTTGAAAAGAAGCTTCAAAAATCAAGGCTATCTAAAATAAAGCAAGGCATATAAGCCACACTCATTATATTTTGAAATGGCCTCTTCACTTCTGTCAATGTTTCTAAATTATTATATTAATCTGATCTTAGAACCACTTCAAAGTCCAGTTTTGCTTCAACAGCCATAACTAGTTCCAAGTGGCTGTACTCCACTGATATCTTCCAGTTATGTGGTATAGCAACTTCTATTTAACAGGAAATGAGGCCTCCATAAGGGAAATCTGAAAACAAAAAATGGATTCAGATTTGATACCAATTATACACTTCACAAGTTTTTAATCTCAAGGTATAAAATTTGGAGGACATTTATAAATGCAAAGCATGCTTTTTTCCTTACTCTTCAGTTTGCAAGAAGAAATCTAACAGTTTCAGATATCTTTTATTTCCGGAAATGTTTGATTTGCAACATGGTGGTCTGTAAAAAGAAGCCTTTCTAAGAAGAGCTCATTGAGCAAGAAAAAGGTGAGTCCAACAGAGCAAATAACATTACCAAACCAGGTTTTTCATACATTTTGTAGCTAAAACCAGTGTTTTTAAACTCGGCCGAGTCGGCTCGGACTCGGCCCGAGTCACCCGAGTCAAACCCTCACCGAGTCAAACCGGCTCGGGTGGCCGGTTCGATACCGAACCGGGCCGAGTTGAGCCCGAGTCACCCGAGTCAAACCCTCACCGAGTCAAACCGGCCTTTAAACCGGCTCGGGTGGCCGGTTCGGTACCGAACCGGCCGAGTTGATATCAACTCGGCCCAGTTCGGTACCGAACCGGTCAGCTCGACCGAGTCAAAGGCCAACTCGCCGATTTTTTCCAGATTTCAAAAAAAATTTAAAAATTAAAAATTAATAATACCTAACCTAACTCGTACCCCTAACCTAACTCATATCCTAACCTAAAGGCTAACACTATTTACCTGCTGCATGCCGTCAAGTTTCAACTTCTTATCACATGGATCAATTGCTCATGGTTCGGGACCTCAGGTTGAAGGCTGAAGCTCTAGCCTCTACTCACGAGCCACTACTCTGCTACTGCTGCACTGCTCACGCTGGCCGATCATCTATTGTTCTCTGGAGCTCGGGTTGAAGGCTTCAAACCTCAAAGTTGAAGCTCACTCACAGACCGCCAGCACTGATTTAACAGCTCATTCTGATCATAAGGGCGAACTGATATCACTGCTGAGTATCTTCTTTGTTATACACTAAGTGTGTGTGGCCATTTACAGTGATTTGGGGTCTGTTTAGAGGGCTGACGCAGTGATAACAAAGGGAAACAACCACCAATAATCACCTAGAACAGTAAACATCCAAGGAGCAGTAAGCATTAGAGGTCATCATCAAACGCTGCCTCACTTCTGAGCATTAAAGACAGGCTGCTACAGCCACAAAGGAGCTGCCAACTTCAACATAACCCACAGGACTGCAAATAGTGTCTAGAACTGGCCTATCTATCTCACTATGTACTGCTGCTACAGCTGGTAAAAGGTACAGGCAACTTGTTTTTCTGTGGTTGAATTTGGCAATAGATATAATGCAAATATATATATTTTTAGTGTGCATAAGTTATTCTCAAAGGTTATGGAAAGTGTGGTCTGAATTATCACTGTCTAACAGTCACATAGATCGAACAAAATCAGACTTGTTCAAAACAGTGAACACTACAGTGGTAAAACATCAATTGTCTCCAATATGTTTGAAAGTTGCTAGCATAGACATTTTCTTTTGTTTTTATAATGGCCACTTTCTTCAGCCAATGTCTAAAATTTAAATATTTTATATGTTTTTTAATAAACCGAGTCATTAAAATCAAACCGCCCGAGTCATTGCCGAGTCATTGCCGAGTCATTGCCGAGTCCGAGTCCGAGTCCGAGTTGACCCTCGGCCGATTCCGAGTCCGAGTCCGAGTTTTAAAACATTGGCTAAAACCATGAACCAATAATAGTAAGCAAAAACATCTTACATCCAAGAAAATTACCATTCTGCAACCAAGAAGAACAAGGACTGATGGTCCTGTTACTAGGACTAAGCTCTGATACCCATTTGTCACAAACAGTTCCAAAGTCTCATGTCCAAAAATTTGAACACTTGCGAATACCACAAACAGTAAGTAGACTAATGTACTCCATGACTTCATTGACAATAATCTGCAACTCCATTGGCACAGCTCAATTAATGCTGGCATGCCTACCTCAACAATGGCTACAAACTTGCTTGTCAGGGGGGAAGAGAGTTCGATTAACTAAATTCAACATGGGTTCACCATCACAAAGTACACCATATACACATACAGAGTTTCTTCTGTCTAAAATATATTATAAACCATGCTTTTTCAAAAGAGTGGGATGGTATCATCTGAAAATAATGCAGCAGTTATCCAGATAAGGAAATCCAGAAGGATAGATAATAGCAGATGATATCATCTGATTGATTTGCTTTTCTGCTTCAAAGTGGGCTAATTTCTTTCGATGCAGAGTATATACCCCAGTCTAGAAACTGTTTACGGTCAAACTCTAACCGTGGAGCATGTTTATGAGGGTGATTATGGATCATGGTTCTATAAATTTTTCGATATGCTCTTGAAAATACTCAACCCCAACTCGGTCTCAAGTCTCTCTAAATCACATGCAAGATGCTAAACCCGATTCTCAACCCCAGAGAATGTATATCAGCTCTAACAATTATTTATAACATGAAACACATGAGATTTATTTACTTCTTTTACTCAATAGTAATCACACACATAAAAATGGACAAAGAAGTTTTTGGTCAATGTGACCCTAGAAAAACCCTCACAGGAAAACCACTGAGAGATAGATTAGCTTTTATTATCTTCAAGCAGTTACAGTGAGGTACAATAGAATAGATCCAACATAGACTTATCTCTGAGCCAAAGGCTCTGATGCACAAGTTGAATCTCTGATCAATGACTGGGTAATGTGCCCCTATCTCAGAATGCACCTCTCTCTGACCGCACCTCTCTCTGATGCTGCTCCTCACGCCCTTCTGCTCCTGAATCATTGTCTCTGTGATAGCTCTCTTCGTCTGATGAACTCAATCACTGAGATCAATCCCCTTCAGTGAAGTGTGCCTCTTCCTCTCAAAGGATGCACCCCCTCTGTCAACTGAATCAATGAATACTCTTGAGCTGGATTCAAACTCTCATAGAAACAATCTCTGCCTCTAATGTATCCTCCCTCTGCCACAAATCAAGTGTGCTAGATCTATGCTCAGATCTGCACCCTCACTCCACAAGAAACTGTGCCCTCATGGAGAATTCAGATGGGTGAAGGACTTTCATCCAGAAATTAGGGGATGACAGGAAAAAACTCTTTGGATAAAGAGTTCAGTCCAAAGAAAAAGAGAAGTCAATAGGGCAACAGCAGGTAGATTTGAGGAGCAGAACTAAGTTGCAAGAGATACAAGAGTTGGCAGTATTTCTTTCTCAGTGGACAGTGGTGCATCTAGCCACATGACAAGGACAAGGGATGTATTCCTTCATGTTTCAAAGACAGACTCAGATTGCCATGTGACTTGTGGGGTTGACACCATACATGCAGTAAAAGGGGTTGGAACAGTGTTATTCCAGCTAGAGTCAAGAGGATCTCTTGAGGTGGCAAGAGTGATGTATGTTCCAAAGTTGAAGATGGCTTGCTTTCAGTTTCAGCTTTAGAGGACCAAGGGTATGGAGTTGTGTTCCAGGATGGACAGGTATTTGAACTGTTTAACCGGGTTTGGATCTGTAAAATCAACAAATACATTTATGAGGCTATGGATCAGGCAAAGGAGCAAATAAGGGCAGCATTCAAGGATAGAGTGGCTAAGTATGGGCCTATCTAGGATATCATCGATAGGAGATGGAACAATCAAGTCCATCATCCTATACATGCAACTAGGTATTTCCTGAACCGAAGGTATCATTATAGAGCTCAAATTAGAGAAGATCAAACTGAAGAGGTCAAAAATGGATTGAATGAGTGGCTTGAATGCATGGTCCCAAATGAGATGCTGTAGTTGGGGATACACCAACAGATTTGCCCTTTCACTAGAGCTGCAGTACCTTTGGCAAAAATGTGGCTAAGATTGCAAGAAATGTGGAACAACCATGTAAAGAGTTCCATTATTTTATTAAATTTGGTTGTTTAAATATTAAATTTAAATACTTCAATTTTTAGCCAAATTCACAATCTAATTTCTAGGTTTAACTTTGTTTTTGCATTTGCTGCACAATGGTGGGAGGCATTTGGTAGCCAAGGTCCTCAATTGCAAAAGTTTGAAATTTGAGTCCTCAGTCAACCCTACAATTCTTCCAGGTGTTAGCGCAATTGGTTTGTCATTGAGCGGATTCACATGAAGAAGAGAAACAGTTTAAAGCAAAAACAGTTAAATGATCTAGTCTTCGTGCAGTACAACCTCTGACTAAAGCACAACCAATTGATGAACAAAAGACCTGATAAAGATCCCATTGTGTTGGATGATATTGATCCAACCACAGATTGGGTAGCAGAGAGTCAAGAACCAGAGTTTGATGTTGATTTTAATATTGATGCAGATGAGTCAGGTGAAGTTCATTTGGAAGAAGATCCACTATTACCAGTACCACCACCAATTCATTCAGGTGTAGATCCAAACATGGCAAGCACTAGTCAAGAGGGACAAAGGCATGGACCTCTACCTCCACCTCGTTCTTCTAAGCCTTTAGCTAGTATTACAGCTATTGCAGTAATTGTAGATGACCTTGAGGGGTTTTGAGCCCGATCCAAATAATGATGCCATTGCCTATGTCATTGCTAGTCCTGATTATAGTTCTAGTTCTACCAATAGTGATAAGTTTGATGATTGATCATGTTGATCAATAACATGGATGATGTATGATCATTGATGTATGATGTATGATGTACTGGCATCATAGCATGTTGTTTTTTGGACTCTACATCCCATTTAGACCTCAATGATTATGTATTTTGTTCCAATCTTCCAAATATGTATTGCACAGTACACTTTGTGCCATTTCGATATATTCACCCTTATATGGTATATATTATATATATGAGAAAACTTTGGATATTTTGTCTCTAATGCTTTAAAATCATGGATTTGAATCTTTAAAATATTGCTTTTCTTTAAAATTTAAATATTTTATGTGTTTTTTAGTAAATCAAGTCATTAAATTCAAATCGCCCAAGTCATTACCAATTTATTACTGATTCCAAGTTCAAATCCAAGCTCACCCTCGATCGATCCCGAGTTTGAGTCCGCATTGAAGTAGGGGTTTTATGCCCCGAGCCTACAATAGCAATGATTTCAAACATTGACTGGTGGAACAGGTTGTTCTTGGCATGTTGAAAGGAGTGTTACTCCATAGAAAACATTGCGACACAATCTTGTTGGTTCCCTTCTTTTCCTTTATTTTAACCAACAACCAAATAGAAGGTTGTGCACCAACACAAAATCTCGAAACAAAATAAGGTGAATTTGTTAAGGGCATTAGGGAAGGTGTGGTCAAGGATTGGTTTTCACTTCCCAAGCTCCCCCGCCTTGAAAAGCATGTGGCTCTTGAGGTTCTTGCAACTCCTCCAACAACAATTTTAAGCCTCCATGACTACCTCTCATCTTTCTTCTTACCAATATCAAGAACTAATTCATTGGCAATATGGACAACTTCTAAGGAAGATCTAGGGCAAATTTCCATTTCATGCCCTAGAATTATAGCAAGAAGGTATTTCAAGCGATTGATTACACCATTAATTTCATCAAGCCTAGGAAACCTTGACATCATTGCTTTCATCTTTAGATCTCTCTCTCTTTCTTTACTAACACCAAGATGTTTCCAATCTCAAACATTCTCACTTTGTATTACCGCACCTATGACACTGTTGTATATACATATTTTGGTGCTAGCTAGATCTAGTGATTTACTTTTCTTCAATTTATTTTTGCTTTCAGCATTTTCTAGGAGCTGCTTTCACACTCCCACAATGTATTCACACTAGATGTATCTTTTAGTCCCATTGACCTACCTTTGTGGTCCCTTGTTGGACATTAATAAACTTATCTTATCTTATCTTCCCACACAACTTGCAACTCAACATCCATCAATTATGAGGATTAAGCGACTCACCATATTCCCATAGTGGGTCCAATGCCTTTAGCATTTTCATAGGGAACTGATTAAACCTAGGGCACAAAAAGAAATAGAAATCAACATGAAACAATGTTGCAAATAAAAAAATCAGACCTAGATAAGCAGTAAATCTACCATTAAAAATCAGCATGAGGAGGCAACACTAATGGGCATTGCAAAACCTATCCTAAATCTCAAAAACCAAACAAAAGGCAAGCATAATTTTTTGTACATGTCTAGGTATATGGAGACAATAGATCCGAATCAATCCCCACTCCACAACAGCTTCACTAAAGGTGATGAAAACACTTAATTTCTCCTTAGCTCAAAGAAAGACAGTGAGAAACTCCTGTGTTCTTAATCCCTACCTTTTCTTTTCAAAAAGGATTTAAAAAAAAAAACAACTGGATCTTAAAATGGTTATTGACGCAGACCTATCGTAAGTTCAAAATTATCGTTTTATCGTAAGTTCAAAATTATCGTTTAGCCCCAAGGATTAGCCCAAGCGGTCATGTGCTAGATGTGAGATCTCTCCTCCCAAAATTGCTTAGGTCATGGATTCGACTCTCTTGTTCCCCTCAAGTTTAGGCTCCATAACCAAGGCCAATGGCTTACCCCGTTTACCATCCATGAATTTGGGGAAGTTCTTTGAGGATTTTTCACAAGTTTATTCCTTAGAAAAAGAGTTTTAGAATGTCATAATATTTTGAAGTGATAATATCGCTGCCTTGGGAATCTCACAATATATCATTACCTTGGCATAATTCTCACTATATTTGCAACACTGATGAGAAGTAAATTATAGATTGTCCCAGAAAGCCTAAAATTCCATAGAAACGGTGATTAAGAAAGCAGAGATAAAGTGATTGATAAGTGTTAAGAATCCATCAAATAATAAGCGGCATTCAAATGGGGCAAAATGGCAATGCTTTTTCTTTCCATTACTAGTCCATGTAAGCATGGAAAGGTTGGCCCCCTGTAGCACTGTAGGGGATCTAAATAGAGGATATATTTAATGTGCACAGTGCCACTTGAGCCTTTCTGGTGATCTTTTGCAAAGTTGTAGCAAACTTTAAAATTGGATTATTAAAAAATTAGAAGCACTAGAAAAGCTGTACCCGAGGTGCCCTGGCTCCTATCTCCTGGAAGCTTTTAGGATTTTTCAAGAAGGATACAACTTCATTGACTTCCTCTTTCACAGCATCAATTCCTGCTAAGTCCTTCAAATGCATAGGGGGATTTTTTATTCTCTGCGTAAAGAATTCAGCTAAAATTAATGTACGTTCAGATAATAACCCTGATAAATCCAATAAAAAATATACCTGAGCAATTAAGCTCACGCCCTAATATAGAAAACTTGTTACTGCTTCATACCTTCATTCTGTCGAAAGCACCTTCTATAGGGTCAGCCTTCGTTTTCTTTACACCAGAATGCATTTCCTTGTACACTTTTCGCTGAGAAGAGAACAAAGGAAATATAATGAACACTTTATCATATTAACCAAATGAAATTATCTAGAACACTTTATCATATAATGAACACTTTATCATATTAACCAAATGAACACTTTAAAAGCTATGCTGTAGATTTCACCAGCATGCACTTTCATCTTAAAGAGCAAATCATTGCAGATACGAAACCAATAGACACGTCCAATTTATATGGTTAACACAAGAGAGAGAGTGAGAAAATGCACAGAGAATTGGAAATCGCAGCATAGTAGCATGTTCGATTACTTCTAGAAGTATTTCAAAGTCAAGTAGATCTTAAGGGATTGGTATCCGGGGCATATACATAAGAATAATTTCCAGTAATGATGTTAGCCCTTCGTATCACAGATCACTGGTATTACTGCATGTTCACAAAGGGAGAAATTGATTATCTATTTCACTAAAAAACCTCCAGTTTCACACATCCAATTTATCTCCTGCCTAATCATATGGAGAGCTAGAACAGAAGCTGCATGTATAGGAATTAAACAAACTAGATTCATTCCTCGATACAGGAATTCCAGTCTTCTGAATCATTATGGAAGCTTGCAAATATCACAGGTAGAGCATCTCAATAATGAAATGGATCTGGCCTCTATTGATATGCATACGCTACAACCTGCATTTTAAATGGATCCAACGTCTGTTCTTTCAGAAACATATGTTGAATTGGCCTCAAACCTCAAATACCTACATACATGCATATAGTGCTCTGGCAAAGATTTCACAATGTGTGGCAAGACGGTTTACGTCTTCAAAGACAAAAGTCTTTCTTGAAGAGTTTCATGGAGTTACATATTTGATATTTCCCTTCAAACTTGTCTAAGAACCTTGCTTTATCAACTATTGATATGACCCAAAGGGGATATATCGGGTTAAATGTATATGATTTGACCCCAAAGGGAGTATATATGGGGCTAAATGTATATGGAATAGTGGTTGCCCTAATGAAGGGGCCTCATGTGCAATGAGTGAATCGATATATATAGAGGTAATGAATAGATGGGAAATGAATATATGAAATGTTTTGGAGTATTTGGAGGAAGTTCACCTATTCCTTAAGGAGTTATTGTGTAACTCATCTCTATTATCTATCTTGGAGTTGTGTTACACATTTACATTGTTGTACATAGTGTGTAATTTGTTATATTATGCTATCTTAAGGACCTGGTTCATAATATTTTGTATCAGAGCATACAGTCCTTGGCATGGACTCTTCCAAAATGAGTCATCTTAGCAATTTTGCCATAACTGTTCTTTTGGAGGTCATATCATATAATTTAACCCCATTTATGCCCCCTTTTGGATCATATAAACTATTCTGATGCCTTTTAAAAAAGAGTTTGGGACATCCTATTCAATGGACCAAGATAGTTTACCTGTTGGTTCATGAGAAAGAGAGACATAAATAATTCTCAACTACTAAATGCAAACAGAATTTGCATCAATTGACAATATGCTGGAATACATGTCAGAATGTCAAGATTATAGAACAGAAAATATAAACGTATACTAATGGATATGAATCCGTAATCACAACACCAAAACGGGGCTTTGGTAAGGTACCCACTATCGGTTGGATTTTTAGTAAGCTTGCAGAGGCAATAGCTAACTGTTAATATAACTTATAAGCAATGTAATGAAAAATAGTTCATTTACAGGAAAATATACAACATGAGGATAAATAGTTGAAATCCAAAGGATATAAAAATATATAATTGATAATGAAGAAGTGAGTGAAAATGATACAACAGTATGTGACATTGTGTATAAATGTGCATTGAATGGCCACATACATGTTTATAGTATATACACTCCTTTTAACATGTGCCTTATTATTATTATTATTATTATATGTACTTTATGTTTGTTACATTGCATCCCCTTCAAAAATACTTTGTCCTCAAAGCATAATCTGGAAAGCTACATCCCCATTTTTGCATGTAATGCTTTCACCTAATGCTCTATCTTTGTTGTTGTCATGGTTGAAGAAATGAAGCAGTGCAATCATCAAAGTATGGAACAGAATTGTCGAATAGCTGAAGATTCGGCCCACCCTAGTTTGATCTTATGTGGAACTACCTATTTATAAGGTTCTGGGATTAGATCATTTTGTATTGCTATCTCATGGATTACTGATATTTTGAGACCAAATTGCACTGAAATTGATCTTCTTCAGAATGTAAGCCAAATATTGTCTTTGCTCAGAGCAATGCCAAATTGCCAATACATTCATTAATCAAAGAGCCGGCTCTTGAGATTAGAATGTCGATAAGGCGGTGTCCTTGTAACATGGTCTTTCTTTATCATAATTTTAGAGTTCTCTTGATTCACTTTTGGTGTTATATCTTCTACTTACACTTGCATCACTCTTTTGATCTTTGAAATTTTATTAATAGAGACACTTGGATTTGCTAAGGTTTCTATATTCAACAATTGTACTTCAAGATCTGAACATAGCCCCTAATTCAACTGGCTCATTTATTGTTTCCTTGTCAAAAAATGAATCTTCGCTGATAAACTCTTCTAGTGTTTCTTTTTGTCTTGTTTTCGTTTTTCAACTTCTTGATTTGTGCAATCAAGCATTTACTATGATTTTTGAGATGAGATATTTCTTCAATTTTCTCTAACAGATCTTTGTTGAAATTTGTTTGAGATCTTCATTATTCTGTGAGATTCCTCATGTCGTCATTGATATCTTGTTACTTCCATTTTCAAATAATCAATTTCTGTAACTAAAATCTTGTTTTGAACAAACAGGTTCGATTATGATTAATAACATTGAATTTTGTACAAAGGAAGTGTTTCCCTAGTGATTTTTGCCTAAGTCACTAAAAGAGAACAAGTTACATGACCCTTGCATTAATTGTTTGAGAAAAGTAATTAATGTCACTTTAAAATTATAAAGCGACTTTTCAATTAAATTTTAGTGAGAGTTGAGAGAGAAAATTGATTTTTCTCATCCACTAATGCTTAGCCAAAAAGATGAAGATATTTTTCATTTTACGTGTAGAGTTCTGCATGTTTCCCCAACCCAGTTTTCAAGTTTAATTGCACATGTTTAATGCCCACCCATTCAGCATTATGCTGCAGATGGAATTTACTCATAAACAGTACAAAACTGAAAACATGAAGGAAACTTCTACAACTTTCAAATGAGCAGAAATTAACTCAGCCACACACAAAAATTCAGACGCAGAATTTTAGCCATTTTGGCTCAGAAAAAACCCCGAAGGGAAAACCTGAGAGAGAGAGTACTTTTATCACTTCTTAAAAAAATGTACAGTAGATTTTTAACTCAGCATCAAATACAAACTTATCTCAGTAACCGTGTCACTGTTCTTCTCAAAATCAGTGTACCGGCATAAACAGAAAATCGTGCCAACAGTCCTGTGCAAGTACAGTACGGCGCTCCTCGATTTTTGGGCTGTATGGTCCTCTATTTGTCTTGAATTTCGTACCAATCTGTCTGGAAATTTGTGCCCATTGTGCTGCAATTTCCTGCCTCAAAATGTGTGCAGTTGTCCCAACAGTATGACCATCTTTAATGCTGAAAAACTCCCTCGAATTCTGTGCCAGCATTCTTAAAAACTCCCTCACATAAGAGTTGAAAGAGGTAAATCTTGCAATGTTATTTTCTTCTCCTTATAGGAGAATGTCAAAAATTATTTTCCTTACTTAAGATGGCATTCTCCAATGTTTCTATCCAAGGTGAACCTAGAATTATGTCAACACCTTATCTACAGAACTGTAACATTGAATTGGGATATGAAAATATAATCATCAATTGTTAGTTGGATAATGTTCCATGCCCTTTTGGGTTTTGTTACGCTGCACTTGTACCCATCGCACCTTCAAGTGTACCCCAAGGAGAGAGGGCCAAGTTTTCAACTAGGAGAGGTGTTATCGAGCAATGGTGGTCGTGGCTGGGCCATTTGGTCATCCTTTAGGGGTACTATGGCTTAATGGCACTGGTGACTGCACTTTATTGGGGTTTTTTAACCTCGGGGTTGGTGTCCGGGGCCCATAAGGGTTGCCCACTAGGTCACATGGCTCCATATCCTGTTTATGTGCTCCGGTGGCCTCTGCTTCAGCTAGAAGACACTCGTCTTCATTCGCAGCCACTTTGGACACCTTCCTAACCCTTCATTCAGTGGGTCCCTGCTCTCCCAAGCCTTATCTCCTCAAAGGAAAGGCACCCTCCATTCCAGGCCTTTTCATGCTTTTTGGAGGGCATTGAGGGATTTTACAGCACTCTAGGGGTTAGATGGGGTATAACGCCCTCCCTCCAACTCACTCCAGCCTTTCGTTCAAAGTGATTCGCTTATTTGATCGGGTTTTGGCACCTGGGGGTGCAAATACCCCAAGTAGCCTACCCTGAGCCCTGAGCCTGGCCTACATAACAGCTATATTTTATTATTATTTTGTTTTAATTTTAAGTTGACATTTTATAATTTCAAATTGAAATTTTAAAGGCATGTCGGCTTGGATTTTATTTGTAAAAGTAAGTGTGAGATCATATAAATAGATCTCCTCACTTCATTTTTAAAATAGAACTTATGGGATAAAACACTATGTTACTTTTCTACCCTTCTAGGGCTCTTTGGATGTGATGCGCACCTCTTGAGGAAGAAATTTTTCTGGATTTGATGATCAATGCTTGGAGTTTCTTCGGTTTAACGCTCTTACTAAGGTGATGCTAGATTTGTTTGCTTAACACATGCACAAGGAGTTATCTAGGGTTTGCATCTGGATCTCTCTTTGCTACTTGTTAATGAATGATGTATGTTTATGGATTGAATGGTAGCCTTTAGGGTTGCATTTTGTCTTGGCTAGATCTTTGTCAACTTTAGGCACCTTGGTTGTGGAAGTACATCCTTTTAGGTACTTCTAGGGTTAGAACTTTAGGCCTCTAGGGGTTAGTGTAAACCTAGGTTAAACTTCTCTAGAGATTAGTTATTTACTCCTTAGATGCCCTAGGTTAGGGTAGGATTGTGCTAGGGTTTTGCTCCCTAGGTCTCAAACCTCCCTCTTTTCCAAAACCTAGTCAATAGGGTTAGATAGATTGCATTTTGCATCAGTAAATGTGCATTCTCATGGTAAAATTAGGGTTATAATTAGGTCTGCATTTTTGTGTTGAAAACCCTAAAAATAAAAATAAAAATTGCATTTTTTGGCCTCCCTAAAATTTCGGCCACCTTCCCTATAAATTAGCCTTGGCCTCTGAAGCCATAAAATACCCTAAGGCGGAATTATAGAAAACCCTAAAAATCCAAAAATTGCAAAAATCTCAAAATCTGCCCTTAAAGGCCCTAAAACAGTCGTAATTCTGCCCTAAAAGCTCCACTCTTTTTCACCTTAAAACTACCTTCGCTGCTCACTCTAGAGTCTAAACACCTCCCTCCAACCCTCGTTACCCTTGCAAGCACCTCCTCCTACCCTCGCTGCCCTTCTCTTCATCCTTAGCAGCCTTCCTGTAGGTAGCCCTTTACCACTCCTCTTTAGGGCTGCCCTTACAGTGCAGGCCCTCCCTTACTTTGCTCCTATACCTCTCCCTTTGACCTACACAAAAACACGTAATAGGTTAGGACTGGTGACTTCCTTACTTGTATTTGGTACTGTATGTGCATTTTGACTTAGCACAAAACATCATTCAAATTGTTGCACTTATTAATACATAGAGACTGCTAATTATTATGTTGTAAACGAAATTCTTGTTGTTAAGTCTGCCAATGCACTGTTGGTTTAGCAAATTATTTTTATGTGCAATAAGGAACCTAACGTGACTGTGATTACATGAGTGATTACACTACTACGTGTGCTACTTGTCACCAATACAAATTATACTACTGCTGACAGCTAATACTATCATGCTAATCCAAGTGCTGCTATAAGTATGACTGTGGGAAGGTGACTGAATATAGTCAGCTGAAACATGCTGTTTGCACACATAAACTGCTAGTTCAATTTGCTATAAGGTAGATGCAAGGAGATGTGTGAATTCATGGTTTGATTGATTACATTGCCATTTACTAATTACACTTACTAATGCTGCTATAATACCTTGATTGAAACATACTGCTGCATGTACTGTATACTCATATAAAACTCAGATTTCAACATATAACTAATGGTGTTTGTTCCTTGTAGTGAAATGGTAATTACTGCTGCCTAGAATCGTCATTAAACTTCGTGTGAGAATGCTGCTCTAATATCTGTTAGGTGTCACTTATACTGCTGTATTTAAATAAGTTTTTGGTAGGTGATTTTGATGCTAACAAATGCACACTTTTAGACTTGAAATGAGAACATGGTGAATATAAAATTGTGATACATAAAGGCTTGCTAATCACGTTTGATTTGATTGATTGACTATTTTATTATCATTGGATGAACGCATCGTTATGTGAAGTTTATAACCATACTAGTATACATAATCCCATACGCATAACTCTTTGAATTGACTCCATTAGGCACTGATCTCTAACAATCTCGAAAGAGTACACTTTACCTTAAGGTTTAGTGCCTTCGCAGGGTTAAATAGGGCTCTCCCCTAGGAGGCTTAGGCTTCCGAAGAAGTTGGGGACTAGTGACTAAGGTGACAGTGGTCACTTTTCCCTCATCTGCTTACCAGTGGCTAGGCCTGCCATTTCAACCGGTAACAGGTTCAAAAACCACTTTTTCAGTTATAGTTGGCTCTGAAATTAATAATTGGAGTGGCCAAGTCAACATTAATGTAATTGTTAAAGTAACTGTCTTTGTCGTATGGAGAAATAGCAATGCAAATATTTTTTCCATGCATAGTAACCTTAATCTTAATTTTTAATAGCATGCAAACACATTTTTCATGACCACAACCATACCTTCATCTGTTATCACTGTTAAGCTTCATTTTGTTTTCATCAAAACTTCACTTTAATGAAATTTTATTTGTCGCTTGAGATTTAGTAGACACACTATAATGTGAAGGTCCCACTATATTAAATATAAACCATTCCTTTTCTAATGTACCGCTAGGATTAAATACATACCATTCCTTTTCTATATCCAATTGGAACTAAAAACGTTGATATATTTTTTTATTTGACTTGTAAAATGCCTTAATATTTTAGAGTCAATATAAAATAATGTCCTTGTCCCTTCAATTTTTTGATGTTTTATAATATAAAGTATACTGAAATAGTCGCGACCAAAATATATAATGTCCTCTTTCAGTAACACGTCTTATTACCTCATAAGAACCATTTGGATCCCAATAGTTTAGTGATGTTTTAATCCAGATGCTTCAGCGACCGCTATACCAACTCATGACGGCAGGGACTCGGCATAAACGTGGACTTGCTTCTCTTGAAACTTACGTATTCGCAACGTATGACATATTAATCCATGGAGTCAACTATTGAATTAATGATTATTCCACTTGTACAGCTAGTTATGTTGATTTTTCTGAGCAACATCGAGAGCCCTTCTCTTAGGAGAATGGGACCACCTAGTCCGGGACCACGGTGAAGACTCAACCCAGTGTTGAGTGACCATTCTGTTGAATGGTAGATATCTGGTCTAGGACCATGATATAGACCCAGCTCTGCCCTGGGTAGACTCAACCTAGTGTTGAGTAGACATCTGGTCCAGTACCACGATGTAGACCAGTCTGGTACTGGTAGACTCAGCTTAGTTCTGAGTAGCCACTCTCTTGGAGAGTGGAGGCACCTGGTATGTTACCAGGAAGGCACTGTAAGCCCTAGACTAGGTCTAGGCATGTGTGGCACTCTGACCCTTGATCTATGGGCTTTGTGTACTTCTCCAAGGATTAGCTACCCTTGGTTAAGTTACCCTAGTACCAGATCTAGGTGTCACACAGAGTGTGAGAAAAAAGCATTACTAACTCTCTTGGTTTATGATGATGTACTTTTGGAATTAAAAGAACCACGGGTAATGACCACAAGGGCACTTGGAAAAAGGCCAAAGTCAAACGTCAAAATAAATAAGGACTCTTGTACCACAGGAAAAGGACCACAGGTGGAAGTCAAAAAATAAATAAGGACTTTTGGTAAAAGTCAAAGATAAATAAAAAGACCTTTTGGTAAGAAGGTAAGAGTGAAATTAGGAAAAGATTAAAATATTATTATTTTTATCTTTCCTAATTTTGGTCCACTTAACAGGTGAATGAAGGCTATATAAGAAGATCAAGTCTTCTCTTTATTTCACACACTTGCTCTCATAGGTACAGCTGCTCCAACTAAAGATTGCACAGGTGACTAAAGAAGGAGGAGTTGGATGTGATGCCCTAGCATGGATGAGTCTAGCTAGGGCATTCACACTTTTTCTCTAAACCCTAAGCTAGGGTTTCTTCAACTGCAAAGGTTCTCCAGTCTTGTGAGTTAAGGGTTTTACCTTACCTCATTCTCCCTTCACAGCTGACCTCCTTTTTCTTCCAGGCAGCATCTACAGCAGCTGCAATTATGAGTTAGGGTTTTTCTACAAAACCCCACGTCACCTTTCAGATCTCTGCTATCAGATACCCTAACAGTTCAAGGGCAGGGTTTCACCTTCCTCCATGGGCTGGGTACGGGCAGTTTCTTTCTGCTCTCCTTCATCTGCGGGCTACCTCGGCTGCCTCTTTTACTCACAGGCAGGCCACACTAGCCCTTGGGCTACTAGCACAGAACCCGTAAGGGTTAGAGTCTGTAGCATACCCTTGGGCTGCTACAGCAGACCCTAGGGCTGCTAATAGACAGCCCGGGGACTTCAGGCAAGCTGCCCTTAGTCCACAGCAGTCACAAGCTACCTTCCAGGTAGCACCTTAAAGGCTCGGGCAGGGTCTTTCCCAAACCCGTCAATCCCTGGGCCAACAAACACGGGTCTGCTAGATCTCGATCAGCAGCAGAGAGGCCCGTAAGGGTCTTGGGCAGAGTAGATCAGTCCATACTGATCACGGGCAGACTTAGAAGACATCCGGGCAGGTAGATCTGTCTCTCGGGCAGATTTGAGACAAAGTGACAGTCACAGGCTGACAGAAATCAGTTGAAAAGAAAAAGACTGAGATCTTGGGCAGGGAGAAATAATTCTGGGCAGCCTGAAATAAATACTGACTGTCAGTAACTTCTCCAGGCAGATTTGATACACAGTTGGGCAGATTGTTCTTGACAGTCTTAATTGGATAGTCAATTCTTGTTTCCGGACAGGCCCTATTATTGGGCAGATCTGATATATGTTGGGCTGACTGTTTCTTTTGTCAGTCATTGTTAGTTTTGAACAGATCTGAAGATTTGAGAATCTAGGGTTTGAAACCCTTGCTCTATGTTTTACTGAGAAAAATTGACTGTAATTTGTGGTCAAACCCAGATTGGGGTTTGAGGAACTTTTTGAAGAATTTCCTAAGTCATCTCATTTATGAGATGAGCTACTAATGCTTTTTGGGGTTTTGTCCTTTGAAGGTTTCCCCAGTGAAAAATCTTGTGTCCATTGTGTTGATGTGATGAATGTGTGTTTACTGCACTTGTTATTTGTTTAAGGTTATCTGCGAATTTTAAAGTTATATGCTAATGCTAAAATTCAACAAGTTATTGTCGAGATAGATTAGAATTTCCCTTTAATTTTTATACACTACAGAGTACTCGACGCATCTCCTTTTCGGGCGTTTGTTCTATGGAGTTCGCAGCATGCCCTTGATGAAATATGTATAGGGGACGTTGAATTAGTAGGGAAGGGTCATCAGGAAGCACATAGCTAGAGACACGGAACCTTCTTACAGATGGTGGCACGGTAAACGTAGGGTGACGCCCCTAATCAGTGATTTTGGTTTCAAAAAATGGTGCCTGTCTAGGATTTGGACGGGTCTGTGAACAAGTTCACTGCTCCTCTTGGCTGCAATATATTTTATTTTAGACATGCATTTTTATATCTTTCCTGGTCAGGTCGCAATGATCCGGTGTGCCACTGTCATATGTAAGGTGAACTTTTTTGCCATTGATTCTCCAACAAATGCCCTTCTTAACTTGTCACAATTTGCACTAAACAGTCCAAGCTGCAGATATTTGCCACGATCAATGATTTTTAAATGGCCAAAGGCCAGTGATCAGAAAGGTTCTGAAAGTGTGTGGCCAAAGGCCGTTATCAGATCACTATATGTTAATTAGGATATTGTCCATTTCAAAGAACAGCAAAAGTGTCTTGCAAGGGGCACTGATACCAAAATGTCCAACATAATAAGTATTAAGTTTTAACAGTTTGAAATCCATATAGAAGATATATAAAATTAATAAGTTCGTGCAATGATGCAATAGAAGCTACGTGTTCTTAGACATGTAGTTAATGTTTGTTGCCAGCAAACATATTTAATATTTATTATTTAAAATAATAAAAGATTGGATCAAAATTCTTTCGAAGGTAATCACTGTGTTTGGACTAAATTTAAAGAATAAATGGCAATGATGATGAGCGCCAGTGTTCAATATGCACGTAACACTCTTAGTTTGACACATGGAAGTTAAATACATTCCCAATAAGAAATTCCGTTTCAGTTGAATCCAATGGAAGAGGCAACTGAAGCAAGCTGCTGTTCCCCTTGGATATTGACCAAATATCCCTTTTCTTCAGCCCATCCATGCACTATTTTAGGGCCTATTTGAATGTGCGTTAGAAAAAGGTTACAGTAACATAACCTATAAGCCTTTGGCATACACCATATGTTATCCAATTACCAACAGTGTTGTGTCTATTCATTAATGAATATGCTATGATTCACTTCTCTGATGTGAGTATAGATGCATAACGTTTGCATGGAGAAGCTGCCATAAGACCAACTTGTAGCCTTCCAATGCTTATGTATAAGAACTTAAAGCAAGGAAATGAAGATTTGAGGGAAATCAAACCAAAGAGTGAAAACATTATTAGCAAGAATATTAATTAAAACAAAAAACAAAAAAGACAAATCTGGAACAATGTGAGTAAAAGGTGCCCATGAGAACAAACATAATTACCCTATCCATTGATGAATATGCTACGATTCACTTCTCTAATGTGAGTATAAATACATAACGTTTGCATGGAGAACCTGCCATAAGACCAACCTGTAGCGTGCCATGGCTTATGTATAAGAACTTAAAGGGAGGAAATGAAGATTTGAGGGAAATTAAACCAGAGTGAAAAAATTATTAGTAAGAATATGAATTTTTTTAAAAAAAGCTGAGAACAATGTGAGTAAAAGATGGCCATGAGAACAAACATAATTACCACCATATTTTGCTTTTCCTGTAAAGGAGTCTCGGGCATATCTTGTCCACCAAGGATTCTGTTCCAGAGATATCTAAATGCTAATAGAAGAGGATATCCATAAAGGAAGCAGCTAAAAGCAAATCCTAACAGCCGCTTAAGTAAACTAGTATCTTGTTTTTGGCGAGCTTGGACATTTTTTTCCGCCTCCATCTGCCATACCAAGTACCATGTTGATGCAACAGTTGCATCTGCAGCCTCAGGCCATGCCAATCCCAAAGCCGTCCGAATCTAAACATAGCATGCTCAGTTTCAGAGAACATTCAAGCACAAAACAAAACAAAAAAAACTAACCAGCACAGCATAGAAAAATGTAATGCTGCTTACCGGTTGTGGAATAATGAACTCAATGATAGGGAAACCAACTCGAACCATGACCTCTTCAATAATATAATTGAGCTTTCCCAAGTACCAAAAAACTGGTTCAGATATTACGTTCGACCAGATAAAATTGAAAACTCTATAGCAAAGCTTTAATGGAACAAGAAGTTGAAATTTTAGTCCCCATTCCTTAAATGGTATCGACATAAACTCTATTGTGGTCGGAATCCCTGAAGCGACCATTTTCACATAAAGTCCATCAAAGCCTCCAACTTGTTCAAAAAGAACATCAAATGCCTTCAACAGGTTACAGAACATATAAATGCTAGTCGTCAGAATTTGCAACAAGAGTAATATACAATATCATAATAAACTATCATAAAAAAATCAGATGCAAAAAGTGAAGACAAAATATAAATTTATACAGCAATGTTGAAAACATTTTCCGTTAATCCCCTTTCTTTGGTTTTCTGAGAAAACTCCATCATTTTGCCTTTACATAAAGGTATGCTGGAAATGCTTTTAATATCTGAAGACAATTGAATACTCTCTCACAAGAAATGCATAGAAAGGAACAGGTAGATGTAATATACTAATAATGAGTGATGAATGTCTTTCACAGAAAACTCATGATATACAAAAATATCAATAGAGCTTGAAATACATACCACAACATCAACATAATATTCTCTGTCATCACCCTTAAGAGCAATATACATCAAAGCCCTGTCATGTCGAATACGTGCACGTCCTACTAGTTCTTTAGAAACTGCATATGAAGCAGCAAAAGGATCCATCTCCCATCTCTTTTCATTTTCATTATACCATGTTCCAGCCATTACTCTATCCCGATACAAAAGGATGCGTGCCTATCATTAGACCGATGTGTAACAAAAGAAAACGTCAGTTCCTAATGCACAAGAAGGTAATTTTCTAACTAGTGTAAAAAATCATGGCAACTAAATTAGCTCTTCCCGAACTAAAACAAATGACACAAAATTATATTTTGTCCACAAGTGATCAAAATAGGTCAATGGGACTATGAAGAACAACGTTTGACAACAAGGGAAAAAGAAGGGCATATTCAAGCTTTTACGAACTATGAAAGGCAACTGCAATGATGAACATAATTAAAATAGTTATGTTGAACTCCAAAAATGGATAACAATCTCAGTATTGCCATTTTTCTTTCTTTTCTTCTTTTTCATTTTATAATTTGAAAACAGGGCAATAATAAACACTAAATCTGGATAGTAGCAGTAAAGACAACAATAAACAACAAATCTGGAGAGAAGCAATGTTATTAACTTGAATACCTACTATAATATTTTTCAATCTACTGAGTCTAAACAATCTTATCTAAATTCCAGACATCACAAGTAAAATCTAGATACATCTCAGGAATCCCTTCATATCCCACTGTTACCAACAAATCAACATAGTAATTCAATTGGAAGCATAATGATTCAATACCTGAGCATGTATAAGGTCACTGTCTCTACTGTTTCACGAACAAGAAACCATGAAAGAAACAATTAGCACAATTACCTGTCTTTGAGCAATGTATTCTTTACCAAGTTCAACATCTTCTAGCAACTTTTTCTTCAGATTTGCCTTGGCTTCTTCACGCCACTTTTTCCATCCTTGAGCCATCTGAAAACTTGCAGCTCCAGGAACGTGCACCTCTTTGTCACCAAAGAGCCATTTCAACTCCACTGGAGGTAAACCTTTCACAACTTCCTCTTCTGGTGTTTTAACAAGTAGAAGCTTCTCTTCTCCAACTTCCTTGAATCGATCTCTGATTAAATTGTCCAACTTTTCTTGCATCTCCCTCGATTTTTGCGAGTCTCTCTTTATGTGTTCAACTAGCTCTCTTTTTTCCTCGTTCACAGGCAATTGAGGTTCCTCAATATCCACAGCACTTGGCAAGAACCGTTGTTCCCAAATCTTTTTTCCTGCATATTCTAAATCCTTCTCAATCCTCTCCACAATTGACTCTTTTGAATAACCCTGATATTCTCTGCAATAGAAATGCATGAAGAAAACACAATTATAAGATAAGTTTATAAATGTCCAAACAAATGATCAAATGGAGGTCAACAGGACTGCTCAGTACATAAGTGGCAATACAAAGTGGGAGTGTGAAGATCACTCCTATAAAGCAAGAAAGTAAACTGATAACTCCGATCTAAGAACAACTACATAATGTCAAAAGGAAATGCAATGCTCTGGAAAAGAGCTCATAAGGAAATCAATAACATCATCAATAAACGCTTAGTATGAGAAATCATTACACAGAAAGCATGAGAGGTCTGAGTTTGCATATCCTTGATCTGTTGTTCACTCACCCCAGTTGTTATTGTTGATTTTTCTGAGCAGCATCAAGAGCCCTTCTCTTAGGAGAACGGGACCACCTGGTCCAAGACCACGGTGAAGACTCAACCCAGTGTTGAGTGACCATTTTGTTGAATGGTAGATATCTGGTCTGGGACCATGATATAGACCCAGCTCTGCCCTGGGTAGACTCAACCTAGTGTTGAGTAGACAGCTGGTCCAAGACCACGATGTAGACAAGTCTAGTACTAGTAGACTCAGCTTAGTTCGGAGTAGCCATTCTCTTGGAGAATGAAGGCACTGTAAGCCCTAGACTGGGTCTAAGCATGTGTGGCACTCTGACCCTTGATCTATGGGCTTATTGTACTTCTCCAAGGATTAGCTACCCTTGGTTAAGTTACCCTAGTACCAGATCTAGGTGTCACACAGAGTGTGAGATAAAAGCATCAGTAACTCTCTTGGTTTATGATGATGTACTTTTGGAATCAAAAAGGACCATAGGTAATGACCATAGGGGCACTTGGAAAAAAGCCAAAGTCAAAAGTCAAAACAAATAAAGACTTTTGTACCACAAGAAAAGGACCAAAGGTGGAAGTCAAAAGTAAAAAAGGACTTTTGGTAAAAGTCAAAGGTAAATAAAAAGACTTTTGGTAAAAGGTAAAGTGAAACTAGGAAAAGATTAAAATATTATTACTTTTATCTTTCCTAATTTTCGTCCACTTGACAGGTGAATGAAGGCTATAAAAGAAGATCAAGTCTTCTCATTATAACACACAAGTTTGCTCTGACAGGTGAAGCTACTATTTACGGAAGAAGACTTTCTTGCCTCAGTTAGGGCATCTTCAGCAAACCCTCAGCTAGGGTTTTTATCAGCATTTTTATTTTTGGGCAGCTCTCTTTATTTTTCCAGGGAAGCCTAGACAAAATCCGGGCAGCTCCTTCTCTCTCACAGGCTGCATTTTGTTGTTTTTGGGCAGGGGTACTGCCCTCGTTCTTTTACGGGCAGCTCAACCCGTAAGGGCCGAGGCTCATTGGGCACCCTTGGGTAGCCATAGAGCTGACCCTTAGGGCAGCTGTGAGCCCACAGCACCTCCGGGCAGCCCTCAAGGCTCACCCGTGAGGGTGCTGTAACAGCCGGTAGCTGCACAGCCCTTTAGGCAACCCACAGGCCACCCCGTGGGGACTCGGGCAGGCTGCCAAGCAGCACCAAGCCTGCACAGGGGCAGCCAGGCAGGCAGAAGGGTCACGTGCAGCGTGGAAGGGTAGCCGGGCAGGTAAAAGGTCAGCAGGCAGCAGTTAAGCCCAGATCCGGGCAGATCAGGCAACTCGGGCAGCTGACAGAAAAGTACAGCCCAGGCAGCTGACAGTATTTTCAGGGCAGTCTGTATTTTTCAGGGCAGGAGAGAGAAAATCATTTTTCTGATAAAGCCCTAAATTAAAAATTTTGTAATTCTGGAAATTGTGGTTGAATTTATCAGTCTGATTTTTACTGATAAATTTTACAGTTACTGTGGGTAAAATCCAGATCTGGATTTGAGGAACTTTTTGAAGAATTTCCTAAGTCATTTCATTTACGAGATGAGCTACTAATGCTTTTGGGGTTTGCGTCCTTTGAAGGTTTCCCAAATGAAAACTCTTGTGTCCATTGTGTTGATGTGATGAATGTGTTTTTACTGCACTGCTGATTGTTTAAGTTTATCTGCAAATTTTTAAAGTTATATGCAAATGCTAAATTTCAACAGTTATGAGTACCACTCATGGGTACAGGGATGAGAACATTGAATAAAACAGTAGACATATTTCACAACTCTCCAGTAAATTGAAGTGGCAGGAGAATAGAATGTCAGAACACATATCATCAACAGAGTTCAACCACAGCTCCAGGTGAACTAAAATAAAATGATAGAAGTTTACAACAGGGATTCTTCCAATCTGTTTTAAATTTGAATACAATGATCTTAAAAGTGCACAGAACAGCTACAGCGTAACATTATCTAACATCGGTGCTGATCATCCAGTTTCTACTAACTATCTTGATGCAACAATCTATTTATGATACATAGAATTCAGTAAATGGAAATTCAGAAACTTGGATACATGGAACACAGAAAATCAGGTATTTTCTCAGTTGTGCTTAAATCGGTCCATCTGACTAACGGATCAGGATTCCTCCCTTCAGTGTAGTTTTTGGAAATTGGATCACTGTGTATTATTACTTCTTGCTAAATAACACTGAATTTGTCTCCCATCCAATGAAATATCAACAATTTACAGACCCTCTCCAACTCTGCATCCTTTTTGTTGTTTCTGCCCAATGTATTGTATCCACTAATCAAGCCTTTTGTATATAGATAGGGGCTCACCATTTAAAGACCATCACAAATATTGTGGCTAAAATTGCCCAGAGCATTAAAAGAGCCCATTCCTGCCTCAAAAGGGGAGGGCCAACAAAAAAGCTGAACCGGCTCCTAGTTGTCTGGTACTGAAATATACTATCTGATATATTAGCTATCATTATAAAGGGAATGCCACTTAGCTTTAGACCAGCAGCAAAAATAACAAATCATTGGCCACACATATAGGTATACCATGGATCTTTTGATTTTTGAATGGTGACACTATGAGGTCTATTTCAACTCAAATATGATTTACATATTTGTATCTCTGCCTTGACTTAGTCACTGAATATTGTATGGTTTTACACATTTTGCATTCTTAGTTCAACGAGAGAAAAGCTATGTTTCACGCTGATTTGGGGATGGGGGTACAAGCTCAGGGACTATAAAAGAAATACAAATTTTAACATTTTATATTCAATTTCAAAATCATGAACTTAATAAGTAAATCCATACATCATATGGCATTCAATAAAACATCCAAACAACAAGATCCATGCATTATGTGGCATTCAATGACAAAAGTTAACATCATTTACTTAATGTCTTCAGTAAATGGATATCAAAATGTCTAATGAATAACGATCATATATGATATCAGATATAGATAGTAAATGTAAAACCAAAACAGAAGGAGCAAGCTACAAACCACTAGCGAGGCTTAAGTACTAAATAGCATGTGCTAGATCATTTACTTCCATGCCCTACAACAAGAGTTACACAATTTGTGGGTGCAGTAAAAAAATCAACTAAGCATTGGATGTGGGTACAGTATCAAAATCAGGTAAGGATCAGGTGGGGGTGAGACAGCCGTCCCAAATTTAGGATTCACAGATGTGGCAATATACATATCTATAAAATTATATGTTTATATGTGTGCAAATTTAGAAATGAATCAAATCCTAAATTCTAAACACCCAGATGCACCATAATCATAAGACCATAATTTCAAGCATCCACAATAAGAAGCAAAAACAACAGATTCCATCATTCACACTTCAATGCAAAAAATATATTTCAATGGTCTATAAATGATAATATTATATATCGTATTCATAAAATGTCAAAATTACAATGACTGAATGCATCTGGAAAGCTCCAAAGTCTAGTACTAAGTAGTCCTCGTCCTCATCGTAGTCCCCTCCACCCTCCACATCCCCCAATGGAACATCATCTAAGCTAGAGCAAGGGAATTTGATGTCCTTTTTGTTAAATTTTACTGAACCAGCTCTAGTTAACAGTCCCAAATAATTTACTGCAATTATTAGCTGAAAACACACCGAGCTCTAACAAATTTACGCAGCAAAAAACCATAAGAAATCACACACATTTGACACAGTCATTTACCTTGGAAAACCCCAACTAGGGAAAAACCAGCAAACAGTGATTTATAAAAATCCTGAGCTCCCATCCTGCGATAATGGCCCACTGAGGAATTATACAATCACAGCAACATGGCCTAGCCTATCGCTTGGCTGCTACCTTCTCTGCTGCAACTTGCTCCTTTTCTCTGACCCTGCCCTTGCACTTGCACACTTGGCTGAAAGTCCTTCTCCAACCACTCAATGAGATCTCACTCACTTTGTGTGACTATTGTGTGTCTCATCCTCTCCTTAGGATTCCTCTTATATCTTCTAATGACCAAAACCCTAACCCTAGATCTCCAAAGTGATTGATGGCTGAGATTAGATCTCAAATCTCACTTAAGATCAACAGTTGTGACTTAATCTTAAGTTCACTTTTTAGTCACTAGCCAATACTAAGTTAATAATGTGCTTTTTCTAAGATAGACTTGGGAAAGAGATACAATAGTCTCTTGCTTTCTAAAGCAAGCTCCTAGAGAGGAAATTTGGATGACTCCTGCATGCTAGACACTTGGCCTATGCAAAAGTACCTGCCTGATGCTACAAAAATCAACACTTTTCTTGAACCTGCTTGAGAGGAGGCTCATTGGTCCTCGTTTCAAGCTTTGCTAAATCCACCTCAACTTGCTCTGCTTGGAAAATTTCCACATCCCTTCGAGAGCAAGATGCGCAAAAATTGATTCCATACATAATTCGAAAGAAATACATCAAAACCCTTGTATATAGCCTAATAAAATTCACATTGCACTTGTTGCAAATTCATAACTAGCTTTCAACTGAGGTTTTCTCCTCCTAGCGTATTTTTGTGGCATACTTCCAGAGAGGAGGATCAATGGGATATTTCCCCTTAAGATTTTATTCACGATCTCCTCTCCCTCCACTAATTTTCCCACCACAAGTTCCATGCCTAGAGCCTCTTTGAACTAAAGAAAGTGAAGCCATGGGAATAATATGGGAGAAGAAAGAGAGAAATAAAGTAAGAATTGAGAATTCTAAGTTTTCTTCCTCTTGTCAAAAACACAGTTTTTTACCTTGGAAAACCCCAACTGGGAGGGCTTGTTACAACTCATAAGTATGGGAGGGCTTGTTACACCATTGTTAAAAAAACCAGCATCAACAAAACATCAGCAAGGGTATAGAATACAACTTCTCAGCAATATCGACAAAAAATAGGAAAATATTGACAATCCACAGCAAACATTAAAAAATACAAAATAAATTCATTATTTTGAATTTTTTAAACATATAAAGCAGCAACAACATCAAATAAACACGTTGGCACAAAAATATGGAAAAAACATTAAACATATATGATGTAGCGGATGCCAAAGCAAAAATGATACATCAAAGTCGATAATGAATCCTAACTCTTGATAGTTATCCAATCAAAGACTCAAAAGTGGACAATCAATACAAAACGACATCAAATATAAATTATCTTATCCAATGTTATCAGACTCGCCGAGTCTGGCGAGTCCAACCAAGTCTGGCGAGTGTGGCCAAGTCTGCTGCGAACCGAGTACTCGACAAAGACTCGCCTAACAAACTTGCCACTTGCCAGACTCGGCCAAACTCGCCAGAGACTTGCCAAACTCGGCCAAACTCACCAGAGCCTTGCCAAAGATGGTAATATTAAATTCTTAAAGTAAAAGTGGCATTCTCCTTATCTTTCATTTTCTACCATTTTACTTAAATTTTTAACATTGCCATTAATTGTTTCAAGATGCTTGAGAGTGGTTCCAACCTCATCAAACTTCATATGCAAACAATAGAATTTTAGATCCCATTCAAAAATCAATAGACTTCACAATGTTTAGGGTTTCAGGATTGCAACATTTCCACCAGATTCTATCATGTATGACAGTAGGGGATTGGCATTTAATCAGGCGCATCAACCCCTCTATGTACCTCAATGTTGGCGGCGCTAATTGTTTAACTCCTCTGTTATGACCTTAGTAAAAATGTACGCTTCACTCAAGCAAAATTACTTATTAGGCATGCAAAGCTTTTTCTACCTTTTATTAATGCTTGGATTATGTTGATGTATTTGTAACTTCGGAAGATATTCTGATGTATATTATCATTGTATGTTGTTGTACCCCATTGGAGATGTGTTTGCCTCCTTGCGGGATGTCTTTATTGTGTCTAGACCTTGAGGTACAACCTCCGTTGTAAGTCGAAGCAATAGTCCCCAATGCAACATCATGTAATGTGTATTTGGAGTCTCTCTAGGAGAAGTCGGCCCTGTTAGTGAAACAAGTCTGCCCCAGTCATGTAGAAGGTCAATCACTTGAAAGGTATAAATAGGGAGGCGCTCTCCGTCATTTATACACACCACACTCTCTCAAGTTCGCATGAGAAAGAGAGAATACTTCTTATTACTAGGTATGATCATCTTATGACATAGTCTTTGTGACTATACTATTCAAAGGAAGTTTGCAGGGTTTTCTCCTTTATGGTTTCCCCCATGAAAATCTGTGTCTTGTGTATCTGTTATATCTTATGCATCTTGTACTTGTTATTCTTTCAGACAAAGATCCTAATTAAGCTAATAAGATCTAAGAAAAACTAACATGGTATTAGAGCCTCTCTAAAAGAAGGCATTATGCGGCAGCAAAAACTAGGGCTTCCTAGTTCAAGGTGTTCTCTCCACAAATCATCAAGAAAAGAGGGCTAGGCTATCTCGCCTCAGTAGGGCACATCTTTTGGTGGAAGCAGTTTCAGATTTGAAGTTTCATTTTTAACCCTGTCACTGGTGTCGGGAGAAACTAGGGCATCACGTTTCAAAGGCTTCCCACCTCAGTCCTCAAAAAGTGACCTTGTTGAGCAACTCGCCTCAAGGAAGCGCATATTTCTGTCCAAACAAAATTCCCAAACCCCAAGTTTGGAAAATTAGGGTTTCTCTAACAAACCCTAGGTCAACCAGCTCCAAAAGCAGGTCGAACACCTCAAATCGGTAAGATCTAAATCTTTGTTATTTCCATTTAAGATTCTCATGTGAAGACATCTTATCTTTGGGTTCTCTTATCTTATCTATTCCCAAGATCTTTGTGTGGAAGAGCTTTAGCTCTTCATTGTACTGGTTTGACATTGTACTTGCTGACTGAATCTATGCTCAAGAAGTTGTTGGGTTTTCTTCCCTTTATTGGGTTTTCTTCCCTTTAAGGGTTTCCCAAAGGAAAAACATTTGTCTCATTTGTATGTTGTGCTTGTCTATCTTTCAGTGATCCTATTGCTTATTATTGTGATATAGTAGAATTTGATTAAAGATCTAACATAACTATTATTCAAGTGCAAATCCTAACAGCTTGTCCTTGAAGTATTCAAACTTTGCCCTTGACAAAGGCTTGGTCAACACATCGCCTATCTGCACATCTATCACAACACAATGGAGCTTCAAAACTCCCTTATGTACCATATCACAAACGTAATGGTCCTTGATCTCAACGTGCGTGGAGTTGTCATGAAACACAGGGTTCTCTGACAACTTCATGCAACTCTGGTTGTCACAATAGAAACAAGTCACCTCTAATTCGAGATCAAACAGTCCTGCAATAAACTTTCGAAGCCACACAGCTTCGCTACTAGCTATACATGATGTTATATACTCTGCCTCGGTCGTACTGAGAGCCACACTAGTCTCCTTCCTACTGAGCCACAAAATCATAGCTGACCCCAGACTAAAGCAACATCCTGAAGTGCTCTTTTTGTCAACCACACTATCGACCCAATCTGAATCAGCATAGCCATGCAGTCTTATCTCACAATCTGAAACATATTTGAGTCCATAGTCAATTGTGCTCTTCAGGTACCTCATCACATGCTTTGCAGCATCAAATGAACACGTGTCAACTCAAGCATATACTGACTCAATGTGTTCACAACAAAGCATATATCTAGTCGTGTGTTCGTTAAGTATATCAACGAACCAATCATTTGTCTATACATGGTGGCATCTGTTGTCTCTGATGAAGTATCACTCAATAACTTCTAGTTCGTCACCATCTATGTAGGCATGGCCTTACAATCCATCATCTCGGGTCTCTTCAGGATCTCTACAACGTATTTCCCTTGATTCAGGAAAATCTCATCTAGTCTCGGCCATACCTCTAGAGCCAAGAAATAGTGCATCATGCCTAGGTCTTCCATCTCGAACTCTGCAGCAAGCTTCCTCTTACGTTCAATGATGAGCTTCTCACATATAACAATATCATTGGTCCATCATCCACAACCTTGTAGTGAAGGTTGGAATCTGCTTTACTCTTGGACCTTGGTAAAGCCTAAACTCATCAAGAAACTGCCAATTCTACCATACCATGCTCTGGGTGCTTGCTTCAATCATACAAGGCCTTTTTCAACCTGTAGACATGTGTCTACCTGTCATGTGTCTCAAATCCTTTTGGTTGTTCCATGTGCACTTCTTCTTCTATTACACCATTCAGGAAGGTTGTCTTCTCATCCATCTGGTGTACCCTCCATTTCATCTTTGCAACTATCGCAAGTATATCTCTAATCGAGGTGTATCTAGCCACTGGAGCAAATGTCTCCTCATAATCTATACCTTCTTTCTAGGAGAAACAACGATCCATGAACCTTGCCTTGTATTTCTCAGCACTGCCATCTGATGAATGCTTCGTCTTATAAATCCATTTGGAAGTCACCACTAACTTCCATTCCAATCTCAAAAACACATCCCAAACATCATTCTTCAAAATAACTAATATTCCTCGATCATGGCATCCTTCCATACTTTCTTATCAGTTGCTTTTGCAGAACTAGAAGGTTTTGCATCAATGATGTCACATAACAATGCTACATAACTGGAATATGGTCGAGGTCTCTTGCTTTCTCTGGAGGATCCATCTGGAGCACCATACTTCTCTGCATCTTGAATAATTTCTTGAGCCCAAGTTGGTCTTCTCTTATGAGTAATCATCTCTCAAGGTGGATCTATATGTCTCTGTGGTTTTGCCATATCGTGGTCTTCTGGAACATGCTCTTTTGGCACGCCATCATCTTTGCATGTCTCTGCAACTCTAGGAGCTACAGTGTCTTCATCATGGACATCATCTAAATGAGTTTGCCTGGATCTGCTAAAAGTTTAATCATCAACAAAGGTGACATCTCTACTGGTCTCAATCTTCCTGTAACCAGGAATGTAGACTTTGTATGCCTTTGATGTCTCACTATATCCAACAAATATCCCTTCTTTCCTGAAGGATCCAACTTCGATCTCTTATCCTTGGGAATAAGCACATACACTGGACAACCAAATATCTTCAGGAGGCTGACCTTTGGCTTTTCTCCTATAAACATCTCTTATGATGTCTTGTTCCCAAGTGCAATGTTAGAGATTCTATTTTGTAGATATACAACAATCGTGGTTGCTTCTGCCGAGTAGGTGCATCGATAAGTCTTGATCGTGTATCATGGCCTTCAATGCTTCCATAATGGACCTAAAAGAAATGTCCACAAGAGTTAACCAGTACTAATTTAAACAATAGTATAATTCATCAAAAAAAATAACACTTGTTTCATAAAAACATTAAATACTTATCATTGCTTGTTTGGTTGACTCCCTCTTGATCTCTGCTTCCTTGCAATAATGTCTTGAAGTCATCCGCACACGTCGGAATGTACTATATCTAAGATTCCTTGTGCTTTGTTATCACTGCTTGGAAACGGGTTCTTCACATTCTTTCCTTGTGCACATCCTTTGCACATGCCATCATAGTTCGCCTGAATCTCTGGTAGACCTGTCAGCATCTTGCTCACGATCGGCAATGCTTTGTAATGTAAGTGAGCAAGTCTTCTATGCCATAGTTCACTTGGATTCACGAAACTATACTAGTGTTCAATCTAAATGTCCCTTCAATTTGTTTAGTCCTCCTTCAATACCAATCATGGTTGCATCATCAATGGTCTTTCCATTTGGCCACATGAGGACTTCTCCATCAACGAAAGCAACTCTGAATCCCTTCTTATCCAATGCTGAAATGGATAGGAGGTTCTTCAAACCAGGTAGATATAGCACGTCCTTCATCTTCGTGGGCTTTCCAAAATCCAACTTGTAAGAGGCTTCTCCTGCCCCTTTAATAGGACATTGATAATCATCTCCAAGCTTCACTTTGCGAGGTGAATCTTTCTGAATCAATCTTGAGAGAGAATCCTTGTAACAAGTCATGTGCTTAGAAGCACCACTATCAACAAGCCATGTGTCACTTCCATGAGTGACAGTCCCAGTAAGAGCGAATATTAGCACATATTCTTCTTCACTTAAGTCATCTTCTCTTGCTTTCTTTTGAGAAGGTTCATCATCTTCTGCAACATGACCATGATGTCTTTTATTCCTTACTTGTATGATCTGATCTCTTATTTGAGGGCAATTTCTTGCAATGTGTCCCATCTTCTGGCACTTGCAGCATCTGACATTAGAGTAATCCCTTTGAGTCCTTTAAGACTTCTGAAACTTTGGAGACTTCTTTGAAGGATGAACTTCTTTTTTGCTCTTTTCTTTCTCTGTACGAGTAGCTAGTGCTTAATCTTCATCATTACCCAACTTCTCTTCTCTTGCTACTTGTCTAGCTTCTTCTTGAGTACATTCTTCCCATAACTTGCTAAACTTTGTTAGCTTTCTTCTGGAACATATTCCTTAAATAAATGATTCCCATGACCTTGGGAGGCCATTCAATGTAATTATCACTATTTTGAATTCTTCAACTGTGTCTCCAATGGCTTCAAGTTGTTCTTTGATTTGGGATACTCTTGTGAAGTAGGACTGAATTGTTTCTGAGTTCTGCATCTTCACATTCTTGAGTTGTGTTCTCAATGTCATTTTTCGGTTAATATTCTTGCCTTCATACAATTTGGTTAATGCATCAAACATTTACTTTGGAGTCTTAGAAGATGAGACATGAGGGTTCAAATGATCGTTGTAAGAATCTGCAATGGTTCTCTTTGCCCTAACCATGTTCTTCTTGTGCTTTGCTTTAGCTTCATCTCCCTCTGGCTCTACAACCTCTTCTTCAACATATTTTTCCAAGTCATTTTCTTCTAGGATGAGGAGCATCCTATCCTTCCATGCTCTGAAGTTATCAGCTCCTTCAAGCTTCTCATCAACCTTGGTGTTGTTTGTCATCTTGTCAAGTTTGGTTTTGGAAACCCTAGTAGGAGGGTCAAAATGAAAGTTCTTCAATGGAGAATCCGATCCATTAGAAAGGTATGCCTCCGTAAGGTGAGTTGAGCAAACCCACTTTTCACTTAGATATGTGGATAGAACAAGCAAAAATTGGAAACCCTAGTTTTCTCGACAATAGAAACTAGGTCAAAAATGAAAATTCTTTGATCTGAAATCTGCCTCCACGGGAAGATGCGCCCTCCTAAGGTGAGTTCAATGATGCTAATTTCAAGCTTGATCTGTGGATGGAAAAGTTAAAAACAAGGAGCCCTAATCTTCGGCAATTGCAACTATTGTGGCTGTTACGGCTATTGCAATGAATTCTTTTAGCACGACTCTAATACCATGTTAGAATTTTGACTTACAAGCAATTATGTTAGACTTTCATTCATTTAATATATCACATCATAATAATTGCATGGATAAGGATCACTGAAAATAAAGACATTCAACGGTAAACACAAAGACACAAAGATTTATCTTGGAAAAACCCTCTCACGGGAAAAACCCAACAGAACTTCTCAGTATAGATTCCTCAACCAAGTACAATGTCACAATGTTAACAAGAAGCTTAGAGTCAAACCCTAGAACAAGAGATAGATGTCTTCCAACAATAGCGAACACAGAAATAGTCTTCTTCTTCCAGTTGGAGCGAACTTGCTTGCTTGAGTGTGTCTCAAATGAGGAGTGCGCCGTCCTTATTTATACTTGTCTTTTGGGTGACTTTTCGTTATGGGACCGACTACTCTTTATGGGAGGATAAAATACAATGTCATTTTATTTCTTGAGCCAACATTACATGCTTTACAAATACAATATAACATTGTTCTTTTTAGGTTTTACATGACAAATACAATAAGAATATCTTCTGAAGCTGCATCTTAATTCAACACATAACAGATGCCTCATACTCCACCTTCCATTCAGACAATATGATAATATTGTCCCAGGACATGGCTTCCACATCAGGTATCTTCTACAACTGCTTCACCCACAGTCAGAGATTGTAGTGGACATATCCCAAATCATTAAGACATAGGAAACCCAACCTATAAGAGGGCCATAAATAAATTTAATGAGTCTTGATGGTCACCAACATGTTAGAAGGTAAAAAATTATAATAATTGTAATTACTCAGTTTAAGTCCTAACATGTAGCACTTTTGAGTGTATTTTTTTAAACACACTTCAATTGTGCTTGCATATTGAAGCACTACATGTTTTGCTAAGGACTTAAATGGCAAAAATTCTTAAATTTGGTGCACTTGTACTATAATTTCGTCACCAAACATTTACAACAAAAAAAGAAAAAAAGACTTACATTACATTTTATTACAACATAATTCAACTATGGAATAAAACACATAATCAAAATTTTAAATTCTAGCGGCTTACATGGTATCAAAATACTCCTTTTGGAGAGCATCAACAAAACCAAATAGTCTGCTAGCCTCCCAATACATCTCCATCTCACGATTAATTGTTCTATGAAGATCGACAATAAGTACCATCCTCTAGAGACATGCCAAGAGCCCTTCCATCACCTCGACATCAAATTCAAAGTTGCATGTGTAAGCATAGGAGGTGTTGAGAAAATGCACTATTGCATGAATGGGTCAATGGAGCATCCCAATCCATTGACTATCAATCAAATCCCAGGTCATCATGTATCTCTCATATATAGGCTTCACTTGCCCACATAATAAAATCAAGTAGCTTCTTTGGCCCTATCCATGGCCTCATACAAGTAGAGCCCATCATAGGCTTATCCCCATCAACCAAACAAAGAACTGTTACCAAAGGTTTGCTAACCAAGCATACTTCTTGCGCTTCTTACCAAAAGAAATTGGTGTACACTAGTTTAGCAATGGCTCTCCCATCATGTCTTGTGTTAAATGCACAAGCGCGCCACTCATCACAAACAAAAATTTTCTTCAAGTCAAATTGACATTGGAGCATAAACTAAAGATAAGATAAGATAGAAAATAGTTTTCTTAATACCCGACTAACAACCACAAAAGTAAGTCGATGGGACTGTCGAGTACAATAATGTCATTACAAAGCAGGAGTACCAAAAGGTCTCCTATAAAAGGCAAAAAGCAGAAAAGAAAAAATAAAGTAAAGCAGAGAAGAGATTGTTGAATTTTTAACTTAGCGGTACAATTTTCAGATCTTGATAATTATGTCCTAATGATTATCATCCCACTTTTATCATTGCATATTTACACATTGAAAATTTCAACATACACTTGCAGCGGAAAGAAAACAAGGATCACTAAAAGATAACCATGCATAGTAGACACAAAGATTTACCTTGGGAAAACCCATACACGAGAAAAACCCAAGAACTTTTCTTAAGAAAAATGTTTCTGCTAATAAGAGTACAACAACAACAATATGAAGAACCCTAGTTCACGAGGGTCTATCAAACCTCCCTTATAAACCAAGTCACATAGTGCGCATCCCAGTCACAGACTAACACCGAACTTCAAGAGAATAGTGAATCCAAGAAAGAGAGATAAAAGTCTTCAAAATGTTGCTTTTGAATCTTCACTTCACTTGCCCTACTAGAATTGTGCACCAAAGAAGAAGAGTTATCTTGGATGTGATGTGTGTTCAAATGAATTCTTGGAGCTCTCTATAAAAACACATCAAGTCACTTGTTTTTCACTTATGAGGCCAACTTCTCTTTCTTGTTAGGGTCGACTTACTATTTGCCCACTTCAATCATTAATTCACTTGTTGACCATTTATTATTGGATTTTTCCTCTTTCTTAAGAAACGTTTCTCATGATGATGATGTTATTCTTCTCCTCGTATGCTCGTCTATTCATGTTGAATTTTGGCATTAGCATGAATACTTTTAAAATTATAAAACAAATGATAAGTGCAGTAAATCACATCAACACACTGAACACAAGAGTTTTTCACTAGGGAAACCTTTAAAGGACAAAAGCCCCAAAAGCGTTAGTAATTCATCTCGTAAATGAGATGATTGAGTTCTTCAAGAATTCTCAAACCCTAACTGGGTTTGTACCACAGATATCCCTAATTTTCTCTCTCCTGCCCAAACCTGTATGAAAGTTGCTCGGATCTGTAAGGAGGTTACCCGGATCTGAACTGAGGCTACCCGGATCTGAACTGAGGCAGCCCGGAATGACCTACCAGCCTGCCCGTGATCTGCCTGTCTTTTCCAACCTGCCCGAAGTCTATTTTTACCTCCCTGGAGCCTGCCCGAATTATCCTGCTGTCTGAGACTCCTGCCCGTTCTGTTGGCTACTCATGTGGCTTTTGCTGGCAGCTGGAAGGTCTTTACGGGCTGTCTATTAGCAGCCCGAGGGTTTGTTGTAGCATCCCGAGGTTCTGCTACAGACCCGGATGCACTTACGGGCAAGCTACTAGCAGCCAGAGGGTTTGTTGTAGCAACCCGAGGGTTTGCTATGACAACCCAAGGTCTGTCCGGGACTGCCCGAAGGCTGTAAGGGCTGCTGTGGGTGCCCGGAGACCCTAGCAGGCTGCCCCAAGCCCTGCTAGGGTTTCCTGTAGGTGGTCGTGGGCAACACAAGGCAACCCAATCCCTGCTAGGGCTTACGCGAGTTGTTGGAAGAGAATTTGAGCCCTATAGAGGGCTACCCGAGAAATGGAGAGGGTTGCCGTGAGTTTTGCAGCCTGCCCTGGAATGGATCTTAGCTGCACATGATTTGAGAAGACTGCCCGTGAGGAGACTAGAAGCCTAGGATTAAACCCTAGTCGATGAAGGAGGTAAAAGGTTGCTGCAAGAGATCATCACAAACACTAGCTTAGGGTTTACTGAATAAATGTGGATGCCCTAGCTAGACTCATCCATGCTAGGGAAAAACCACCAAACCTCCTCTTCAAATGACCAACGAATCCTTCTGGTAGAGCAGCTGCACCTATGAGAGCAAAGTGTGTGTAATAATGAAATGGATTGATCTTTTTTTATAGCCTTTGAGTCACCTGTAAGTGTACCAAAACTCAAAAGAACAAAATATTATTATTTTATTCTTTTCTCACTTTGACTTTTACCTTTAGTGGTACTAAAGGTCTTTTTGCACTTTCACTTTGACTCCTAAGTGGTACTAAGGGTCCTTATGTATTTTGGACTTTTGCTTTAGCCTTCTTCAAGTGCCCTATGGTCAAATCAAGTGGTCAAGGTTGTTGTTCATCCCTACTCAAGTACATCATCATAAACAGAGAGAATTACTAATGCTTTTATCTCACACTCTGTGTGACACAAAGATCGAATACTAAGGTGTCTTAAACAAGCGTAGGTAAGCCTTGGAGAAGATCACAAAGCCCACTGATCGAGAGTCAGAGTGCCACACATGCCTAGACTCGGTCTAGGGCTTATAGTGTCTTCCTGGTAACAGACCAAGTGCCTTAGCCATAGGCTACATAGTTTGACACAAGGTCAAATACTTGGTAACAGACCAAGCGCTTCCATTCTCCCGGAGAATGGCCCTCAGCCCCGGGCTAAGTCCCTAATCCCAAACTAGGTAAATTCTTGATAACTGATAAGGTGCCTCCATTCAAAGAATGGCCACTCAGCTCTAGGCTGAGAGCCCCAGTACCAGACTAGTTTCACATCCTGGTCCTGGACCAGATGTCACCATTCAACAGAATGGTCACTCAACTCAAGGTTGCGTCCCCCAGTGTTGGACTGGTTCCATATCGTGGTCCCGGACCAAATATCCCCATTCAATAGAATGGTCACTCAACTCTAGGTTGACTCCACACCCTAGTCCCGAACCAGGTGTCTCCATTATCCTAAGAGAATGGCTCTCAATGCTACTTAGAAAAATCAACACTCCCTCTCAGCGAGAGAGGCATTCTCTGCCATGCCAAGCTTGTCACGAAATTACACGAACTTTGATGCTGTCAGAGGCTTGGTCAAGATATCTGCGATCTGTTCATCCGTACAAATGTACTGCAACTTTAGAGCACCTCTTTGCACTAGGTCTCTAATGAAATGATACTTCATTTCAATGTGTTTGAATCTATCATGAAACACCGTTTTCACTTAAAGCTTAATACAACTTTGATTATCACAATGGATGATTGTTGAGTCAAGCTTTCCGCTAAACAGATCAAATAGGAGTTTTCTAAGCCAAAGTGCTTCCTTGCAGGCATCACTTGCAGCAATATACTCTGCCTCAGCTGTACTCTGAGTTATGGAACCCTGCTTCTTGTTGGACCAAGAGATCATTGCAGATACCATACTGAAGCAGTAACCAGAGGTACTTTTCCGGTGCCAGCCCAATCTAAATCAGCATATCCAGATAATAAAACTCCACTGCTAGAAGTATACCTGAGCCCATAAGTGATAGTACCTCGCACTTCTCTGAGTACGTGTTTAGCAGCTACCCAATGTGTGTGCTTCGGATCGGACATGAACTAACTCAGAGCATTCACTATGTAACAGATGTCTGGTCTCGTATAAACGAGATACATAAGGATCCAATAAGTTGTCTGTACAGAGTAGAGTCCATAATCTGTGAGCTGGTAGCTGAGTCACGCAACTTTGTCAAGTTGGTAGTCATGGGTACGCTCATGGACTTGCAGTCCTGCATCCCAAATCTCTACAAGATGTCCACTGCATACTTTCCTTGTGTTAGGAAGATCTCGCCTGGCTTTTGCAAGACCTCTAAGCCAAGGAAATAATGCATCAAACCGAGATCCTTCATCTCAAATTCAGAGGTAAACTCCCTCTTACACTGTTCTATCAATTGTTCATCACCTGTAAGAAACAAGTCATCTACATATAGAACAAGTATCAAGACATGATTATGAACAACCTTAAAGTACAAGTTAGAATCAACTATACTTTTGGAAAACCCCAAGCCGTGGAGAAATCCACCCATCCTCGCATACAAGACTCTCAAAGCCTGTTTCAATCCATACAAGGCTTTCTTCAGTTTACACACATGGGTCTTATTCCCATGAGTCACAAAGCCTTCAGGTTGTTCAATATAGACTTCCACCTCAATCTTGGCATTGAGGAAGGCTCTCTTTACATCCATCTGATGTAACTTCCATCCGAATACTGCAGCAAGAGAAATGATGGTTCTAATGGTAGTATACCTGGCAACAAAAGCAAATGTCTCCTCATAGTCAATGCCTTCTTTCTGAGTGAAGCCACGAACTACGAATCTGGCTTTATAATTCTCCACACCGCCATCAACAGCATGCTTGATTTTATAAAGCCATTTGGATGTCACCACTAACTTTCCTGATGATCTGGGAACAACTTCCCACACATTCTTCATGATTGAACTGTGTTTTTCAATCATGGCATCAACTCATATCTGTATGAGGAAGGTTTTGCACTGATGAGCTAGCTCATAAGACCGGAGTACTTCTATGGTTTTATGCTTTTTCTGAAAGTCTCGGGAGGAGCTTTATGCTTCTCGCCTTCTTGTACCGTTTCTCGGTACCAAGCAGGTCTCCTTTTGGAAGGAGGAACTTCAAGCAGTTCTTCTAGTGGATTTTCAGTGTCCTCAGGTGCATCTGGAATTTGATCCTCAAATTCCTCTTCCTCCCTCTAAATTTTTGAATCTAGAAACTCAAGGGGAGCTACTTCATCTTCCTAAGCCTAGAAGAGTTGTGTACTGAAGGTGTCCAAACCTTCTATGCCACAGCTCACATGGATCAACTGAATGAAGTACCAAAGCATGAGTGGAATCTTTTGAGGCCTTGTAAAGGCCTCCCTCTCAAACCTCAATCTATATAGTTGATCTTAGCTTTTCATCCTTTGCCCATAGAAGGACTTTCTTGTCCATGAAAAGGACTTTGTAGCCCTTTTCCTCTAAGCCAGCAACAAATAGAAGATTCTTCTTCAAACCAGGAACATATAAGACATCATCAATGTGTAAAACCGTACCTGAATCAAGTTGAAGTGAAGTTGAGCCAACTCCTTCAATCTTGTAAGTGGAGTCATCTCCAAGTTCCACCTATGTAGTGAACTTCTTCTTTCTATAACTGGTGAGATCTCCACGGTTACCAATCATATGCCTAGATGCACCACTATCCACCAACCAAGAGGTAGCACTGTCTATGATGGATCCAGAGAGAGCGGAGATCAAGTAGTACTCTCTTCTAGGTCCGTCTTCTTTGTTAGCCCTGGTGTGCAGACACTTGAAATCTTCTCTTGAATTTCTTCTTGGTCTGCCTGCAATCCCTGGCAAAGTGTCGAAACTTGTGGCAATTATAGCATTCCACTTTTGAAATATCAGATAACTTACCTTGAGGTTTCTTTCCCTTCTTATATTGAGAGGAGGGCTTCTTGAACTTCTTTGTCTTTGCTGCAAGTGCAAGGTTTTGCTTCCTTAGTTGGCTTGCCTAAAGTCCTTCCCTCTTCTTCTATGCAATCATGCCAAAGTCTTTCAAAGTTTGGTTGATTCTCACGTCCACTGACAGATGCCAGGAATGTTTCCCAAGAGCTTGGGAGACCATTGACCACAGTCTACACTAGGTCATCATCATCAACAACAATACCAATAGCAATAAGTTGATCTCTTACTTATGCAATCTTTGTAAAGAAGGAACCAACCCCTTCATCCTTGTTCGGCTTCAAAGTTCGTAGCCTTTTCTTCAAGACTCTCTTCTGACCAGGAGTCTTCTTCTCATACAAGTTGGCCAAGGTGTCAAAGCTCTCTTTAGAAGTCTTTAATGCTATGATGTTGGGCATCACAGTTTCTTTGCAGAATCATAGATGATCCATCTAGCCTTAGACTGCTTCTTCTTATAAGCAAGTCTGCCAGCATTAGATGTTGGCTCTTCACTGACATTGAACACAATGTCATCAGGGTCATTTTCTTCTAGAATAGTTGTAAGCCTTGCTTTCCAGGAGTTATAGTCAGCTAAACCTTGAAACTTCTCTTCCAGTTTGAAGATGTTGATGGCCATCTCTATCACTTAGCCAAATGTTAAGTCTACAAAATATCCCAAGGTCTAGGAAGACAACAACAATCTCCTTTTACTGTGTCTTCACATGCGAAGCTCTGATACCATGTTGAATTTTAGCATTAGCATGAATACTTTTAAAATTATAAAACAAATGATAAGTGCAATAAATCACATCAACACATTGAACACAAGAGTTTTTCACTGGGGAAACCTTTAAAGGACAAAAACCCCAAAAGCATTAGTAATTCATCTCATAAATGAGATGACTGAGTTCTTCAAGAATTCTCAAACCCTAACTAGGTTTGTACCACATATCCACAATTACACAGAAGATAATCTTTTACAAATATGCCAAACTAGGCTTTTCCCAAATTAGGGCTTTCTTCCCCAACTTTCTCTCTCCTGCCCAGACTTGTATGGAAGCTGCCTAGGTCTGTAAGGAGGTTGCCCGGATCTTAACCGAGGCTGCCCGTGATCTTCCTGTGTCTTTTCCAACCTTCCCGAAGTCTGTTTTTACCTGCCCGGAGCTTGCCCGATTTTCCTGCAAGGATTATCATGTTGCCTGAGACTCCTGCCCGTTCTGCTGGATGCTCCCGTGGCTTCTGCTGGCTACCGAAAGCTCTTTACGGGCTGTCTCCTAACAGCCCAAGGGTCTGCTACAAACCTAGATGCCCTTACGGGCAGGCTACTAGCAACCCGAGGGTTTGTTGTGACAACCCGCGTCTGTCCGGGACTGCCCAGAGCCCGTAAGGGCTGCTGTGGGTGCCCAAAGACCCTTAGCAAGCTGGCTCGAGCCCTACTAGGGTTTCCTATAGGTGGTCGTGGCCAACACAGGGCAGCCCAAGCCCTGCTAGGGCCTACTCGAGTTGTTGGAAGAGAATTCGAGCCCTATAGAGGGTTTCCCGAGAAATGGAGAGGGTTGCCATGAGTTTTGCAGCCTGCCTGGGAATGGATCTCAATTGCTTGTGATTTGAGAAGATTGCCCGTGAGGAGACTAGAAGCCTAGGGTTAAACCCTAGTTGATGAAGGAGGTAAAAGGTTGCTGCAAGAGATCATCCCAAACCCTAGCTTAGGGTTTACTGAATAAATGTGGATGCCCTAGCTAGACTCATCCATGCTAGGGAAAAACCACCAAACCTCCTCTTCAAATGATCAACGAATCCTTCGGGTAGAGCAGTTGCACCTGTGAGAGCAAAGTGTGTATAATAATGAAATGGATTGATCTTCTTTTATAGCCTTTGAGTCACCTATAAGGGGACCAAAACTCAAAAGAACAAAATATTATTATTTTATTATTTTCTTACTTTGACTTTTACCTTTAGTGGTACTAAAGGTCTTTTTGCACTTTCACTTTGACTCCTTAGTGGTACTCAGGGTCCTTATGTATTTTAGACTTTTGCTTTAGCCTTCTTCAAGTGCCCTGTGGTCAAATCAAGTGGTCAAGGTGGTCCTTCATCCCTACTCAAGTACATCATCATAAACAGAGAATATTACTAATGCTTTTATCTCACACTCTGTATTACACCAAGATTGGATACTAAGGTGTCTTGACTCTTAACCAAGGGTAGCTAAGCCTTGGAGAAGATCACAAAGCCCACTGATCGAGGGTCAAAGTGCCACACATGCCTAGACCCGGTCTAGGGCTTATAGTGTCTTCTTGATAACAGACCAAGTGCCTCAACCATAGGTTGCATAATTTGACACAAGGTCGAATACTTGGTAACAGACCAAGCGCCTCCATTCTCCCGGAGAATGGCCCTCAGCCCCAGGCTAAGTCCCTAGTCTCGGACTAGGTAAATTCTTGGTAGCTGACTAGGTGCCTCCATTCAAAGAATGGCGACTCAACTCTAGGCTGAGTCCCCCAGTACTAGATTGGTTTCACATCCTGGTCCCGGACCAGATGTCACCATTCAACAAAATGATCACTCAACTCAAGGCTAAGTCCCCCAGTGTTGGACTGGTTCCGTATCGTGGTCCCAAACCAAATATCCCCATTCAACATAATGGTCTCTCAACTCAAGGTTGAGTCCCCCAATGCTGGAATGGTTCCATATCGTGGTCCCGGACTAGATATCCCCATTCAATAGAATGGTCACTCAACTCTAGGTTAAGTCCACGCCCTAGTCCTGGACTAGGTGTCTCCATTCTCCCAAGAGAACGGCTCTCGATGCTGCTTAGAAAAATCAACAATTCATGCATACAGTCCTAATGCTGAATAGACCCGCTAAGAAGTCTCGGACACTTGTTAGATCTTGTTAAATCAACAATATTCCTTTATCACAAAACAGATTACTCCGAGCCCCATTCATAATGAATGTCTGCCCAATGCTGCATACCAGAGAAACATCAACAAAGATGAGATGAGAAATCTATGTCAAGGCATAAAAGAACTCGACCTCAAGTATGGGAGATCGGACGAGGATGGAGAAATACAAGAGGAAAGGATCCATGACCAAAGAAATCCAAAAGAAATGTGGTAGGTCTTTTAAGGGATAGACCCATCTCACCTAACATCCGAGGTCGAATGAAGGAAACTAAGAACAATATCTTGTCTCGATGAAGAACTAGTGGAAGGTCTAGGCCACCCTCTACGTTGTTGTCTGGAGGAGGTAGCTTGCCACTGAGACCTAGGGGATCTCTTCTGCCTCCTGAAGAGAGGTATAGTCTAGTCATGCCAATGAGATCTCAAGGGACAGGGGAAGGCCCCATGAGTCCGCTATGATCTACAGTTTGAAGTTGCACTAATGTCGATATGTCTTTTTTCTGCCCCTCCCTTAGGGTAGCACCGTGAAAAAGGAAGTAATATATTGGGTAAAATCTTTCATTAGATCGATGCAATTGGAAACAAGAGTCTAGAACACTGTGGGGTGCCTCTCCTTTAGCAACTTGCCAACAACCTGCGTTGTGATTTGCAGTACAAGTTGCAAACCAATCAATCAAATAAACCTATCCATCAAATCACATAGCAATGTCGCATATTTCACATACATCAATGGATGTAATAAACATTCTACCCCCAAGACAATGTTCCAAGAAATTAAGAACGGTCGCATCTGTCCAGCCATCAAACATCACTATGCATCTAGTGGACTCCCATGACTTCTTTAGGTCCTCCAATCTAATATTGATGTCATTCTTTTATGCTTCGCAGAATTGCCCCTTGCAACTCTTTGTAGGTAATGCACTTATTCCCTAGGCCACCAATAACAATAGCATCACATTTGCTACAAAAATGGATTGGTCTTTGTGATGCTCAAAGGTACATCACTATAGAAAAAACACCTCCCCACAAACCTATCTACTTCTTACATCTCCTTTCTTTTAAAATTTAACCACTAATTGGATGGAAGGTCGAGCCCCATCTTTGATTCTTGGAACAAAAAAAAGGGAGGTCGTCATGGAAGGTGAATCCGTGGAGTCCCTCTCTCTGCATTGAGTCTCAAATCAATGGTTCTTGAGGATTTAGACACTCCACTGGCGGCAAGTTCATCCTTGCTAGCAGTTGTGTCTTACCTCTTTTTATCCTTCTCATAAATATAATTATGGCCAACATGCATAATATCTAGGGTTGCTGCATTGCAAATCCCAACATAATGCCCTAGGATATTAGCCCAAGTGGTACTAAATCGGCTAACCACTCTTGTGATATGCTGGCCACATAGTTTACAAGACAGTTTTTGATGGTGTCCAATTTTTGGGTTCACCATACTACCAAATTGGATCCAAAGGCTTTGGCATGTTGGCAAGGCAATACTGAACTTCCAACTTGAACCATAGGGCCAAAGAAAGGGGGAAAAAAGAACATCAGACAATGATGGAAAAAAAGGCCTGCTGATATAAAAAAGCAAACCTTTAGATTGTTCAATGAACCATAAAAATGATAATAAGAGGCAAACAAAATGGGCTTTGAAAGATCTGCAAAAATTTTGAAAGAAAATAGTAGTCAAAGTAGTGGGACTTGAAGAAATAACTGGGATCTAAGAATATCACCACCGTGGGGAGATAGCAATTGATCCATGCTCCAATACATAGAAAGAGTTGATGGTGATGAAAGCAATGATTTGGCTCTCTTAAACCTAGTTCTTGATGATGGAAACCTCGCTCCTCTCATTCCCAACACCAGAAAAGAGAAATGACCAAAAAAAATCGACCTTTAAGCCTGTTGCCGCCTAATACACACTTTATGACACGGAGAAGTCTCCAACCCGCTTTGTGTGTCCTTGGGGGCAAGTTAGAGCTAGGGACCACTGTGACCACA